>JAVSCE010018047.1:0-406843 GCA_032199065.1 Smutsia gigantea | reverse complement strand
ACTTATATTGCGAATGAAAATTTTTGTGTCCCTTTATACCCCTCACCTTCCCCACCAACCCCTCTCTCATGGTCACTTCTCAGTTTCTATGAGTCTGCTGCTCTTCTGTTAATTTTGTTTTGCTTTATTTTTAGATTCCACATGTAAGTGAAATTACATGGTATTTGTCTTTCTCTGCCTGCATATTTCACTTAGCATAATACTCTCTAGGTTCATCCATGTTGTTGCAAATGGTGAGATGTCTTTCTTTTTTTATGGCTGAATAATATTCCATTATGTATATATACCACATTGTTTTCATCTGTTAATCTGTTGATAGACACTTTGGTTTCTTCCAAAACTTGGCTATTGTAACTAATATAGCAATAGACATATGGGTGCATATATCTTTTTGAGTCAGGGATTTTGTTTTCTTCAAGTGCATAGTTCCTGAGTGCTTATCCCCTCTCTGCTCCCTTCCTCTCCCTCCCGCTTGTGGCCTGGAATGGAGGAAGGCTTGTGTCCTGATCGATCATGGCTCTACCACTTTACCCTGTTCTGTGAAATCTTCTCTTCTTCACTAGGTGTAGGTGGCCTGTTCTGCAGCCTTCAGGTTGTTTTCAGGGTTAGTTGTATTTGCTGTAGTTGCTTCCTTGGTGTGTGTATGGAAGGTGGTTTCTGCTTTGCCTTCTTACTCCACCATCTTTTTTCCCGTCTCCTGAGTTTTCATTTTCAAAAAGATTTTAACTACAGACTTGTGTAGCTGATAGACGATTATTCAGTTTATCTATTTCTTCTTGGATAAGTGTAGGTATTTGTGCATTTCAAGGCATTAGTCCATTTTATCTAAGTTGTCCAATTAATATGCATAGGTCTGTTTGCATATTTCTTTATTGTCCTTTTGATGTCTTGAGGTTAGTAGTGATATCCACTGTTGTTACTGGCATTGGTAATTTATATCTTCTATCATTTTTGCCTTGCCAGTTTAGCTAGAGGTTTATCAATTTATTGATCTTTTCAAAGAATTACCTTTCAGTTTCATTGATTTTATATTTTTCTTTCCCCAATTTTATTGATTTGTGCTTTTCTTTTTATTTCCTTCTTTCTACTTTCTTTGGGTTATTTTGCCTTTCTTTTCCTAGTTACTTAAGATGAAAGCTTAGATAATTGATTTTTGGATGCCTTTTTTGAAATATAAGCTTTCATAGCTCTAAATCTCCCTATTAACACTATTTAGATATATCCCCTTAATTTTGATTTGTTGTATTTTCATTTTTTTTGTTCTGTTCAAACTATTTTCTAATTTGAGAATTCCTCTTTGACTTTGATCCATGTAATTTAGAAGTGTGTTATTTTGTTTCCAAGTATTTGGGGATTTTTTTCAGATATACTTCCGTGTTGATTTCCAGTTTAATTGTATTATGGTCACTAAACATTTGTTACAATTTCCATTTTTAAAACTTTCTAAAAATGTATCTTATAAACAGGAAATAGTTTGTCATGGTGAAAGTTCCTTGTGCATTTGAAAAGAATGTGTATTCTGCTGTTGATGAGTGGAGAGGTATATAAATTTCAAATACTATTGTTGATGATGATCAATTCCTGTATAACCTTTCTGAATTTTTATATACTTTTTCTTTTGATTACTTGAGAGGAATGTTGGTTTCTAATTTTAAGTGTGGAAATGTCCATCTGCTTTCATTTCTGTCAATTTTTGCTTCATATATTTCATACCCTGTTGTTAGGTGCCTATACTTATAAGATTCTTATGTATTCTTGTTGAATTGATCCTTTTAACATTATGCTATGTCCTTTATCCTTGTGACTTTTTTTCTTGCTTGGAAGTCTGCTTTGTCTTTTTTTAATACAGTCTCTTCAGCTTTCTTTTGATTAGTGTTTTTATTTATTTATTTATTTATTCTTTTTATTTTGGTATCGTTAATGTATAATCACTTGAATAACATTATGGTTACTAGACCCCCTATTATCAAGTCCCCCCCACATACTCCACTACAGTCACTGTCCATCAGCATAGTAAGGTGCTATAGAATCATTACTTGTTTTCTCTATAAATACTGCCTTTCCCGTGTCCCCCGACACTGCATTACGTGTGCTAATTGTAATGCCTCTTTTCCCCCCTTATGCCTGCCTTCCCATCCATCCTCCCCAGCAGTCCCTTTCCCTTTGGTAACTGTTAGTCCATTCTTGGGTTCTGTGAGACTGCTATTGTTTTGTTCCTTCAGTTTTTCCTTTGTTCTTATACTCCACTGATGAAAGAAATCATTTGACACTTGTCTTTCTCCACCTGGCTTATTTCACTGAGCATAATACCCTCTAGCTCCATCCATGTTGTTGCAAATGGTAGGATTTGTTTTCTCCTTATGGCTGAATAATATTCCATTGTGTATATGTACCACATCTTCTTTATCCATTCATCTACTGATGGACACTTAGGTTGCTTCCATTTCTTGGCTATTGTAAACAGTGCTGTGATAAACATAGGGGTACATATGTCTTTTTCAAACTGCACTGCTACAATCTTAGGGTAAATTCCTAGGAGTGGAATTCCTGGGTCAAATGGTATTTCTATTTTTAGTTTTTTGAGGAACCTCCATACTGCTTTCCACAATGGTTGAACTAGTTTACATTCCCACCAGCAGTGTAAGAGGGTTCCCCTTTCTCCACATCCTTGCCAACATTTGTTGTTGCTTGTGTTTTGAATGTTGGCCATCCTAACTGGTGTGAGGTGATATCTCATTGTGGTTTTAATTTGCATTTCTCTGATGATTAGCAATGTGGAGCATCTTTTCATGTGCCTGTTGGCCATCTGAATATCTTCTTTGGAGAAGTGTCTGTTCAGCTCCTCTGCCCATTTTTTAATTGGCTTATTTGCTGTTTGTTTGTTGAGGTGCGTGAGCTCTTCATATAATTTGGATGTCTACCCCTTATCGGATATGTCATTTATGAATATATTCTCCCATACTGTAGGATGTCTTTTTGTTCTACTGATGGTGTCCTTTGCTGTACAGAAGCTTTTTAGTTTGATGTAGTCCCACTTGTTCATTTTTGCTTTTGTTTCCCTTGCCCTGGGAGAAATGTTTATGAAGAAGTCGCTCATGTTTATGTCCAAGAGATTTTTGTGTATATTTTTTTCTAAGAGTTTTATGGTTTCATGACTTAATTCAAGTCTTTGATCCATTTTGAGTTTACCTTTTGTTTGGGTTTAGACAGTAATCCAGTTTCATTCTCTTGCATGTAGCTGTCCAGTTTTGCCAACACCAGCTGTTGAAGAGGCTGTCATTTCCCCATTGTATATCCATGGCTGCTTTATCGTATATTAAGTGACCATGTATGCTTGGGTTTATATCTGGGCTCTCTATTCTGTTCCACTGGTCTATGGGTCTGTTCTTGTGCCAGTACCAAACTGTCTTGATTACTGTGGCTTTGTAGTAGAGCTTGAAGTCAGGGAGCGTAATCCCCCCCACTTTATTCTTCCTTCTCAGGATTGCCTTGGCTATTCAGGGTCTTTTCTGGTTCCATATGAATTTCAGAACTATTTGCTCTAGTTCATTGAAGAATGCCGTTGGCATTTTGATAGGGATTGCATTGAATCTGTAAAATGCTTTAGGCAGGATGGCCATTTTGACAATATTAATTCTTCCTCGCCAAGAGCATGGGATGAATTTCCATTTATTAGTGTCCTCTTTAATTTCTCTTAAGAGTGTATTGTAGTTTTCAGGGTATAGGTCTTTCACTTCCTTGGTTAGGTTTATTCCTAGGTATTTTATTCTTTTTGATGTGATTGTGAATGGAATTGTTATCCTGATTTCTCTTTCTGCTAGTTCACCATTAGTATATAGGAATGCAACAGATTTCTGTGTATTAATTTTGTATCCTGCAGCTTTGCTGAATTCAGATATTAGATCTAGTAGTTTTGGAGTGGATTCTTTAGGGTTTTTTATGTATACTATCATGTCATCTGCAAACAGGGACAGTTTGACTTCTTCCTTACCAATCTGGATGCCTTTTATTTCTTTTTGTTTTCTGATTGCTGTGGCTAGGACCTCCAGCACTATGTTGAATAAAAGTTGGGTGAGTGGGCATCCTTGTCTTGTTCCCAATATTAAAGGAAAAGCTTTCACTTCTCGCTGTTAAGTATAATGTTGACTGTGGATTTGTTATATATGGGCTTTATTATGTTGAGGTACTTGCCCTTTATACCCATTTTGTTGAGAATTTTTATCATGAATGGATGTTTCATTAGTGTTTTTATAGTATTTTTTCTTCCCTTGTTTCATGTTTAACTTGCCTATATCATTATACTTAAAATGAGTTTTTGTAGACAGAATGTAGTTGTGTCTTGTTTTTAATATGATCTGATGATCTCTCCCTTTTAATTGGTATATTTAGGCCATTTATATTTAATTTTGGTGTGTTTGAATTTAGGTCTACCATTTTATTTGTTTTCTCCTTGTTTCCTGTTTTTAGTTTTTTGAGTGAAGACACGATATTATGTCTTCATATGCCTATATTATTCTTATTTTGTGTTCTTTTGAGCCTCACGTGGTGCTAAAACATTGAAATAATAACAGTAGTAAAAAACTTTTTCCAGACCCTTTGGTAAATGTCCAAAGTATTATTTCTTAACAATTTGGAGGCAGTATTGTTTCCGTTTTACTGATGTATGTACTGTGATTCAGTACAATTAAGTAATTTGTCTAAGACTGTGCATCTTATTGGTGAAATCTGAGTTCAGATCCAGATCTGTTTGACTCCAAAATTTATATGTTCCATCATTAGTGTAGTCATTCATTCCACTGGTATTTGTTGAGTACCTATGTGAGTGTGACATACCATATTATTTCTGATTGAATATAAATACAACCCTTCCCTGTTGTTGCTTGGTGTCTTGTGGGTGAGACAATCATTAAAAAAACAATAAATGTGTAATGGCAGTGTGGTAACTGCTGTGAAGGGGAAGGACAGGGTATGATGAGAATAAAAAACCTGGGAACTTAGTTTAGATTCTTTGTAGAAGTAACATTAGAGGTAAGGATCCAAGATTGGTGGGAGTTAGCAAAGAGTAGGAAGAAAAGCTGTATTAGCAGAGAGAAAAAGATGTCCCAAGGCCTTGAGATGGGAAAGAATTTAAAGGTTCCCAGATCTGAATCAAGGCCCATGTGGCTGGAATGTACTAATAAACTTCATGTGTGAGATGAGGCTAGAGGGTCAGGGGCCAGTTTATCTAGGGATTTGTAAGCCATGCTAAGTTGATTGGCAGTTGGATCCCAATTTTTCCTCCTTAAAGTAGGGTCATTTTGGATGCCAACCACTTATAAAGTAAGTTGCCATGAATTAGTTGATGGATGTAGCTGCTACCTCTTTACCTCAGTGTGAGGTAGTTGATTCTAAGAATCTAGCATCACTTGCTCATCTGTCTGTCTCAGTGTCCGTGGTGTCTCAGGTTTTTCTCATAAAAAGTAATGGAATTCTTTCAAATGGTCAGTAGGTTTCATTGTTTTGGTTAAAGTAATATTAGAAGACCTGTACACGTAAAATATCATGTGACAGTGCACTTCATAAATATTTTTAACTTCAGGCTGTAGATCAAATCTGCTCTTCATTTCATCTCTGTTTAATGAACCACTGAAACACTATCTTTCAGTGTTTCCTTCAAATTTCTAATATTGAAACAGATGTTTTTATCTTTCTCAGTCTGAGGGAAAATGCCATACCAATTCTGGAGATGCAATATATGAGGTGGTGAGTCTGCAGCGAGAGTCTGAGAAGGAGGAGCCTGTCACTCCTACTAGTGGAGGCGGTCCATTGTCACCCCAGGAGGATGAAGCAGAAGAGGGTAAGAGTGAAACTTACTTAGTCCCCTCTCTTATATAGCTGCTTTATAATCCTCAAGTGTGTGTGTGTGTGTGTGTGTGTGTATGTGTATATATCTGTGTCTGCGCTTGTGCAAAGTTTGGGGGAGGAGTAGTGATCATTCCTGGTCCCTGCTACGCTTAGACGAGACTCTGCTGGGTGCAGAAGAGAATTTTGTCTGCTTGGTTCATGGTTGCACGGTCCCAGTGCCACTTATGCAGCTATTTAAATTTGACAGCCTCACTTGGCTGTTTTACTTCCTATTTTTTTGAAGTGTATTTTTTTAAATTGAAATATAGTTGGTATACATTATTATATTGGTTTCAAATATAAAGACAGTGATTCAATACTTACACACATTATTAAATCCTCACGCCAACTAGTACATTACTATCTGTCAACTTTTCCTATTTTATTTCAAGTATTTCTGAAGTTTTTAATGAGAAGTTTGAAGTTCTCTCAAGTGATTTTAGATTTTCAGTGATATGTCATGCCCTCCTTCTCATTTGATGCTGTTCGGTTCTGATTTGTTTTTTGTTGCTGCCTTAACCCTTACCACTGAGTTTTGAAATAGCATGATATATCTGCTCTGTTTACTACACGGATGCTGCTGGGAGATGCCCTCCAACCTCATGAGTTCACACTTCATTTGCTCTGTACTCAGTTATCTTTATAGAAACTAGAGCTAAATGATAGATCTTTACTTCAAGCCCTTATTATTATCTGATTATAGGATAGGGTTTATGAAAAATACATTTCTGAATTTATATCATTTTTGGAAAAAGCATCTTAGAAGTCTCAGTCCTTTTCTCCATGACCCCATTCCTTTCTTTGATTGCCATAAATATGACAGTTATTTTTAGCTAATATTTATTGATTGCTTGTTCTATGCTAGACATTATTCTTAGTGTTTCATAAAAAAAAACTTTATGAAGGTATAATTTACATGCAATAGAATGTTGCTAGTTTCAGTGTATAGTTCATTCAGTTTTGACAAATGCATGCATCTATACATCTATATAACTTCCATTCAAATCACGATACAAAACATTTCCATTGGCCCCCTAAATTTACCTCATGACGCTTTACAGTCCATCTATTCCTTTATCTCTGGTCCCTGGCAGTCACTGCTCTGTTTTCTGTCACCATGTTTTGCCTTGCCTATAATTTCATATTAAAGGAATCATATAGTACATAGTTTTTTGTATACAGAATCTTTCACATAGCATGATACTTTGATATTTGTCTATGTTGTATCAGTAATTGGTTCCTCTTTATTGCTGAGTAATCTATTGTAAAAATGTGCCACAATTTGTTTATCTATCTAGTCACCAGTTAGTGGACCTTAGAGTTGATTGTAGCCATTGGTAGTAATCAAGCTGCAATGAATATTTGAGTACAAGTGGTTGGTAAATAGGTACTTTCATTTCTCTTGGGTAAATGCCTAGGAGTGGACTGGCTGGGTCTTATGGTAAGTGTGCATTTAACTTTATAAGAAACCACTAAGCTGTTTTTCAAAGTAGCTGTACCTTTTCCATCCTTATCAGTAACATATGAATCAGTTGTAACATATCCTTATCAACATTTGTCATTGTCATTTTTGAAAATTATTGGCATTTTACTGGATGTGTAGTGGTATCTTGTGATATTAATTTGAATTTCTTTAATGACAAATGATGGTTTGCATCTTTTCATATGATATTTGTAATTTGTGTATCTTCTTGATTCAAGAATCTGTTCAAATCTGTTGCCCATTTTTTAAATTGGGTGTTTGTTGATTTTTAAGATTTCTTTATATAAATTGACAAAAGTCTTTTATCAGCTATGTTGTGCAAACATTTTCTCCCACTCTGTAGTTTTCATTTTCTGAAACAGTGGCTTTTAAAGAACAAAAGTTTAATTTTTATGAAGTCTAATTTGTCAGTTTTTTCCTTAATGGTTTGCTTGTGATCTATTTAAATTTTTATATATGTTTGGAGGTTGAGGTCAGGGTTCTTTTTTTTCTTTTGACTTAAAAAAAATTATCTCATGATTTCTATGGGGCAGGATTTAGGAGGGTGACTTGTGTGGGCAATTCTGGGTAAGAGTTTCTTATGAAGAGTTAGATATTGTCTGGGGATGTAGTCATTGAAGACTTCATTGGGCGGGGCTGAGTGCTCGGAGAAGCTTCCAAGGGGCTCATTCACATAGTTGCCAAAATGATGCTGGTGGTTGGCAGGGAACTTTGCTTCCTTTCAGTGTAGGTCCCCATAGGGGCTGCTTGGGTGTCCTTAGCTTCCCCCAGATGGCAATATAAGAGACTAAGGTAGAAGGGGAAGTGCCTTTTTTGTCCTAGCCTTGGCGTCACACACATCACTTCCATAGTATTCTATTGATCACAGAGTTCAGGTCTTACTTCCATTGTGTGACTCCACTGTATTCTATACAAGACTTCCAGGACCACTGTTGGTTCATCTCCATCCCATCCAACACAATGAGGAAAAGACTAGAAATTGCATACAGGAGAATTTAGGGCTAGACCTAGAAGCTGTGCATATTCTTTTCTGCTAAATAAGAACCACAGGGGTGGCTAGGGAATACAATGGAGCTGTGTGCTTAGGAAGGAGAATAAACAGGTATGACAAAGATCTACTGGAAAGTTGTGTGAATGCAAGATTTCAGGTAATGTCTTGCAAAATGGCATTCCCTTTAGAGATGAAAATTTGTGGAACTAGAATTGGGAGAGAACTAACATAATAGAATGACAGGTGCCACTCAATAAGAATACATTATACAATTTAGTATTATGTAATTTTGCCTTTTATTCCAATTTAGTAAATAAAAATTCCTCACTTTTTATCCACTAACTTAAAGGGATAACTAGCTAATGTAGATTAAGTATCTATTAGCATATAACCCAGGTTCATACTTTACTTATGTTAGCCCTGAGAAATTACTGTTGTCATCTTTATATTTGATATGAGGAAATAGACTAAACAATTTAAAATAAATCATTTGACATTATACGGCTAATGAATATAATATACAGAATTCAAACCTATGTCAGTTTCACCCTAAAGCCCATGAATTTCATGATACACAATCAAGGTATTCTCCTTTGACCCACGGAATTGTTATAACAGTGTAATAGACTAAGGAGGCAGCGATGTGCGGTGTGGTGAGTGGAACAGGGATGTTCAGTGTGATATGGATCAAAGATTATTAACTGGGCTTGGCAAACTTGAGAGGTCACTGAACCCCTATGAGTGATTTTAATAAAGTTGGGAAAGAAGCCTCATTGTAATGGATTAAGGATTGACTAGAGGTGAGGAAGGGGAGAACAGTGTTCTAACTGTTCTTTGAAAAATGTTGATGAGAAGAGGAAAGGGACTGGACTAAAACACTAGGGTATATCTGGCCGGGAAAGTGCATTTTTGGGGTATTAGATATTTGAGCTCATCTGTAGTTGGAAAGGGAGAGCTAAAAAGAGAGTAGTTACCCTCCTAACACTTAACCATACAGTTTCCCGACATGCTTCTGTGTCCTTGGATATGCTGTTTACTCTGCTTAGAGACTTTTTCCACTTAAGTCCACTTGAGTAAACTCTTCAACAAAGGCATGTTAATAGTCAAAAGAAAATAATAATTTTAACATAGTGGCAGTTTTCTACACTTAGAAATGTTTCAAAATATTTTCTATGACATTTTTAGTAGGTTACTCAGGCAAATTACATTTAAAATATATTTAATGCAGAATGGCTGTGAGGAGCTACGCAGATCTACTTACCAAAAAGCAATGACAGAAGTTGATAAAACTGTCAGAAAACCAGCCAGTTCAGGAGTTGAGAAAGTCACCAAATTATGCAAAAAATTGAGAAGCATTTATTCAGGAAAAGCTAGTGAATCTTGGCTAAGAACAGTGTGTGGTATTTTTGCCGCTCACCTTCTGTTTATTCCCACCACTGGCTTATAGTCATGGTAGTTTTAAAAAGGTGGGGCAAGCTTTGAAAACTAGAATGTTTATTTTGCTGCCTGAAAGGGGCTTACTGGATTTGGGGCAAATGTAGGAAAACCCCATATTTCTGGAACATTGTTGGAAACAGCAGTGATATTTAGGGCAAAAAAAGGAAGGCCAGTGTTGCAAATAGCATGAAATTGTGATTCTGGGTGAGGAAAGCCACAGATTGGTCAGAATTTTAACATGGAGATATAAGGAATGAGTGGGTTTTCATAAGGTCCTACAGATCACTGATGTCTGGAAAGCTGTGCACAATCAGGAGAGTCCAGAGAGGACCCTGACTAGTTACATGTCCATGTTGGACTTGAGGCCTTACATGTGTGTAACGGAGATGTGTTTCCAGAATTCTGTCTTCTAAAAAGCTGTGCTTCTTTCTATTCTATGGAGAGAATCTGTGTTCCAGATGCAGGAAATAACTGATGCATGATTCTCCCACAACCAAGCCTTTAGTCTTCCCCTGTCAGCAGGTGGCAAGTCCTTGGCTCCAAATCTCGGAATCCAGATCTGAACTCTGTCTGGCCCTATCATTTCTTGTACTGGATTGTTAATACCTCCTAACTAGTCTCCTGCCTTCTACCCTGTCCCTACTCCTCTAGTCTGTGTTCTACATACCACCCATAGTCATCCTTTGAAATGTGTCAAATCATACTACTTTTTCTCTTCTTAAAATCCTCTGTTGACTTCTCATTTCACTTAGCCAAAGTTCTTTTGCCGTGGCTTACAAGGTCGTATGCAATTATGCTCTCTGATTTTTACCTTTCCGACCTCATTTCCTACCACTCTCTGCCTCACGAATTCCACACTTGTCCTTTTGCTGTTTTTCAAACATACCAGGGAACTCTTTCTACTCTGTTGCCTCTGTTCTATTGCATTTCTTGTTCCCTCTGTTAGGAATTCTTTTTTCCTAGATTGTCACATGTTCTCTCCCTCCCTTTTTTCCAATCTTTCCTTAAAAGCCACCTTCTCAATGAGATCTTGTCTGCTCAGTAAAAAGTATAAAAAATAAGTGAGCAAATAATCAATAAAAATAAATATTTATTAAAATAAATAATAATGAATGAATACTTTTCCTTTCATAATGCCTCAAATAATGATTCAATACTAAGAATGAATAGAAAAACAATAATATTTCTGGAATTACATTTGAAACTGAAAAATATACATAAAATTTCAATTTCTCATTCTTATATATGGTTTGAATAAGGAAGGACAAGTCTTCAGATTTCTTTTTTTCCTCTAAAATTTTTTTGCTTCTGATCTTAACAGTTTTTCACTATGTGAGATGTCACCTTGTCTATTAGCCATCACCTATGTTAAAAAAAAGCTACAAAAATCAGAGGAGGAAGTAATAGTTTCTTTTCTTTTATAGATCATGCGTTTCATACATTTTCAATACACTTTATTATTAGTTCTGTAATTGACATTTGTGTCAACGCAAACATCAAAAGTTAGAGCTGGAGGTGGCATTGAAATGTTTTCCTGCTGGGGGGAATTAGAGTATTCTTTTATTTAATTATTTTCAACAATTTGCCTGTCAAAGCAAAAGTGGAAGTTCAAGTCATTCTAAATTGTCTTACCTTAGCCTGTAATTTAACTGAAAAGGGATACAGATTAAAAAAGACTAAAATTGCTCTTAATTTTCTGGGAAAGATCTGAAGTAAAATGAATTAAGGTATCTACATATTTTTCAAATGCTATTTAAAAAATGAAGTGTGTTAAAGGGTATTAATATAAATGCAAGGAATTTTAGCTGAAACAAGTCCATCAATGCAACATTATAGGGATTATTTTTAAATTTTAACCTTTTCACCTTTATGTACTCCCACGTGTTCTGAATTGCTTTAGCTTTTGAAATTTGAGGTACTTGATATTGCTTCCTCTGAATTTCAAACTGGCTTTCTGTTTGTTGACCTCATGCTTGTATTTAGTTACTTGTAGCATGGATAGCAAATTATAAAAAGGCAACAGATAGCAAACGTGATGTGATTTCCCTTGAGACACATGCCCAAGTAATTAGAAAAGACCATATACACCATAATGGTAGGTAAGCTTCACTGTTGGCTATATATTTTATGTTCAGTATATCTTTGCATTTTTTTGTTTCTGTATTTGTATCAGTTAAAAAGCTACCTAGAAAGAGGAACCCTCCTACACTGCTGGTGGGAATGTAAGCTAGTTCAACCTTTGTGGAAAGCAATATGGAGGGTTCCTCAAAAAACTAAAAATAGAAATACCATTTGACCCGGGAATCCCACTCCTTGGAATTTACCCAAAGAATTAAAAGTTCTCAGATTCAAAAAGACATATGCACCCCTGTTTATCGCAGCACTATTTACAATAGCCAAGATATGGAAGCAACCTAAGTGTCCGTCAATAGATGAATGGATAAAGAAGATGTGGTACATATACACAATGGAATACTATTCAGCCATAAGAAAGAAACAAATTATACCATTTGCAACAACATGGATGGAGCTGGAGGATATTATGCTGAGTCAAATAAGCCAGGTGGAGAAAGACAAGTGCCAAATGATTTCCCTCATTTGTGGAGTATAACAACGAAGCAACACTGAAGGAACAAAATAGCAGCAGACTCAGAGACTCCAAGAAGGAACTAGTGGTTACCAAAGCGGAGGGGTGTGGGAGGGTGGGTGGGGAGGGAGGGAGAAGGGGATTGAGGGGTATTATGTTTAGTACACATGGTCTGGGGGATCATGGGGAAAACAGTGTAGCACAGAGAAGGCAAATAGTGAATCAGTGGCATCTTACTACACTGAAGGACAGTGACTGTATTGGGGTATGGGTGGGGACTTGATAATATGGGTAAATGTAGTAACCATATTGTTTTTCATGTGAATCCTTCATAAGAGTGTATATCAATAATACCTTAATAAAAAATTAAAAAAAAATCTACCTAAAAAATAAGTAAGTCCCCCTTGTTTTAAGTGATTACTAGCTGTCTAATATTACTTTGAACTCATTTTAACTAGAAAGCAAAATACAGGTATACCTTGGAGATACTGTGGGTTTGGTTCCAAACCACTGGAGTAAAGCAGGTATGATAATAGTGCAGATATATCATAATAATGTGGATATTGAAATAAAGTGAGTCAAATGAATTTTTTGGTTTTCTAGTGCATGTAAAAGTTAGCAACAGTAGTAGGTATTAAGTTTACAAAGCATTATGTGTAAAAAACATGTACATACCTTAATTTAAAAAGTACTTTATTGCTAAAAAATGCTAACCATCATCTGAGCTTTCAGTGCATCACTCTTTTTGCTGATGGAAGGTCTTGCCTTAATGTTAATGGCTGCTGGCTTGATCAGGGTGGTGGTTGCTGAAGGTTGGGGCGGCTGTGGCAATTTCTTGAAATAACACAGTGGCGAAGTTTGTTAACATTGATCGACTCTTCATGAATGACTTCTCTGTCGCATGTAATGCCGTTTGATAGCATTTTATCCACAGAGTTTTTCAAAATTGGAGAGAGTCCTCTTAAAGCCTGCCACTGCTTTTATTAATTAAGTTTATATGATACTCTAAATCCTTTGCTGTCATTTCAGCAATCCTCACAGCGTCTTCAGTGGAGTAGATTGCATCTCAAGAAACCACTTTGTTTGCTCATCTGGAAGAAGCAACTCCTCATGCATATAAATTTTATCATGAGGTTGTAGCAATTCAGTCACATCTTTGGGCTCCATTTGTAATTCTAGTTCTCTAGGTATTTCCACTAATCTGCAGTTACTTCTTTACTGAAGTCTTGAGCCCCTCAAAGTCATCCATGAGGGTTGGAATCAACTTCTTCCAAACTCCTGTTAATGTTGATATTTTGACCTCTTCCTATGAACCATGAATATTCTGAATGGCATTTAGAACTGTGAATCCTTTCCAGAAGGTTTTCAATTTACTTTTCTCAGATTCATTAAAGGAATCACTATTTATGGCAGCTATAGCCTTATAAAATAAGTTTTGTAAAAAGACTTGAAAGTCAAAATGACTCCTTGATCCATGGGCTGCAGAATGGATGTTGTATTAGCAGTAATGAAAACTCATTACTGTAATCTCACTGTACATCCCCATCAGAGCCCTTGGATGATCAGGTGCATTGTCAGTGAGTGGTCAGATTTTGAAAAGAATCTTTTTTTCTGAGCAGTAGGTCTCAATAGTGGACTTAAAATATTCAGTAAACCATTTTGTAAACATATGTACTGTCAACCAGGCTTTGTAGTTCCATTTCTAAATCACAGGGGGGTAAATATAACATATTTTTCAAGGGCCCTAGGATTTTCAGAATAGTGAATGAGCATTGGCTTCAATTTAAAGTCAGTAGTTGCATTAGCCCGTAACAAGAGAGTCAGCCTGTCATTTGAACCTTGGAAGCCAGGCATTGACCTCTCCTTTCTAGCTATAAAATCCTAGCTGACATCTTCTTTCAATAGAGGACTGTTCTACCCTGAAAATCTATTGTTTAGTGTAATCATCTTTAGGAATTATTTTAACTAGATCTTCTGGATAACGCTGCATCAGCACTTGCTTATTATACTTTTATATTTTGGAGATAACTTCTTTCCTTCATCTTCATGAACCAACGTCTGCTAGCTTCAGACTTTTCTTCTGCAGCTTTCTTACCTCTCTCAGCCTTCCTAGAATTGGAGAGCGTCAAGGCCTTGCTCTGGATTTGGTTTGGGCTTAAGAGGATGTTGTGGCTGGTTTGATCTTCTATCCAGACCACTAAACTTTCTTCTTATCAGCAGTAACACTGCTTCACTTTCTTATCATTCATGTGTTCACTGGAGTAGCACTTTTAATTTCCTTAAGAACTTTTCTTTTGCATCCACAACTTGGCCAGCTGGTGCAAAAGGCTTAGCTTTCAGCCTCCCTTGGCTGTTGACATGCCTTCCTCACTAAACTTGATTTCATTTCCAGCTTTTGATATAAAGTGAGAGATGTGTGACTTTTCCTTTCACTTAAACACTTAGAGGCCATTGTAGGATTATTAACTAACCTAATTTCAATATTGTTGTGTCTCAGGGAATAGGGCAACCTGAGGAGAGGGAGATGGGGAACAGCTGGTTAGTGGCGTAGTGAGAGCACACATAAGATTTGTCAGTTAAGTTTTCCATCTTATATGGGTGCTATTCATGGCATCCAGAGCAATTACAATTGGAACATCAGAGATCACTGATCACAGATCTCCATAACAAATATAATAGTAGGAAAGTTTGAAATATTGTGAGAATTGCCAAAATGTGACATATTTATACACAAAGTAAGCAAATGATGTTGGAAAATGGTTCCAGCAGACGCATTGGATGAAAGATTGCCACAAACTTTGAATTTGTTAAAAACACATTATTTGGGAAGCATAATAAAGCAAAGCACAGTAAAACAAGTATGCCTGTTTTCTCAAACTAGGGATTTTTCTTTTAATTTCTTAATTCATAGTCTGATGAGAGAAAAGGCAATTACAGTTTTTACTTTAGAAATCAGTTTGCAAATCAAATTTCTTTATATTAAAATGAAAAGAAAGAGAATATAGAAAAAAAGAGTAGTCTAAGAAAATAAATGATCATGTAGCATTTATGTGTGGCAATCATTGGTTAAGGAAGTGCTGCTCAAACTTCCGGTGTGCCAAAGGCATTATCTGGAGACCTTGTTAAAATGAAGTCTTATTTTTTTTAGTCTGTGATGGGGTTTGATCTGCATTTCTAAAAGAAAAAATCTACCAGATACCACTGCTCTTGGTTATACCACACTTTGAGTAGCAAGGATTTAAATTGTCTCCTTATATAAATTCTTTTAATCCTCATATCGACCCTATATAAGGTCCATACTATTATTATATCCATTATTACCAATAAGCAAAATATGTTCCAATAAAACAATCTTGATGTGCTAGATACTACTTCTTTACCTATCAGATACTTTCCAAGTTGATAAAATTGTGTGTGGGGATGAGGGTGGAGAGGGAGGAAAGGCCTTTATAATATTGTTGTTCCACTCTGGCATTTTTACACTATCTGTTTCAATGAGTTAAAATGATTAAAGAAATTATGTGTTAATTTAGGGAAGGTATTTGAGAGAAAGCGGAGGGAGAGAGTGTATTAGTTTTCTATTGCTTGATAAAAAGTTGCCAAATATTTTAGCATCTTAAAACAACGCACATTTATTATTTCACAGTTTCTCTGTTCAGGGTTTCATGAGGCTGCAATCAAAGTTTCAAATGAAACTTTGGTTTCACCTAAGTCTTGTGGTTTTCTCCAAAGCTCATGTGATTGTCAGTAGAATTCATTCCCTTGCAACTGTAGAACTCCTGGTGGCTTGCTTCTTCAAGACCCCCAGAAGAATGTCTCTACTCTAAAGGAAGGTCCAAGCCCTCTCTTAAGGTTTTTACTTGGTTTGGTCAGGCCCATGTGGGATAGTTTCTCTTTGATAAACTAAAAGTCAGACTGGTCAGGGACCTTATATCTGCAGAATCCATCACCTTTGCAATATAACACACTCTAGTCAAAGCTGTGCTATCCATCTATTCACATGTCTGTCCCAACCACACTCAAGGGTACAGGTTACCTAGGGATGTACAGCAGGAGGCAAGAGTCTTGGGCGTCATCCTAAAACTGCCTGTCACAGAGAATTATGTATCAGAGATGAAGGAAACTATCATTTTTCATGCATCTGTTATATACCAGCCACTTTTGCATACATGTTACCTCACTTGTCACTATAACTGTGCAAGGTAGGTACTGTTACTCCTTATACATTTATATCTCATTTCTCCTGCTGGACTAGGTCCTATCAATGACATACATGTATACATTATTAGCTAAACAAAAATGATCTAAACTCTTCAAAACAGTACATGATAGAATTATAAGAGCATCGATTGCTGTAGATTTCTAATGTCTTTTCTTGAACTATTGCCGCTGCTTTTTACACCCCCACCGTTTCTGCCTTTTGAAACCAGGCTTCAACTGTCAGTTTACATGACTTTTTCCCTATACCTCTACTTATCCCCAATCCGAAGTGATCTCTTGTTTCAGGAATAAGGAATTCCACTATAATCTTGCTTGTGCATCTTTAATGACATTTATGGTATTACATGTTAAATAGCAGTTACATATGTCTTCTCTTTTCTAGTTGACTATAAATTCTTCTGGGAAGCTTGGATCCTTATTCATTTTCGTATCTACCCCTGTGCCTATCAGAGAGGTTAGTACAGTGGGTAAGCAGTAAATGCTAGTTTTAATTCACTTTCAAGTCACCAAGTTAGGGAAAGTTTGAAAGAGTTTGTGGGATTTGGAAGAGTAGAAAGTGGGAAGCACAGTATTTTGACATTTGTGAAAACAAGAAGTACAGATGCCAGCAGAATACACAGAGAGAATCCTGTGAGGCAGGGAAAGTAAGGTTGGAGAGGCAGGCTGAAGGTGAGCCTTGGAGAGCCTCACAAAAAAACACTGAACAACATGACTTTAATTGTGTGAAGCAATTGTGAGTCATTGAGGGATTTTGAGCGAAGGTTTGAATGAGGAAGATTAAGCTGGCAGTATAGCATGTAAAGTGCAGTTAAGAACAGTGAAGAATCTATGATGTGTGTGCTTAATTTGAGGAGGTAAAATCAAACTAGGATGGTAGTCTTGGAAATAGAAAATGACCAATTTTAGGGAAATAATTGCCAGGAAAGGATGACTGAGTCATAACTGTCTTTAATTGCCATATTCAAAGGCTGGGTTAGCTCGCCCTGGAAGAGAGCATATTTGTATATTAACTAATTTCATTCATTTATTTAAGAAATGTTTGTGTACCTACATATTTTTAGCACTATGCTTAGTTCGTTACATTTTAGGTGGGAATAAACATTTTAAATCATAGCAGGAATTAAGTAATACTGTGAACCATTGCAGTGTGTATTGCACCTGACCCAAGTATAGTCAAGTGCCAAATGTGTGGCTTACATCCTAAGTGCTGTGAGATTGATTCAGAGGGTCAGCTGTAGTCTTGACCTTTTCCCCTGTAGATAACTAGTGGTGCTTCAAAAGCAACTTGGATTCTTGAGTATTATTGCTTCCCAAAACAACTGGACTCATTTAATATTAATTTCCTCTCCTGTGATTTGTATTTCATTAAAAAATCTAAAATAAAAAATTGTGTTGTTTATTTCATAAGTACAGTCTTATCTTCTTCCACCTCATATATACTGTTATGTTTTAAAATGCAATGCCTCTAAAGAATGAAAACCTACAGCATTCAATAGAAAGTAAACTACATTCTCCCATTTCTAGGTTGCATGTCTTTTACCAAAAAAAATCTTCATGTAGTTTTAAAGAGTAATTGACCTTTCAGTTTGACAAAGAATATATTTTAATCACTTCCTTCAGCAATATTTTTGTGCCTGGAAATTTTATTATCCTGTCTTTTATTGGTATAAAATTCACTGAAATCAAGTGTTTTATCTTTCTTTTAACTGATAGAATTTTGTATTTGGCACATTGAAATCTGATTCTAATGTGTTTAATGTGTATGGGAATGATTTCCATGATATTTACATTTGAAGTATATAGTCTTTTGTATTTATTATCAATACACCCTCATTTTTTAAAGTTTATTTTGATATCATTAATCCACAATTAAATGAGCAATATTATGATTACACTACCCCCTTCATCAGGTCCCCCCCACCAACCCCATTACAGTCACTGTCCATCAGCATAGTGAGATGCTATAGAGTCACTACTTGTCTTCTCTGGGTTGTACAGCCGTCCCCGTGCCCCCCTAACATTACATCTGTTAATCGTAATGCCCCCTTTTCCCCCTTGTCCCTCCCTTCCTACCCATCCTCCCCAGTCCCTTTCCCTTTGGTAACTATTAGTCCGTTCTTGGGTTCTGTGAGTCTGCTGATTATACCCTCATTTTTAATGAAATTAATTGTTCCTTTGGAAAATTTAGTACTGGGCAAAAATTCTTTCACCTTTAATGTTTTGAAGCTGATAAAATGAATAGCTATTCTGACAGTATCCTGATGTTGGCAAAACTATGGCCTACTGGCCCAGTGTGGCCCAAAGCCTGTTTTTTGGGTATGGCTCTTTTGCTAAGAATGATTTTTATATTTTAAAGGGTTGTAATAACAACAGTCTCCCCCAGCCCTCCAAAAAAAGAAAGCAGAAAGAGAAGAATATATGACAGAGCTAAAAATATTTACTATTTGGCTCTTTACAGAAAAGTTGGCCAACCATGATAATCAGTGTATTTGTAAGTAGCTTTAAGTATGTTTTATGTGATTACTGAAACTCTATGGAATGTACTGTTGTTACTATACTTTCTCTTGTGTGTATAACATGGGACCATATTATAGGTGACTACTTTTTGTTAATTATGTTTTGTTACATAATAAATACCCTTTGTATTAGCGCTCCAAAATAAACTGTTTTTCTAGAACTTTTACTATGAATACTGTAGTAAAATTTTAGTGTATTTCTATTGGGAAGTATCTAAAAAAGTAAATTTTTTTTTTGCATTTTGAAACAACATTAAGCAGAGCAACTCAAATTTCATGAATTGACTTTGTTAATAAAAAATAAATTTGAAAGGAAATGAGAGAAATAGCAGGAGAGGAAGAAAAGCATGATAGCGTTTCAGCATTTAGGTGTGATGGCAAGCACCCATCTTTGTTATTCAGCTATTGAAGTGTGCCTAAACTGTTTGTTAATATTCAAGCTTCAAATGTCCTGTTGGTTGTTTTGACAAGTCCCAAATATGCATTTAATTCAAACTGTAATAAATGGATCATCTAATAGAAATAGTACATCTTGAGATCATAAATTTTATTAATATTGTTATATAAGCTCTTTCAGGAAGGATTCATCCTCAGTATTAATATGGTGCAGAATCTTTGGTAAGAAAAATCAGTCTGAAAGACAGTTTTATTCAAAAGATTTTTTAATATAAATATATTGTATGAGATTTAAGTTTTAAGTTTATAGTGAAAATATAATAAATATGAGTTGTGAAATTTTGTATGCTTTTAGAAAAGAGTTAATTACATAACTGTTTATTTTGAAATGCCACTATTTAGTTTTTAAACTTTATACATTTATTTTTTTCTTTTTGTGGTGCTTTTGTTTTTGTATTGTTGTCAGATTTGTTTGAGTATTTATATTAGCTGAACTGTATTAATGTAAAGATACTCTTGTCAGGAATTAAGTGATCATGTTTCCCTTTCTATATTCCATAATTTGTTTAAAATATTCATATCAGAAGTTAGAAAATTAGTTTTGAATTAACCAGTACTCCCACAGAAAATTATCCTTAGTTCTCTTTCTTAACTAGTGCTATTTTCATATCATTCCAGTATGCATGCAGCTTTTATTTTTCTAACTTCCCTGTAATAAATGCCTCAGTTCCCAAGCCCTTGAATTCTTCTGTGTGGTAGCTAATGTCATGTTTTTTTGCCTGCTTTCATGTCTCAAATTTACTGATGGAGATTAAAATTAATTTGTAATTTGTCTTAGAGACATTGTCACAATGCTGCCTTTGTAATTTCTCCATCAACACTTTTTGTAAATATAGAATATGATGGTTACTGGAAAGAATATTAGAAGATAAGGGAGAGGTTGAATTCAATAGACTTGCTTAAGCAATTTTTGGATGTAGCACAGTGCTACATCAAATTTGAATGATAACACTAATGTTTCTCATTGATATTTAGAAGTCACATTACATATAATGATGTTTTGAAATCCTTGAATTTTAAGTGAAATGAGATTTCCTGCCTCTTCATTAAAACACCTTTCTCCCACTTGATTTAATTCACAGAATAATTGGGAATTGGGGGAAAATATTTGATATCTAAAGTTTTGAATTAATACAAAATTTAATTCTTGACTTTTGTTTCTTTTTTTAAGGAAAGTACAGTTGACCTTTGAACAATATGGGTTTGAACAGCACGGGCCCACTAATAAATGGATTTTTTCAATAAACATATTGGAAAATATTTTTGAGATTTGCAGCTATTAAAAAAATTCCCTTTTCTCTAGTTTACTTTATTGTAAGAATACAATACATATACATGTAACATGAAATATGTGCTAATTGACTGTTTATGTTATCAGTAAGTCTTTCAGTCAATAGTAGCTTATTAGTAGTTAAGTTTTGGGGAGTCAAAAGTTATAACTTCTTTCCACTAGGTGAGTAATTAGTGCCCCTAACCTCCATGATTTTCAAGAGTCAACTGTAATTATCTCATGATCTGAGGATTTGTTTTGCTTTGTTTTATTTTGGTGACATATGTTTCAAATGTGTAGAAATCTCACATATTTTTATGCAAAGCAATCATATTCTAAATAAAGTTATACACTGGTACTTTTTTGGACTTAATATTATCTTACAAATGTTTCTGTTGATAGTAAGGTTGGCCTTTAAGTGATGGATAAGTGAATTTTTACTTGAAGGGTCAGTGCAGCTGGCTAAATGCCACACAGTTTTTATAGGAACTTAATTCGATTTTATTAACATTTTTCTGTGTAATTATATTTTCTTAAGTGGTTCAGTAAAGTATGTGCTTGAAAATGTTGTCCAGATCATCCAGCATGCTAAGAGGGAGATAAGAATATTTATTCAGAGTTGGCTGCAGCTTAATATGATACCAGTAACATTTTATTTATTTATTTTTCTGTATTGGCATGAAGTTTTTTTCCCCCGTTTTTAAATTGACATATAGTTAATATACAATCTTATATTGGTTTCAAGTATACAACACAGTGGTTCAACATATTATTAAAGTGGTTATCCATATTATTAAATCCTCACCCCATTAGTGCAGTTACTATCTGTTAACATTGATGTTACAGAATCATTGACCATATTCCCCATGCTGTACTACTATCCCGGTGACCAGCTTATATTCTGATAGAGAATTTTTGTGTGCCTTTATCCCCCTCAACCTTCCCAGGCCTGCTTCATCTTTGACTGCAACTGCATTACTTGGTGTGGTGGTAATAAATCAAACATAGCACAAACATAGATTTATAGAAATTGAATTGCTGTGGTGTATACAGTCTATTGGTTTTGGATCAGTACTCCTAAATTGCTTTCTAGACAGACTGCAAATTTATGCCCCTTCTAGTCATGTACCTGAGCACCCTTTCCCTCATACTTTCACCAACAGTAGATATTATCAGCCTTTTAAATATTTTAAATATCACTCTAATTGGTGATAAATAGCATCTCATTTTGTTTACCTTTCTATTATTAGGGAGTTTGAGCATATTTTATGTTTATTAGGCTAATAGCGTTTCATTTTGTAAGTGTCTATATATATGACTTTTAAACCTCATGTAAGTTGCTCTTGCTGTCAGAGATTTGATATTTTACAATACATATAGTCAAATTCTAAAAATATCATTTGTTTTATATATCTGTCTAGAGGGAAGTCAGGAAGAAACTAAGGATTATTTTTGTTGTAGTGTTGGGGAAGAGTCACGAAAAACCATTTCTTGTTTCCAATCACACCCATTCTTTCTGGATTTTTACCTGGTGAAAGGTGTATATTTTGTGGGATACCAGCATACCATGAATATACATATCAGAACTACTAGGAAACCCAGAAATAGTCCATCCTATTTGAGGGGAAGGAATTTTTACTTTCCCCTAGGATTCTCTCCCTCCCTCCTACATGTTTCTGGAGTGCCTAGACCATCAGCTTCATCTTTGTCCAGTACCTGCTTTACTTGGGGTGGTGGAAATAAATCAAAATGTATTTGTGTTAGATTGAGACTTCTTTTTCTTTTCTTTTTTTTTTTTTTTTTTTACTAAAGTGTAGTTAGTATGTAATCTTAATTTGGTTTCACATGTACATCATAGTGGTTCAACAGTCCCCATGATCAACTTACATTGTGATTGTGTATTATTGTGCCCTTTTATCCCCCTCCTGCCTGCATGATCCAGACCTCTTAATCATGCTTCAGTGGACTGAGGAAACTTAAAATGTTGTCTAGTGAAATGTGGGGACCCTATAGCTTGTCAGTAGTGTTAAGATGTATAGGGTGCCTAAAAGCATATAGTACTTGAAACTTATTTTTGTGATGGTCCCTGGAGACTTTTCCTATGATATGATAATTACAATAATAAGAGTTCACTTTCATTGAACATTTATACCTGCCTGGGACTTTCTTCTGCATTTTAGAGCTGTTCTCCATATTGTGAAGTGAGCCTTCTCTAGCCTCTGGACATTTATTTCAGAAGTAGCTGCAGAGAGTCTGTCTGCAGTTTTGCAAAGCCCATTTCAGAGACCTTGTGTTTAGGAGGCTTTGTGTGGCCATCTTACTCATTTGCTGCCAGTTTAGTGATAAGGATTCAGACTAAAAGACTGTAGTGACCACCTTGGTGCGACCATTCACACACCCTGCTGATGCCAATACAGCTACATATTTTCCATGAATCTTTGAATTAGAGGAGATCTTACAGAGTCATCTACTGGTTGCCCTGTCCTGAAGTAGAATTGCTAATACCTGGCAGACTGGTCTGGGTTGAAACAGATTTAACTGATTCACAAGGCAGATAATTCTACTTTCTAGTTATTAATAATACTGGAAAATGTGTATGAAAAACTATGTAAATTTTCCATTTAATTCTCACACCAGCTCTATGAGGTGGTATTTTATCCATCTTTTTAGTATAGAAAGATTGAAGCTTAGGTTAAGCAGCTTGCCCAAGGTCACACACAGTTTGTGATTGTTTTTCTTCTTAAAACCTCTTTGTTTTTCAGACCTTGCTTGAATCTCCGTTTTCTCTTCAGGCACTGCCTCCCTTTCAGGTGGGAGCAAGTTTGCAGACACCCATTGTTTACCAGTCTTATGCTGGGGTTTGGGTTGTAGCCAGGAATTGCTGATAGCAACTTTGACTCCCAAGTGCACGTCTGTGGGCAGGCTTGGGGAGGTAGGTGGCTCATGAAAAGCCCTGATGGGGGAGGTGCTAGTTGTTGGCTCTCTCTTTGCAGTCTGTTGTTATAGTCAGGAAAATTTTGCTAACCTCAAATCATTAAAATGTTTAAATTTTGGAGCCTGGTAACAACTAAGGCATTATATTCTCACACACAGAATGTATTCAACAAGTGTTACTTGAATTTAGTTATACCGAACTATCTTATTTATAGTTCTGGAAACTGAGACCCTGAGTTTAAGTGACAGATTTAGCACCAGAATCTAGGCTCCTGATTACTTTGTGTTAACTCTTTTAGTTGAAGCAGGACTGAGAGCGTAACTATTTGCAGAAAGATCATGTAATTCATAGGCCATTCCTTTAGCAGCAGTTAGTATCTAGAAGGAAAGAGCTCAGTTTTTCATTTGGAGAAACTATGACTCTTGCCATTCCTGGGAGATACAGTGTTCTCATGATTGGAACATAGCTTTGGGAGCTGAGTGACTCATATCTCGTAACTACAGGAGGATTGCTAAGCTTTCTGAAAACTTCGTGCTAAAAATAGCACATCAGTTCTAATACTGGGGCTGGAGTAAATATTTGTAAAGTGTATGTTAGCAGAGGGGCTACATAGCATACTGTTAATGCTTTCTTTGTACTGTAAGTAGAGGCAGGCACATATTCAATAATTCTAAATGGTACCCATTTGAGCACATTACAGTTTTTTGAGTGGTATTTTAAAACAGATGTTTGGCTTTAGATAATTTGAGCTTTAATTTATCCTTTCTCTTTGCACAAAAACCACCGACAAATTTTACATCAGAGAAATAAAGGTATTAGATTTCATAATTGCCCATCCATAACCTGCTTAATAGTGTTTGTAATTGCCTCTGTCCCCATAACCTTTATGACTCTTTGGTGCTAGTTCTCTCAGTTGTTTCCACCTTTCCCAAGCTTGCTTGGCCTACTTACCCTTCCTTCCAGATTCTTTTCCTTCATCCTTCCTACAGCCAATTATACTTAGACCTGTTGTATGTAATACACTGTATTAAATGCTTCAGGTTAGTTCCTATCTTCAAGTTGCTGGTGGTCTAGAGATGGAAACAGACATGTGTAAAATAAATACAAGATATTATAGAAGTACAGACGCTAAGGGAAAGATGATTCCAATAATTAGAATTTGGATACTTTTGAAGGGTATGCACCCATGGTCATTCCCAAAGTAAGTTTCTGCTAAATATTTATAATAGTTGTGTTATCAATTAAGGGGTTAAAACTCTTTTTAAAGAAATCTTGAGTTTCATTCTCACTACTTTTCTTGAAAGAGGATGATATTTTGCATAAGTAGAATAATGCACTGTAATCATAGAATGATGCAACAGATTCCCATTACTTTTACTGTGACCAACAACCAGATTTTAGGGCAGAGGAGAAGAAATATGGATTGTAGTTTGAATTTAATGGAGTGTCTGACCTTCATGTAAGTCACATTTTGTATGCTGGACTTCATTACATGTTCATTTTTTCTTTTTAAGGAAAGAACTGTATTATAGATTTTAATTATACTCATGAAAAGATTAATATATCAGATGCTATGTAATGTTTCTAGATTGAAACAGTATATGTAGAACAGTAATTCTCAGTATATGGAGTGCCATATTACTTCAGAGATGTGTGTCCTCAATTGAGAATTCATCATGTGCACTGAAAAGTATCATGCACGAGAATGGACAGAGGGAAACTGTGTGATGGGAAGCAGCATTACATGTGCAGTAAAATGGTTATACATAGTTCATTTGCAAGGGTGAGAACTGTTGGGAAATACCATTAGAGGAAGTACAAAGGCTGGGTAATGGAGGGCCTTCTATGTCAAGCTAATTTAGTATTTTTTGCTTTAATCAAGGGTTGATATAAGGCATATTTCTGCAGGTGTGGTAAAAGTGTCTTCTAGGACTTGATTTATTATGTTACTCGGTATTTTGTATGAAGGTTTAGGAAATGAATTACTCACATGCTTAGGAAGAGGTATTCTCTTGGTGAAATTATTTTTTTAGCCTTTTATCAGTAAGATTTGTCACTTAACCCTTCATTTTTCTCCCTCTTGGTCTTGTTTTTGGAAAAGGTTAAAGCTTAGTTTTTCATTTACCTGTAGTTTGTTGTGTTAGCTTTGGTGTTCTGATCTATCTAAGGCATCTTTTCTTGGGCCATCAACTCTTAAGCTTTTCTGTTCCTACTTCTGTTTTAGCATGTATTCTGCTCTGTTCTCATGTGCCTATATTCATTTCCTTTTTTCCTCCTAGAACATAAATTCCTTAGAGTGTACAAGGATGTCTGTTTTACCTTTTTAAACTTGGCCATGTAGCGAGTGCTTAGTAAATATTTGAATAAGTGAATAATTGATTAATTGGTATTTGCTTCAATTTATGCTTGTACCTGTTTTTAAACTTCTGCCTCAAGTCTGTTTTTTTTAAACGGACAGGGTAGATACAGATAAGATACGATCGTGCTAGTGGCATGGGCTTCACATGTCTAATCTCTTACACTGTCAGTTTCTTAATTCGTGTAGAGGACATAATATAATGGCAGCCACTGTTTATTGGACGTCTGCTATGTACTAGGTGCTCAGAGCGCTCCTTGGAATGGATCTTTCTCAGTGTCATTGCCTGTGGTGTTCCTTGTTCTCTCAGAGTATCTGGTAGCTGCCTTTTTCTCATCATTTAGATCCCAGCTCTGGGCTCAAGTATTACTTCTTCAGATAGTCATCTTTGGTCACTTTTAGCTAAAGTAGGCCCTTTCTTCTCTCTCTGATTTTTTTCTGGAAGTCTTCCTATAGACACTGAGGCAGTTTTAGTCTTTCTGCCATCTTGTTCTAATGGTGCTTTGAACACACCACTATAATGATCCTTACAAGACTCTGTTATAAATATGATATTTTGCATTCATTTCTCTCACCTTCTAGAGTGTGAGTTCCCAAGGGGCAGATGGTATTTTATTCCTTTTTGAGTTCCTGTTGCCTAGTATGTGGCATTCATTAAACATGAATGAAACCACTTTGAAATGTTAGAGTCAGTGAAGAACAGCAGTTTTTTAAAAATCTGTTAATGCACGTTAGAGTAGGTGATACAGGAGTAAATAAGTGCAGAAAAGAGTTAACATAGCAGGCTTCAGACTGCTATCCTTGCGAGGTTGGCCCTTGGCTGCTGTTGAAAACTTAGATTTCAGGAGGAGTCCCTCCATTCCTGGAGAAGAGTGCTTAACCTGTTTGTAAAACAATATAGGTTACACTGAACACCTTTTTCCTTTGGGGTCTGGAATTTTTGTATATGCAAGGCAGAGGGAACTTATGTGACCAACTTCAGTAAAAGCCTCAGGCAGTGAGGCTCTCATGAGCTTTCATGGTGGATGGCATTTCACACATGTTGCTGCAACTCATTGTGGAGGAATTATGTGTATCCTCTGACTCCTGTGGGAGAGGACTCTTGGAATTTGGCATCTGCTTTCCCCCAGACTTCACCCAGTGTGCGTTCTTCTTTTCTGATTTTGCTTTGTATTTATTCACTGTAATGAGTCATAAGTTAAAATACAACTATATAACTGAGTTCTGTGAGTCCTTCTTGTGAATCATTGAACCAGGGGGTAATCCTGAAGACCTTTGACATTTAAGATAGATAAATTTTCTCTACTTCTAATTAGGGGACAGATGACAGATAATAAATAAACAAGAAAAGTACCAAGAACTAATAATGCCATTCAGGTAATTAGAATTGGTTGATTGGTTTGGGCAGCCACTTCAGACTGGGTATTGAGCAAAAGATTTCTCAGAGGAGATGACATTTAAATTGAGATCTGAGTGACAAAAGGAAGATGGGGAAAGGAGCATTACAGGAGAGGGAACAATTAGTGTAGAGGCTCAAAGGCGAAAGTGCGCTTGGTGTGTTTGAATGGAGGATGACCAAAAGGTAGAACACAAGGAAGAAAGCAGTATAAGGCAGACATGGATAGGTAGCCAGGGACATGAAGTAAGCTCCTGGAAGATACAGTGATGAGTTTTTCTTTTTTCTCTTTTGAAGCCTTTGAAGGGTTTTTAGCTGGGGAGAGACAAAGGTTTGATTCATTGTTTCAGAACACCATACAAGCTGTATACATGGGGAATAGAATTCAGTGAAGCAGGGGTTGGAAACAGGGAAACCATTTGGGAAACTTAGAAAAATCTCTGCCAAAATGTGCTGGAGGCTTGGACCAGGGTTGTAATTTAGACGTGGGAAAATTAGGTAAATTTGAGATATATTTTGAAGGTGGAGTCAACAGGGTTGGCTAATTAAAAGTAGGCGATGAAGGTGAAAGTTTCAAGAATAACTTGTAGATTTTCAGCTTGAACAGGTGAGATAGTGCTATCATTTATGAAAGTGGGGTGAGAGATTCAGGCACATATAGGTATGGGAAGAAAATTAAGAGTTTTGTTTTGAGATCTTATTAGATATCCAAATGAAAATGTTATATAGGCAGTTGATACATAGGTTTTGAAAATAATTGTATTATTTTACTCATCATTTATTGAGTACACACCAATTTCCAAGTACTTTAATAGGATGAGGCATACAGTGATGACTAGAATAGTCTCTTACTTAAGCAAGTAAGTTTGTCTAGAAAGAAAGTTAGGCAAGTATTCAGGCCATTACAGAGAGATGTGTTATGATAGGGCCATGCAGAATATGCATAGCAGTTCCATCATGATGGCACTTTTACCGCCAAATTTTGAATTTTTCTAAAAAAGTCATCATTTTCTGTTACTTTCACAATCATACTTTTACTGCTACTTTTGAATTTTAAAGCCCTTAAAGAGCCAGTCTGTATTAAAGCCAGCTTCTATTTTGGCAGTTTCTGCTTTTTTCCCCATTGTGTTTTATACTTTGCAATTATCTTCATCTGTTAATATGCTTTCCCTTAAAAAGAACCCATTTCCTCTACATTCTACATTCTCCTCCCAATGTTCTCCTCCCCCATTTTGGAAACATTTATCCATCTCTCTCTCTCCCTCCCTATTCCTTTCCCTCTCCACAAACATAACATACATAGACACACACACACACACACATATACGTGTATATATACTTATTCGTCTATGGGCACATATACATGCTTACATACACATACATACAGAGAGAGGGATGGATGGATAGTTACTCTGCTTTTACCATGTCTAGTTACCTAATTTTCTCAGTAACTCAACTTGATTCATATTCAGAAGTATAGACCGGTAGGGGGGAAATATAACATGTGAATAAAAAAATGTGATAGGAACCTGATCTCACTGTTATTTCCTTGACTGCCTGATTTCACTTGGCTGCTTTGGCTATTTTTGTGGGCATTTCCCCTTCCTTTCTTATTTATTTGTGAGTATTTTGCCTTTTAGAGTTATACTCATAGTTGAAGAGGGTGATCTGCTCACTTAGCTCTGGAGTATGTCCGGCACCACATGGTAGATGCTAGTGAGCTCCCTTTCTACCCGTTAGTTAAATTTGAATTATCCTGATAGGTTCTTGTTCTGCTCCTCTTTGCTTCTGATTGTCTCCAATCCTAGCTTAATTATTTTCTGTTAATTGATTGGTTTCCTTTTAAAAAGTCATTCTTTGATGTGTTTAAAAATGATCCTTTACTATACTATTTATATATAATCTTTTTTATCATCTGCCAGACATTTATTTCCTTCTTTACCACACCTCAGTTTATTTTGGAAAAAGAATCATAAATAATACATTAAAATAGACATTGCCCAATTTTTCTTGTTATAAGGCTATGCTACTCTATCCAAACACATCAGTTATATACATAAATATCTACAGTTTTTTGTATGTCAGTCAAACTTCAATAAGCAGTTAAAAAAAAAGGAAAATAGGCAGAAAATTGAAATGTATTTCCAAAAAACTGAAATACAGAATGTAAATATCTAAAGGAATTCTAACTCAATAATATCCCGGAAAAATGTAAAATGAAATGCACATATACACATACACATTAAAAAATATACTAGCCTCATGATTAAGAATTGTTAAGAGCTTTAGCCTCAAATGTAGCCTAGCCTCTTTCCATTCAGATTATCTGGACAAATTAGGCAGGCTTAAAAAAAAAATAGGGAAAAAAAGTAAGGTGTATTGGCTGCCCTAGTTCTCTTGAGTATGGTTGACAGATTTCAACAATTAATGATACGTCTTTACTAATCACTTATGCTTAGCAACTGCAGGGATTATTAATTAGAAACCTGTAATTAGATCAGAATGACAATGATGATGATTTAGTTGAAGAAATTGTGGTTTGTCATCTCCTCTACCTTGAATCTTCTCTCGATAATAAGTCTTGCTTTTCACAGTGAGAAATATTACAACGTTTCAGAAATTAAGGGTGATCTTTTATTTTACTTTAATGATTTATATTTGTATATCAGTTTCCATATAGAAGGATTATAGTCTGACTCTGTAATGTTAGAAGTGAGAGATTATATTCAAGGTCATACAAATGTTAAGTTTTTGGCTATTCAAAATGACATTATTTACTACTAAGTAGTCAAATAAATCACTTTGTACTATTCTAGTTTGACAGATATCATTATACAGACTTGTGCTCCTATAGGTTTTGCAGGATTAGTAAAGTTTTGTTTTGTTGTGTTTTTTCTGCAATGTGTTTAGAAGAGAGTTTATAGCAATCTCTTGTTGCCTATATTATTTCCAGCAGACATTTGTTATAAAAGAATAAAGGGAAAAATCTCTGAAAACCCTCAGTAGTCACATTTCATCTGTACTTACTTTTCAGCTTTTTATTATGAGTAATCCTTCAGTTGAAAAGAAAAATGAGGTTTATGCTTATTTGCCCCTAATTTTGTAATTCATTTTTAACTTATTTGAAGAAAAGCACTGTGTATGTGTGTGTATATTTTTTCCTTTTATGATGTCTATTGGTATTAGTTCTGAAATTTTCCTTTTATGATTAAGATAAAAAACATTGCTAATAGAAACCCTATTTCTTTTCAAAGCAGGGAATGGCATAAGTTGAGAGAGTCCTTAAATTACTGTGATTGAAGTATCATACATATTTATTTTGTTTGATCAAAACATTTATATCTGTTGTATCTTCCTTTGGTGTTGCACAATTGGTTTATGCTCTCTGTATCTTACAAATCAGTGCATAATAAGGAAAACCTGGAATGCATTTTAAAAAATTAAAGTGTAATTAACAGATCATGTCCTATTAGTTTCAGGTGTTTACATACTGATTTCCTATTTTTATATACTACATGTTCCCCACAGTAAGTCTAATTACCATCTGTCACCATACAAAGTTGTTACAGTATGATTATATTTCCTATGCTTGTACATTACATCCCTATGGTTTACTTTATAACTGAAAGTGTGTATCTCTTAATCCTTTTCACCTATTTGGCTGCTCTCTAATTACTCCCCCATCTGGTAACCAACAGTTTGTTTCCTGTATATATGTCTGTTATTGTTGTTTGTTTTGTTTTTTAGATTCTACAAAAAAGTGAAATCATACAGAATTTGTCTTTTGTCTGATTTATTTCATTTAGAATAATACCCTCTAGGTCCATCCGTGTTGTTGCAAATGACACTATTTCATTTTTTATGGCTGAGTAATATTCCATTTGTGTGTGTGTCTGTTTGTATGTGTCTTGCCAATGGGTTTCAGCCCTAGGCAAGTTTGCTATAGATTCAGTGTTGACAGCAAAATGTTCTTGGGGTGAAAGGGTTATACCCAACTTTATTTCACAGTGGCAGGTCAATCACTAAAATCCTATTCACTCAGAGTGAGTCTGCATGCAGCAAGCCAGTCTCTACCTCTGGGCCTCTCTGTCTGCACAGCCGTCCTCTGGGCCTCTGTCCTTGGTGCTGCCACCACTTTAGCCTCTGCTCTGCTCTCGTGCAGCCTTGCAGCCATGTCACCATGTTGCACGCAGAGCACTGGGTGGAGCTCTTTATACAGAGTCAATAATAGCTTATTGCCTAAATGTGTGGAAGCAGTAGCCTAGCAACAGGCTCTTTACATCATCAGGTGGTTTAAGTTCAGTGAGGATCCTGGCCATAGGAACCCCAACTTCCTCACACTCCACCCCTCCAAGATTCTTGCCTTACAATCTACATGCTCCCAATCTTCCACAATGGTCCCTGTGTGAGAAAGCTGGAACACTGTAATCAAATTCCACAACATAATACAATATACAAATAACAGAAATTACAAATTATAATAATCCTCAAGCCTGAGGAGATCCATTGCCACTAAGTGGTCATCCTGCCTGTATTCAAACCAGTTCTACTCAAATGAGTTAACCAAAAGAACCATGGGTGGGCCTTAAAATACCCTCTTTCTCCAGTCTCTCCAGCAAAAAATCTTGCAGGCACACAGGCTGGACTTGTGGCTCTGTCTCTGACCTCTGCTTCTTTGGTCTTAATGGCTGGAACTGCTGCTCTGGTTTCAGGTGTTGCCATAGCTCTAGTAAGATCCTATTTGACTTCCCATCTAATTTCCTTCCATCTGCTCCTGACTGTATGAAATCAGCCCACATCTGGGTCCTCGTAACCTTATTTCTTTCCATGTTCTCATTGCTTCATCCTCTCCTAAGTTGCTACTGTACATGTCACCTTGCTTATGGGCTGCCCTAAGTGAAGGGAAAGAATGGCCACTAGAGGGAGGTGGGAGCCGTTTGAAGCACAGTATTTCTCATCCCAGTAGTGAAAGTCTCTTCATCTGGGCCATAATTCTCTGGACTATAGATGACATTTCTTATGCCTAGCTCTTGTAACACCTGTTGGAGCTCAGCATATGTCTGCCATCTATCTAGCAGGAAAGGATGGTGGATCACCCTGATTGGGCCACACAGCACGAAGTGCAGCCATAAGCCAGTTGAAGAGGGAGTGATTCCCTGGGGTCTGATGTGCACTTGGTAATTGCTGCCTCAAGGCAGGCTGCACTGTCAGGGAAGACAGGTTTCCCATCTCTGATCCTGACAGAACAATTCCATCCACCTCTAAGTCCCAAAGATGCAGGAGCCAAGCTGATATTGACTCTGATGGCTTCTGCCTAAACCAGGAGCCCAAACCCACCAGCTCAGCCTGAGTATAGGGATGGAGCATAGAGTGCACCATGACTTGGGGAGGGGACTGATCCTCTCCTTGGGGAACTTTTGGCTTCTGGGTCTTTGTTTTCTTTACAACCACTGGATGTGCTTTCAATACAGGAGGGGTCACTGCCCCTGGCACCACTCCTTCATCCTTCCCCAGCTCCTCCATTTCTTGGGCAGATGGCCCTTTCTCCCCCCTCCCCCGAGTGTCTCCTCTGCTACAACCTTTACCTTTTCTACCGTGCCTTGCAGCAATGCCTGCTCAGTCTTCAGCAGCTCTCCTACCTTCACCTCAATGCTTCGCAGCTGGTGTTCTTGTGCCACCTCCGCCTGTGCTTCCCTCAGGAGTTCGTCCTTTTCCTTGATGTCCTCTTCCTCTTTCAGAGCACCTGGCAGCGCCGCCATCTCATTCGGTAAGGAATCTTTTACCTCTTTAATGGCACCTTGCTGCTGGCATTCTCATGCTGCCTCCTCTCACATCAATGCCATTTCCTTCTTCAGGGAATCCACAGAAGTTTGCAGCTTGCGTTCTCGTGCCGCCATTTCTTGGGTCTTTTTCAGGAGCATGTCCTTTTCTTCTGTAGACTTTTTTAATACTGTGAGAAGCAGCCAACGCACAGTCCCTGCTGCCTCACAGGCACTCTGTCTCTCAAAAGACCTACTTACTATACCAACGGCTATCCGTACTGCCTCAGGTATCACCTCTGCTTGCCTCCTGTCCTGGGGTGGGGCCCAGTCCTCTAGGAGGCAAGCCACCTCAGACCACATACCCATTGGGGGACAATCCACTGTCTCCCCATTCACAGGGGCAGCCCGCTGAAGCATCTCTCCCATAAGGGCAGCCTGTCTTGAATCCTGCCGACTTTGCCAATTGTCTTGCCAATGGGTTTCAGCCCCTGGCAAGTTCGCTATGGATTCAGTGTAACCAAAGAAAATGACAGTAGAATGTTCTTGGGGTGAAAGGGTTATACCCAACTTTATTTCCACAGTGGCAGGTCAATCACTAAAATCCCCTTCACTCAGAATGAGTCCACATGCAGCAAGCCAGTCTTTGCCTCTGGGCCCCTCTGCCCACATGGCTGTCCTCTGGGCCTCTCTGCCTGCACAGGCATCCTGCACAGCCATCCTCTGGGCCGCTATCCTCAGTGCTGCCACTACTTCAGCCTCTGCCCTGCTCTCCTGCAGCCTTGCAGCCATGCCACCATGTCGCGTGTGCAGAGCACTGGGTGGAGCTCTTTATATAGAGTCAATGATAGTTTATTGCCTAAAGGTGTGGAAGCGGTAGCCTAGCAACAGGCTCGTTACATCATCAAGTGGTTTAAGTTCAGTGAGGATCCTGGCCATAGCAACCCCAATTTCCCCACAGTATGTGTGTGTACATATGTGTGTTTGTGATACATATGTGCACACATATATATATGACGTCTTCTTTATCCATTCATTTATTGATGGGCATTTAGTTTGCCTCCATATCTTGGCTATTGTAAATAATGGTGCAATAAACAGAGGGGTGCATATATCTCTTTGAATTAGTGTTTCCATTTTCTTCAAAAAAATACCCAGAGTGGAATTACTGGATCATATAGTAGTCCTATTTTTAATTATTTGAGGAAGCTTCATACTGTTTTTTTAAAAAGTTGATATGCAATATTATATTGGCTTCAGCTGTATAGTATAATGTTTCCGAAATTATATGCATTATGAAATGCTCACCAGGATAAAATCTAATTGTTGTCTGTCATTATACCAAATTATTACAGTATCATTGACTATATCTCCTATGCTGTCCTTTTTATCTCTGTGACTTTTTTTTTTATAATTGGAAGTTTGTACATCTTTATCCCCTTGACCTATTTTGCCCATCCCCACACCCATCCACTAAGTGTTCTCTATATTCATGAAACTATTTGTTTTGTTTGTTCATTTATTTTTTTAAATTTCAGATAAAAGTGAAATCATGTGCTATTTGTCTTTCTCTGACTTATTTCACTTAACATAATGCCCTCTATGTCTATCCATGTTGTTGAAAATGGCAAGTATTCATTCTTTTTTATAGTTGATTAATATTCCATTGTGTATATGTACCACATCTTCTTTATCTATTCATCTATTATGGACACCAAATTGCTTCCATAACTTGGCTGTTGTAAATAATGTGGCAAAAAACATAGAGGTGAATATGTCTTTTCAAATCAGGGATTTTGTTTTCTTTGGGTAAATTCCTAGAAGTGGAATTACTGTGGTATACAGTATTTCTATTTTTAATTTTTTGAGGACTCTTCGTATTGCTTTCCAATGTGGCTGCACCAATTGACATTCCCAAGAACAGTATAGGAGGGTTCCCTTTTCTTTACATCTTCATCAATACTTATTATTTCTTTTCTTTTGGATAGTGGCCATTCTGACTGGCATGAGGTGATATCTCTGTGTGTGGTTTTGATCTGCATTTCCCTGATGATTAACTATGTGTAGCATCTTTTCACGTGCCTGTGGGCCATCTGTATTTCTTCTTTGGAGAAATGTCTGTTCAGGTCCTCCACCCATTTTTTAATCCAGTTACTCATTTTTTTGATGTTAAGGGATATGAGTTCTTTATATATTTTTGAATGTTAACTCCTTATCAGATAAGTCATTTATGAATATATTCTCCCATACTGTAGGTTACTTTTTTGTTCTGCTGATGGTATCCTTTGCTATTTGGAAGCTTTTTAGTGTGATATAGTTGCACTTGTTCATTTTTTATTTTGTTTCCCTTGCCTGAGGAGGTGTATCCATGAAAAAATTTTCATGCTTATGTTCAAGAGATTTTTGTCTATTTTTTTTCTAAGAGTTTTATTGTTTCATGTCTTACATTCAGGTCTTTGATCCATTTTGAATTTACTTTTGTGTGGGTTAGACTGTAATCCAGTTTCATTTTCTTGCATGTAGCTGTCTAGTTTTCACAACACCAGTTATTGAAGAGTCTGTGTTTTCCCCATTGTATATTCATGGCCCCTTTATCATATGTAAATTGACCACATATGTGTGGGTTTATATCTAGGTTTTCTATCCTGTTTTGTTGATCTTTGGGTCTGTTCTTGTGTCAGTACCACACTGTTTTGATTACTGTAGTTCTGTAGTAGAGCTTGAAGTCAGGGAGCATACTACCCTTAGCTTTGTTCTTCTTTCCCAGGATTGCTTTGGCTATTTGGGATCTTTTGTGGAGCCCCTATACTCTTCCATAGTGGCTGCACCAACTGGGGTTTGGGTATGGAGGCCACCTTGTAGGTTGCTGGAGCTGGTGTGGACAAGGGGCCTGAGGCTCACTGAGGTGGATGTCTGGACCTTCCTCCCCTCTGTGCTGTCAGTGTGTTGGGGGGACATAAGCAATGGTGTTGGCCAGCACCTCTGATCCTGGATAGAGTCCTAGCAGTTCCTTCACCATTCAGTTAATGCTTTAGTAAATTGGCTTCCTTCACTTTTAGTCTAGTTGCCTTTTAAACCGTAGCTTGTTTTTTTTTTTCCTGTGCTCTAGTTCAGGCAAATCTGTGCTGGATCCCTTGGTGATATCCCTTGCTACTGCAGTTTGCCACATTGTGGGGTGGAGTTCTTGTCATTACTGTGTCTCTGTCTCTCCTGCAGTTTTCTGTGTTATGCAGCAGCTGTTCACTCAACCCTCAGTTTGTCTTCTGGAGGAACTGATCTTTATGTAGGTGTAGACTTGTGTGTATATGGAAGCAGTTAAGTCCAGGGTCCTTCTGTGCCAGCCATCTTGGACCTACAACTGCACCACAGTGGCTGCACCAATTTATTTTCCCACCAGAAGTTCACAAGGGTTCCCTTTCCTCCACAACCTCACCCACACTTGTTTGTTGCCCTTTTGGCAATAGCCAATTTGACAGGGTGATAACTCACTGATTTGCATTTCCCTGATGATTAGTGATGTTGAGCATCTTTTTATGTGCCTGTTGGCCATATGTACGTCGTCTTTGGAAATATGTCTGTTCAGGTCCTCTGCCCATTGTTTAATCAGATTCTTGGTTTTTTGGTGTTGAGTTGTATGATTTCTTTATGTATTTTTGATATCAACCGCTTTTGGGTTAGTACCTATTGCTAAGAAGTTGATAGTCTGATTGGAGAATATGTAGAGGAAAATAGACAATTGTAATATAATGTATTAAGTGCTGTGATAGAATATGCCAAGAGGAGGAGCACTTAGCCCAGCCAGAAGAGGTAACCCCTAATCTGAATTTTGATGGACAATTAGGGGTTAGTCAAGAAAACAGGAATCCCCTGCCTTCTGTCATATGTTCCCCCCTTTTTTTCTATGTCAAATGGGGTACAATTGCTTTTTTGAAACCTTCCGATACCTGCTTGGTTCTGTTATTTCTTTTTTCCTTGTCATGTTCTACTTGCTAACCTCCTCAATATATATATATATTTTTTTTTGCTGCATTTGGATCTCCAGTATCATTTTCATTCTTACTTCTTTCATCCTACCTAGAGACTCTGTCTATTAAAGTATAGTCAAAACTTTACTTTCCTTCAGTTCCTTTCTCTGTGTGTAGTAGGATTGCCAATACGTACTTAAAACATTCATGGTCAGTAGTTTCTGAAGCAAGCAAGAAAGATCTGGCTCACACTCTTGAAGTCATTGGGATATCAGTTTCATTTTTATTCTACTGAGTGTCAAGGGGAATTACACCCCTGAAACCTCTCCATTAAATCTGTTGCTCCTAATGTAGTGTTTCTTTGGCATATTGCTTTAAATGTACTTGGCTTTTCTTGGCTCTGGCTCCCAGAATTTACTAGATAGTGGCACTTAGCATGGACTGGTACCTGCTAAATGCCAAGAACAGCCTCCTAAAAAAAAACATGATAGGAAAAACTATAAGGGAAGGTAGTATTTGACTGGATTCAAACTGAGAGTGAATTTTATCAGTATTAGCAGGGTAACCTCGGACAAGTTACTTAACACCTCTGTGCCTCAATTTTCTCATTTTTAAAGTGGTAAACTAGTAGTGACTTCCTCATTAGGTTGTTTAGAGGATAAAATGAGTTAGTGTTTGTAAAACTTAGCACATAGTGCCTGGAATATAGATTAAAAAGGCAGAAAATCCTGGGATTCCTGTCTGCCTTGGCTACGTCCTATTTTTCATCAGTATTTGGTCCCTGACTTGCTGTTGTTTGTGCTTTGGTTTTCATCAGGGCTCTTTTCTTGAGGGCACCTGTTTTCTTCCCTTCTCCTTGTGGCTCTCCTCTGCTAATCTAGGTTTTTATAGTTCTGATGTCTTTTTGTGGTGGAAAATAATGGGATTGTTAGGAAGACACAATACACTGTGGCTATTAGTGATGATTTTATGGCATATTAGTAGGGGTTTACAATAATAGATTTTTGTTTCATGTAGCAACAGATTAAAAAACAAAAATCCTTCCCCATGTTTATAGTTATGTACTTATTATAAAATATTAGAATATTACAGAAATGTGAAGCTTAAAAGTGAAAGATGCATTCCCTAAATATTTATTGAGTGTCTACCATGTGATAAGATGGTTAGCTGCTAAAAAAACATAATTGCTGTTAATAGTTTGGTATATAATCTTACAGTTTTTTTTGTCTTGTAATCATATAAGTAATAATATTTACTCAGATAAACCATGCTTAAAATTATTCTTTTCTTTCTTGCTTTTCATCATAAAATAATATATTTTGGGTGTTTTTCCTATTAACATATGAAGATTTACCAGTTCTTTTAAACTAGTAGATAGTATTCTTTTGAATGGATAGACCATGAATTCCTATTAATTTTCAATGTCCTGCTATTACAAGAAGTGATGTGATGAAAATCTTTTTACATTTTTCTCTTTGGATATGTATTTCTGGAGAATAAATTTCTACAAGTGTAGTGTTGGATCAAATGGTATATTAATTTTGAATCTTAATAAATTAAAAAAGATTGCTCTTATTTAAACATCAGTCTTCTTCCCTGTGTCACCATGCTTTTATCAACACTAGGTATCATTATTCATTATACACTCTGCCAGTCTGTTGGTAAATATGTCTCATTGTTCTAATTTGCAATGAAAAATTATTGAATATGGCATTCTTTGATATCATTACTGGCCACTTGTATTTTACATATTATGACCTGTACTGTGTTCATGTCCTTGGCCTGGTTTTCCACTGGATTTTTCTTTATTCTGTTGATTAGTAGGACCTTGATATATTGGTGAAAAAAGCCTTTTATCATTTGTTGGAAATTTTTGTTTTGCTTTTTTTTTTTTAATATACTCAATACCTTCACAGAAGTTTTTAGTCTAAAAGTAGTCAGATGTCTCAATCTTTCTATGGCATCTTAGTTTTGTTTCATGCTTAGAGATTCCTTTCCTGAAAAGAATAATAATCTTAAAAGAGTCTTACCAGTTGTACTTTATGATTTTTATTACAATTAAGAATAATGATGTCCAACAGTGTTTGTTTCCTTTTTCTTTTAATTTTTCATTGTGTTCTTAAATTTTGGCCTTCAATTTAGCATGTAAAACTTCATCAAATACTTTGGAATGTTGGCATATTATTATTTACAGTATAGCAAAATAGAGTATAAAGTGGGACCATCTTAGACCCACCCTACTTAATTGAATACCAATATATAAGTACTTATATTGTACCTGGTACTAATTTATAAGGAGGGTGACCGGCACTCCTTGTTTGCTTGAGATAGTGTAAGTTTAACCTGTTTTCCAGTGTAACTTTTAAGAGTGTCCCTGAACTCTCAAAAGTGCCTCCGTTTAGATGAAACATTCTAAGTATTATAAGAATAGTTGTTTATATGGGTAGTTCTTTAGGATATTATAGTATTAAAGCTACATTTGTTTCTGTTTATATTATTCCTCCAATACTTAGTAATTTACCTCATTTGCTTTGGCTTTTTGAAAATCTCTCATTTCTATTATTTTCATAATGAGCTTGCTGCCCAGTTGAGAGTTACTTATGTGTGATATTTCTAGAGCAGTGATGTTAGTGTCTACCCTCCTGAATTTCACCCCAATATCCAGAATAATGTTCACTTTGTGAATAAAATATCTCCCATAATTCTTGTTTGTCTGGTGTCATCCAAAAGATTTTTTTAGATTTTTAAAAATTGAAGTGTACTTGATATATAATCTTATATTGGTTCCAAGTATATAATACAGTGATGCAACAAGTTATACACATTATGAAATCCTCACCCCAACTAGTGCAGTTACTATCTGTCAACATAGAAAGATGTTACAGAAATATTGACTGTATTCTCCATGCTGCACTTCATCCCCATGACCAACTTATATTATGATTGAGATTTTGTGCATCTTTATCTCCTTCACTGACCCACCTGAACCCTTCCCCAATGGTAACCACTAGTCATTTCTCATTGTCTATGAGTCTACTGTTCTTTTGTTCATTTTTTTAAATGTAAGTTTTTATTTTCCAGTTATGTGGTGGATGATGTTTTATTTAAGAAAAGGCAAAAACATGTATGAATTTGAAGCTCACTAAAATTTCAAGAAGAGAATTGTCTAAATGCTACATTCTTAAATAGTTCCTTATTTAATTAAATTTGAATTTACTATATGTTTTTACAGTATGTTATTTAAAATACCTTCAAGAAAATATATTCAAGTCATGGGTTCCCTTGAGTCATAGGGGAATAAAATAGTTAAGTAAAAGAGCAAATTATTTTCTCCAGAATGAAAAAAAGATTCTCTTCAGAAGCATCACACTTAATGCATACATTTTTAGTCTGTATAAATGATCTCTGCAAATTATTATCATGCTCAAATTATATAAATTATTATCATGCAAATTATATTAATAATGCTCAAACATTACATTGTATTTGTATCTATCTAGACATAAAAGTTTATGAATTATAAAAATAGGAATCTTTGATATATCTGTTCATGAACATACACGTATACTCCTATGCACTTGTAGAAGATTTGTCTGTTGGCTGTGATCATGTGAATTCACATAATTTCTTTTTTTTTAATTGAAGTACATTGATTTGCAATCTTATATTAATTTCAAGTATACAACACAGTAGTTCAGCAGTTACCCATATTATTAAGTCCTCACCCCACTAGTGCAGTTACTCTCTGTCAACATAGAAAGATGTTACAGAATCATTGGCTATATTCTCTATGCTGTACTATCATCCCTGTGACCAACTTATATCATGATTGAGAATTTTATGCCTCTTTAACCCCTCAGTCTCCCTACTCACCTACCCCAACCCCTCCCACATGGTAACCACCAGTTACTTCTCAGTGTATGTGAGTCTACTGCTATTTTGTTCATTTTGTTTTGCTTTATTTTTAGATTCCACATGTAAGTGAAATTATATGGTTTTGTCTTTCTCTGCCTGTCTTATTCACTGAGCATAATACCCTCTAGGTCCATCCATGTTGTCGTAAATGGCAGGATTTCTTTCTATTTTATGGCTGAATAATACTCCACTGTGTACATGTACTGCTTCTTTGTCCATTCATCTATTGATGATCCTAAAGATGTTGAAGTATTTGCCTTTGTATGTGCATATGCTTTGGTTATATTTTGCTAAATACATGATAAAATCTTTTTACATGGTATGACCAAATCTTATAATCTGGCTAAATGAACCTTTATTTATTACATTGTGTTTTGGTGTTGAATATATCCACTGATATGAACTAGTTTATACTTGGATCATTCGATTTGTAGTATGCTAAGTAATAATGTTCTTAACACAGATCCCTGTGAGATTCACTTAATTCCAGTCCTTACTGTACTGTATTGTACTGTAACAGCATTGATAAAACCTTCCTAATTACTATCCACCAATTTTTATCTAGCTTATTTTATCACACAGACAATACTTCCCTAGCCTTTTCTATGTAGTACTGTGTCAAAGGCTTTGCTATATAAAGTAAAATAAATTGTGTACATTACATTTCCTTTCTCTATCAACTCTGTTACCACTTAAAAGATTTATAGTTCAGAATTACTCATTTTCATCACTGATTGTAAACTCTAACTCATCATATTTTATTCTTTCTAAAACTATTATTATATGTTTTGGGATGTTTTATAAAGTTGTTATTTTAAAAGGCCGAATAGTTTCGTCTTTCCTTTAGTCAAAAATATCTTGTGCTTATGAATGTATACTTAGAACCTCAATTTTTTTTTTAAAGATTTCTGGTTGTGTGTATTGTTTACATATTGTACATTTACATATATGTATGTATATATAAAATCTGACTCAATTTTAGTACTTGTTGGCTCACTAATAAAATAATAATACTGAGAATATTAATTTGGTGAGTAGAGCCTCATTTAGGGATTTCTGATTGTGTTACCATTTTGTGACCATTTCTAATTTGTGTTATCATTAGCTTTACAATTTTACTCAATTTGGATAAAGCTACTGATTTTAAATTTCATAGTTTGTAAATCATGGGTAAGAATTTTCAAAAGTTTATACTATGAAAATATCTAGCATTAAAAATAAATTGTTAATGAAGTTTTTGTTGCAGTGGGTATAATATAAGCAGAGGTATTGTTTTTTATTAGATATATAGTCATATTTCTTGTTCTATAATATATAAATATCAAATATAACATATGTTTTTGTGTTTCTTCTGCAGAGAGTGATAATGAACTCTCAAGTGGAACAGGAGATGTATCTAAGGATTGTCCTGAGAAAATCCTGTATTCCTGGGGAGAATTGCTAGGAAGATGGTAAAAAATTTATTTTTCTTATTGAAAAACTATATATTTATATAGTTGATTAATTTGTTTTATTAAAATCTTTGTGTTTATATATCTTTATATTAATATGTTAATACTTTAAAACATAAAAGTTAAAATATAGTTCATAGATACTCTGTGTTTGGCTAGGTCTTCCACTCAGTGTGGTCTTACCTAACTTACCTTTGGGAGATATGTTTACCTTATCTCAGACATAACTTTGCTCAGAGTAGTTAATTTTCTGCATTATTGCCAGTACATGTATATGTCTACTGTTAAAGTATCACATTTCCTTTCTCTAGTAAGTCTGTTAAAAGGAGCTGTAGAGCTTAGATTTTTTCATTTCACCACTTTATTGTAAGCTGTAACTCAACCTGTTTTATTCTTTCTAAAAACTATTATTTTACATTTTGGGATATTTTATATGGAACCAGAAAAAATGTAATCTGTTTATATATAAGTAAGTTTTTAATAAAGATAGTCATGACTATTATGTGTTAGTAAAATTTTAAAATCTTGCCAACAAAGAAACTGCCATGTCAGTAATAGACATTTAGAAAACACAATATATTATTAAGTATGCATACCAAATAAAATACCATGCATGCAGGTAATCCAGGAGAAATAACAAAGAGTCTGGGCAGAGTTTCACACATTTTATACAGTAAAGCAGGTGAATGAACAATTAAAACTTCTTTTATCTTCTTAAGAGACAGGTGAATGCTCCTTATGATAATCTCCAGTACATGTATTGAGAGACTCCTGAGTTAATGTAGGAGATACACATTTATAGTTCCAAGTGTTAGAAGGCTCATGACTTCTCTTATAAAATCTGGAGACTAGGTTTATTAAATTCCTGACCAAAGTGTTCAGCTTATATTTATGGAGATACCCTAGGAGGAATGGAGGGCCAGCTGCCCCCACTTTATTAAACAAAGAAAATTTAATTTTATCTTATACATATAAATATAAAATGAACACATCTCAGAGAGTTTATTTAACTCATTAATTAATGGATATTAATGTAAGATATCAGAACCAAACAAAATGAAAATTTGATTTAGAGATTTGTATTCTTTTCCTGCAACTCATTTGCATTGCCAAGAAATAGATCATTTGCATAGCTAGGGATAAAAATATTTTGCATTGTTACTAGTTTTCTATACCTCGTCTCCTATCTGTTAGAATTAGCTTAGGCAAAGACAAGGGCACACACCCCTATGGTATCAGATAATTCCCAGAAGCTCCAGTTTTCATTGAAAGGTTGTTCAGTAATCTTTTTAGCCCATATCAAGAATCTTTCACAGTTTTTCCCTACACTATATCTAGAAGCTGAATGATTCATGTAAGTATTGTTACCTGTTTACCTATCTAGATTTATTTCATTTTTACTGGTTTCATTTTGTGTTACTGGTCCTTTTATTTTAAGAAGAACAATTTCCATTTTAGATGGCCCTGAGTTAGTGTTAAAGCATAATTATTCATGACATTTGTTAAAGATGGTAAAGATTATTCAAGGGAGGACTATCATGTTGGGTATACAGACCACTGAATTGGGGTTTTGCAGTAAGGAGAGATATTGGGCTCAACTCTAGATATAGAGCAAAGAAAAATGGGATTTTATAGGCAAGGGGCAGAGTGGAGGTCAGTGGATGGAAAATACTGAGAGGTAACATGAGCAATTAGGGGGGGATCATAGCTAAACTCACCTAACATGGATTCTTGCTGATGGCAGATTAGGATAATCAGACATCAGCTGGTGATGGTGGAAGATGAGGAACTCAATTAGAAATTGAGGGTGTTCAGATATTGAGGATGGGGGATGGTAGCTAAACCAACTCAGTAGGACTCTTGCCAAAACTGGACACTGCAGAGGTAAAAGCTTAGGAGTCAGGGCCTATTAGAGAAGAAAGTTCAGGGTGCCCGGGTAGTTTGGTCAAGGAGAGAATCTTTTTCATTAGTTAATAGAATATTATAGGACAGTTAGGGGTTGGGAGTAGGAAAGGGGTGCTCATCAGAGGAAGAAGATTGTTAGTCAGAATCCAGACTGGAAAATAGAAGCCATGCTAGGCTTTTCCATCAGAAGGGTATTAATGCAGGTGATGGATTTATAGTGTGTGGGAAGGCTGAAAGACAGGGGACATTGAAGTAACCCAAATAGTAGGAAGCAGCTATAACCTCTAGGACTAGAGGAAAGAAATGGGAAAAATATTGTTACTGGAATCCAAGAACTCAGTAGAGCTCTTGTGAGTTGCTGGTGCACAGACCTCTAAATTAGAGGGCTGCACAATTGGTTACTAAGGCTTCTGAAGGTGCTCAGAACAGCTACAGTTTGGAAAGATCTAAAGAGGAGGGATCATTTGGTTAGTTCTTCACTTCTGAAGAAACATCAGACCTCTGGGCTGGTGAGGGAACACAGTATGATTGGTCATTTGTAGAGAGATTAGTACTTCATAGAAAGCCTGACTGCTTTAAATATTTCTAAGAAGTTGTGGTATAGCTACTATTGGTAATGAAATTCTTTCTTCCCTTCTACCTTTCTTCAATCATACATCATTATTCATTGGCAGAACCTAATCTGGAAATTAAGTGAGTTGTGCCAGGTTGTAGGATACAAGGTAAATATGTGAAAATCAATCTTATTTCTATATGCTAGCAATGAAAAATTGGAAAAAGAAATTTAAAAGCATACAAAAGGACAAGAAAAAAACAAATACTTAGGTAGAAATTGTACACATTATATCCTGCATCTGTACATTGAAAAACTAGAAAACGGTAATGAAAGAAATCAAAGACGACCTAAATAAATGGAGAAATATATCATGTTCATGGAATGAAAGACACAGTATTGTTAAGATTTAAATTCTCCCCATACTATAAGTATAGAATCAGGGCAATTTCAGTAAAAATCCTAGCAGATGTTTCTTTTGGTAGCAACTGACAAGCTGACTCTAAAATTTATATAGAAAGACAAAATAACTAGAGTAGAAAAAACAATATTGGAAATGAACTTGGGAGACTTACACTACCTGATTTCAGGGATTACCATAAAGCTACAGTAAGTAAGACATTATTGATAATAAGAAACAAAGGTCTGTGAGAATAGAGAATTCAGAAATAGAGTCAATCTAAGTAGATGTTACTTCAAAGAAGATACATAAATGGCCAGCTAACACATGAAAAGATACTCAATATCATTCATTAGTCATCAGGGAAATGCAAATCAAAACCACAATGAGATACCACATCCTTTAAGATGCCTATTATTAAAAAAATGAGTATTGGCAAGGATGTAGAGAAACTGAAATCCTCTCACTCTGCTGATGGGAATGTAAAATGGTGCAGCCACTTTGGAAAACATTGTGGCAGTTCCTCAAAAGGTTAAATAAAATTCAAATATGAAATTGAAGTCCTACTTCTAGTTACATACCTAAGAGAAATGAAAGCATATGTACACACAAAAATTTGTACACTAATGTTCATGGTATCATTATTCATAATAGCCAAAAAGTGGAGCCAACACAAATGTCCATCAAGTGAAGAATGGATAAATAAAATGTATTGTATTCATAAATGGATTATTAGCTATAAAAATTGAAGTACTGGTACATCTATAACATGCATAACCCTTGTAAACATTAATCTATTTAGAAAAGCAAGTGAGAAAAGACCAATTACATGATTCCACTTATATGAAGTATCTAGAATAGGCAAATTTATAGAGATAGGAAGTAGATTAGTTGTCCAGAACTGGGGTTGGGGGAAGTGGGAAATGATTGCTAATGGGTACAGGGTTTCTTTTTGGGGTGATGAAAGTTCTGAAATTGATAGTGATAATGACTACACAACTTGTGAATATATTAGGACCATTGAGTTGTACACTTTGATTGGGTGAATTGTATGGTATGTGAATTATGTCTCAACAAAATTGTGTACAAAAAGAAATAGACCCACAAGTATATGGTCTATTGATTTTAAAGGTGCAGTTGAAATTCAGTGGAGAGAGAGGATAGTCCTTTCAGGAAATGCTGCTTAACAGTTGGATATCTATATGAAAAAGATAAAAAATAAATAAAAAGAAGCTTGAGCTAAACCTTGCCCCATATTGAAAAGTAACTCACAATGGATCTTGAACTTAAACATAAGTGCCAAAATTATAAAAGTAATAGAAGAAAATATGGGAAATCTTTGTTACCTTTGGTTAGGCAGAGATTTCTTAGATGTGACACCAAAGGAATGATCTGTAAAAGAAAAAATTGATGCATTTGGACTTCCTCAAAACTTAGAACTTTTGCTCTTCAAAAGATAAGGTAAAAGAATGAAAAGCTAAAAACTGGAAGATAATGTTTGCAAAACTCAGTATCTGATAAAAGACTTGCATTCAGAATAATTTTAAAATTCTGAAAACTCAATACTAAAAAGTCAACAACCCCATTTAAAAATAAGCAAAAGATGTACAGACACTTTACTGAAGAAAATATTTTGGATTATAAATAAACCAATGAAAAGATACTCAACATTAGTCATTAGAGAAATGCCAATTAAGTCCACAACGAGTTACTACTATCTCACTAAACATATTCAAACAGCTGAAGTAAAAATCAGAAACAACAACAAAGAAACCCTGATACTACCGAGGGCTGATAAAGGTGCACAGGAACTCAGCTCTTATTTGTTGCTGGTGGAAATGCAAAATGGTGCAGCTGTTTTGAAAAACAGTTTGGCATTTTCTCATAAAGTTGAATACATACTTCAATAGCACCCAGCAATCCAATTCCACTCTTATGTATTTGCCTAAGTGAAATAAAAAAACCAACAGCTTTGTTCTTAATCACAACTCAGTGAAAATAATCCAAATGCTCTCCAACAGGTAAATGGGTCAACCAACTGTGGTATAGCCATTCAGTAGAATACTACTGAGCAATTAAAAGAATGAATTATTATACAACATGATGGATCTCAAAAACATTATGTTAAGTGACTATGTCAGATTCAAATGGCCTAATGCTAATTCCATTTATATAAAATTGTAGAAAACTGAAACTATCATGGTAGAAAGTGTTATCAGTGGTTGCCGAGGTCTAGGGTGTCAGGTGACATTGGCTACAAAAGGATATAGGAGATTTTTCTTCTATATCTTGATTATAGTGGTGGTCACACAACTCTATGAATTTGTCAAAACTCACAGAACTGTATGTTAAAAAGGGTAAATTTTACACTGCATAAATTTTACCTTAAGTAAATGGCAAAAAAAAAAGAAGCCCAGAGTATTAACTCTGAGCGCTGTAGTTGCTGAAGAACAAAATGCTACCACTACATCAAAAAATGAGAAAAGAAGGGGGAAAGAAATGCTTATTTTGTATTGTGTAGTAGACAGAACGTGTCAGAACTAAAAAAAAAAAAGTAAATGAAGGAAGGAAAATTGAAAATAAAAAAGAAAAAATAAAGAATGACATTTATGACTTATATGTAGAATAGCTATTTGAAGTGTATCCTTTTCTCCTCTCAGGTTAGTGCCTTCATTATCCCTAGCCTACTCATTCTTCTCTCTTTGGTTTTTAGTATTTAATTCATTATAGGAACACTATCTTGAACTAGTTTTTCTATTCTAACCCTTCAAAGTTAAGTCAAAAGCACATGACCTCCTTAAAGTTACTGTTGTCTTACAGGCACCTGTCACAGTGCCTGGAATATGGTAGGTGCTCAACAGGTTATTGAGTATATCTATGAATGAAAAATCCTGCCTTTTACATATTTCTGTCCCTTCAATTCTATGAACATTTTATATACCTACATTTTGGTACTTGATTATACTGATACAATTTAAAAATGAATGTAAGTTATATTTCTTGTTAGATTATAAGTAGATTAATTTGTCTTAGAAAAGTTACTTGACCAATTTGTGTCTTCATCATGTCATGCTGTGGTGAGGTGTTTTGAATCAAACATTTTAAAAGCATAATTCTGGCTTCAAAGTAAAAAATAATTTACTAGAGCAAAGATAAAATCAGGCAGAATAATTTAAAAACTATTGCAAATAATCCATGAGAGAGATGATTATATTTTACACCAAGCTGATAGCCAAAGGTGACATGTGATCAGATTCTGGATATATTTTGAGAGAGAGCTGATAAAATGATGTTGAGATGCCTTTTAGACATCCAAATAAATGTGCCCATTAGTTACATATAAGATGGAGTTCAAGGGGAAAGTAGGGATTGAAATATGATTTTGGGATCCATCATGTATAGATGGTTTTAAAAGCTATTAGAATGGATGATTGTTTAGGGAGTGAATGTATATAGAGAAGTCATCCAGGGACTGAGCCCTTGACCACTCCAGTATTTGGAGGTTGCAAAGATGAGGATTGTGCAAAGGAGCACAAGAAAGCACAACCAGTAGGGTAGTAGGAGGAGAACTAAGATAAAAATTCAGTGAACTAAGTCTATCAAGAAGGAGGGAGTGATCAATTGCTGATAGGTCAGGGTTAGAGCAAGTCTTGAGAATTTCACTGGATCCAGCAACTTGGATGTCACTGGTGACCCTAACAAGAACCTCATAAGGAAGAGGTAGGAATGAAAAGTCAGTTGGACTGTATCTAAGAGGAAAGGTAATCAGCAGATGTAGAAAGCTCTTCAGAGTAGTTTTGCTATAAAGGGATGATAAGAAATAGGGATACATTAAGTGAATGTGAGTTGAGAAATGTTTTTAGAATGTAATTCTAAAAATTAAGATGACCAACATAGTATGTTTATAAGTTGGAAATGAGAAAATTTGATAACTGCCAGAAGAACAGGTCACAGTTGCCAGAGAAGTTGATGTATAGGCAGGAAGAGATGGACTTGTTGACGAATAGAGAGGAGTGGTATTTAGGAGCACAGAGAGTTCATTGTAACAGGAGGAAAGGTACACCTGGTTACAAAAGTTAACAGCTGACTCAGGTGCACTTACTATATAGCAGGTGCTGTTCTAAGTCCTTTGGATGCCTTAGTTAATTTAGTCCTCCCAACAACTCTCTGAGGTAGGGACTATTATTATTTTAATTTTAGAGAGGATGCGCAGCTATGTTAGGAAGCTAGTACAAAAATATGTAACAGTGGCAGCAAATAGGTAACTTGCTTAAGATACTATAAGGCAATAAGTAATTTGCCCATGATCACATAGTTAGTCATTGACAGGGCCAGGATTTGAATCTAGACAGTTTGGCTCCAGAGCCAGAACTTTTTTAACCAGTTGGACAGGCTGCCATTTCTGTAATATGGGTAAGTTGCTGGACTGGTTTTTATAGGAGCATGTAGAAGTTTTAGTAAGAGAGAATAAATTAGGAAAATTGACTCCCTTGCCAGACTTCTAGTATGAGTTTAAAGAGAGGTCATGATAATGGCAGTATGGTGGGCAAGAAAACAAAATACTTTGATGACTAAATAAACAGCAAATTGAGACTTCACTTCAATATGCATTTATGAAGTATGCTTTTAAGCTCTAGGAGATATATAGATGAAGACACAGTTCCTAACTTTGAGGTTCATAATCAAGAAGAGTAAGAATGTGTACTCATAACAGACCATTTTAACAAAATAACCGAAACACTGAGGCAGTTTCACATTTCTTGACCATTTTTTTTCTGTAAAATGACAAGTCAAGAGTCTTTCATACAACTTAAAAAATCATCTCTCAGGAACTGTACTAGACACTGCTGATTTATAGATGAATAGGAGGTAATTCCTACCCCCAAGGAATTTACCATCCTATGGAGGCATGTAGACATTTAAACAGATAATTGTGATATAATAGACGAATGCTTTTGTAAGCACTGAAGACCCAGTGGAAAATTTCAAATGTACACAAAAGTAGGGAAAAAAATACAATAAAACCTCATGTGCCCACCATTGAACTTCAGTGTTACCGACATAACACAGTCTCAACAAATACTTTTAAGCTGAAATTGCTATGATGCTTTTATTATTTAGAAGGGGAACTTAGGAGCAGGAAGAAACTGTTAATAGAGAAACTAGTTAGGTAAATGTTTGGGTTGATAAAGTATATACCAAACTTACAGGCCTTAATTATTATGGAGAGGAGGTTCCAAACAGAAAAATTTCTGAGGTAGACAGAGTCGATCAGTTGACCAGCTATAATTTAGTGTGTATATTTAAAAAAAAATAAAACATTTTCCCAAGTTACACTTTTAGTAGTGGACTTCAAGAAATTGAAAGAATCAGAGGGAACTATTTTAAAGAACTGAGATAACTGGTTTTTAGATTTTTTAAAAACTTACTGGATCTTTTACAGTGTGTCAAGTATTTTTGTTTTATTTGGCTCATTATTGCAGCTGTGTCATGATAGTTCATATGAAAAGGGTAAAATTTGCCTAATGGCGAGAAATTTATACCCATTACACAGAATTGGCAAAATTTTTAAATTTGCTCTTGTAATATCTTTTCTTAAACAGTAGTCTTCTTTAGATTTAGAAGCTTTCAGTGAGTTTTAGGGTTACTAACTAGGACCTTACATGAGTTTTTTTTATTAGGGTATCATTGATATACAATCTTACAAAGGTTTCACATGAGCTACCGTGTGATTACTATAATCACCCATATTATCAAGTCCCCCCCTACCCCATTGAAGTCACTGTCCATCAGCCATAGTAAGATGCTGTAGACTCACTACTTGTCTTCTCCATGACATACTGCCTTCCCTGTGACCTACCTATACTGTGATTGAAAATTATAGTGCCGCTTAATCCCCTTCTCCCTCCCTCCCCATCCAGCCTCCCCAATCCCTTTCCTTTGGTAACCTCTAGTCCCTTCTTGGAGTCTGTGAATCTGCTGCTGTTTTTTTCCTTCAGTTTTGCTTCGTTGTTATACTCCACAAGTGAGGGAAATCATTTGGTACTTGTCTTTCTCCGCCTGGCTTATTTCACTGAGCAAAATACCCTCTAGCTCCATGCATGTTGTTGCAAATGGTAGAATTTGTTTTCTTCTTATGGCTGAATAATAAGCTGTTGTGTATATGTACTACATCTTCTTCATCCATTCATCTACTGATGGACACTTAGGTTGCTTCCATATCTTGGCTATTGTAAATAGTGCTGTGATAAACATAAGGGTGCATATGTCTTTTTGAAGGGATCTTTCTTTCTTCGGGTAAATTCCTAGGAGTGAAATTCCTGGGTCAAATGGTATTTCTATTTTTAGTTTTTTGAGGAACCTCCACATTGCTTTCCGTAATGGTTGAACTAGTTTACATTCCCACCAAGAGTGTAGAAGGGTTCCCCTTTCTCTGCATCCTCACCAGCTTTTGTTGTTCCTAGACTTTTTGATGTTGGCCATCCTAACTGTTGTGAGATGATACCTCATTGTGGTTTTAATTTGCATTTCCCTGATAATTAGTGATGTAGAGCATCTTTTCATGTGCCTGTTGGCCATTTTTTAATTGGGTTATTTGCTTTTTGGGTGTTGAGGCATGTGAGTTCTTTATATATTTTGGATGTTAACCCTTTATCGGATATGTTGTTTATGAATATATTCTCCCATACTGTAGGATGCCTTTTTGTTCTACTGATGGTGTCCTTTGCTATATAGAAGCTTTTTAGTTTGATGTAGTCCCATTTGTTCATTTTTGCTTTTGTTTCCCTTGCCTGAGGAGGTATGTTCAAAAAAAAGTTGCTCATGTTTATATTCAGGAGATTTTTGCCTATGTTTTCTTCTAAGAGTTTTATGGTTTCATGACTTACATTCAGGTCTGTGATCCATTTTGAGTATACTTTCGTGTATGGGGTTAGATAATAATCCAGTTTCATTCTCTTACATGTAGCTGTCCAGTTTTGCCAGCACCAGTTACTGAAGAGGCTGTCATTTCCCCATTGTATATCCATGGCTCCTTTATTATATATTAATTGGCCGTATATGTTTGGGTTTATATCAGAGCTCTCTATTCTGTTCCATTGATCTGTGGGTCTGTTCTTGTGCCAGTACCAAATTATCTCAATTACTGTGCCTTTTTAGGAGAGCTTGAAGTTGGAGAGCATAATAACCCCTTGCTTTATTCTTCCTTCTCAGGATTGCTTTGGCTATTTGTGGTCTTTTGTGGTTCCATATGAATTTTAGAACTATTTGTTCTAGTTTGTTGAAGAATGTTGTTGGTATTTTGATAGGGATTGCATTGAGTGTGTAGATTGCTTTAGGCAGGATGACCATTTTGACAATATTAATTCTTCATACCCATGAGCGTGGGGTGTGTTTCCATATATTGAAGTCTTCTTTAATTTCTCTCATGAGTGTCTTGTAGTTTTCAGGGTATAGATCTTTTACCTCCTTGGTTAGGTTTATTTCTAGGTATTTTATTCTTTTTGATGCAATTGTAAATGGAATTATTTTCCTGATTTCTCTTTCTGCTAGTTCATCGTTAGTACATAGGAATGCAACAGATTTCTGTGTATTAATTTTCTACCCTGCAATTTTGCTGAATTCAGTTATTCTAGTAGTTTTGGAGTGGATTCTTTAGGGTTTTTTATGTACAGTATCATGTCACCTGCAAACAGTGATGGTTTAAGTTCTTCCTTAGTAATCTGAATGCCTTTTATTTCTTTGTATTGTCAATTGCCAAGCTGCTGAGATTTTTAAAGACTAGAGAAATATAGTACTGACTCTGAACACTTAGGTATAAAAGTTAACTTCCATGGAGGAAGATTTTCTAACCAAAAAAAAAACAAAGCCAATGTCTGAAATGAAAACTTGGTATTTTTTTATTACATTAAAACCATCTCCAAAGTATTCATTTTCTTTATTAAACTATCAGAAAGTCAGTATTCATTTAGGGGGCATTTTGATTGTATTATTCATGGCTGTGATTCTTATCAAATTGGAGAAATGTATTGTTCATCGGTAGTCTCTTAAGTAGCTAAGCATCAACAAGCTGTTGGGAAAACAAAATGAAACCTAAAATCAGAGGAAATCTGAAAGATGAACATTTCTAAGCATGAACATCCATAGTTTTCTTCCTTTTCACATTAAAATAATGTTCCATTTTTCAACTGAGGCAAAAAAATGGGCAGAACCATAAGCAAACTGAAGCAAGCTATGTGCTCTTGATTTTCACAATGACCTTTATCTCTTTCTTTGAATTTTTTCTTAGTGGAGCTCATTTAACTTGATGTAAGACCTAGGTTTACATGTATAAGTCTTTTCATTATTGGAGGAAGAAGAAATTCCCAAATTTACATGAGGCCACCCATCTTTCAATTTCAGTTCTATTCCGTTTTTTGAGAAAACCTTGTAAAATAGGTCAAGCTGCTGCCTTTATGTTATTATATCTTCTAGCACCTACTTCCAACCTCTCCTCTATCAAAATTGCCCTAATTCCATCAGTGTCCACTCATTTTCATTCCATGGCTTTTCTTCGCATTATTACTTTCTCTGCTGTTTTTGTTAGATGTGATACATGCCTTTGAAATTCTCTCCTGGACAGCTTTAAAAAATAGAAAAAGTTCTTATATGCCTAGTTTCAAAAAAAGATGCCTCTTTGAAGGTAACTAGATGAATATATGACAGCTTTATGATCCTATTAAAATCAGTGAGAATGTTTGCTTTTAATGTTTGCTTTCTTTGCTTAGCCTTAATAGTTGATCACATTAATTTAATTTCATAAATCTACTTATTCATTTATCTAAATGTATTGAGTGCCTTCTGTGTGCCAGACACTGTTTGAGATGCTTGGGATACATAACTAAAGAAGACATAGATTCTTGCCCTTGTGGAATTTATGTTCGTGCATTTAAAAACTATCTGATTGCTTTATGTTTCGCATACATCTGGTTTGTGTGTGACTTTCTGAATAGATACCCATCTTGTTTCTAGTGTAGAATTCAGCATGTCTCATAACTAGTTGTCTATTACCAAGTCTCTTGGGAGCTGCAGTTAATGTTATGTTAAAGTAATGGACATATGTAGTTATATTTTTATCAGAAATATTGAAAGCAATGATTCTTTCTGTAAACTGCTCTTTTGTTTGGATCCTCCCTGGTCACAGATACTAGTAACATTTAGCTTAATATCCATTAGTACCTCTTAAGTACTGGGGTGCTGTATGCAATATAATTATTATATCCTTACCAGGGTAATCAGCATAACTGAAAGCTGTCAATCATGCAGTGTTACAAATGACTTAGTTCTTTTGAAATATCAGTTGATAAAGTTAAATAGTTCCTAGATTTTTAAGAGAGGAGAAAAGAGTTTTTTCATTATGCCTGGCTAGACAGATGGCTGAGGGTCTGCAGAAGGTGAATGTTGATTAAGTTGAGTCATATTTTGGTAATGTTCATTAGGAACTGTTGGTATTAACTGTAAGGAATGTGATTATGCATGTGTGCAAGAGGTATTCCAAATTCAAAATCTTATATAAATCATTGAACAACATAATCTGAGCCAGCATAATATTTAGCAAGTTGTTCTCTTCATTCTTCCTGCGTATTGGAAATACGTTGAGGTAGAACGAGTGGGTTCTAGGAGTGAATAGAGGCCTAGAGTGAATAGAATTGGTGGCAGTGTAGATAGAAGCGCATGGATTTTGGAAAGGTTGGGGAAAATAAAATGCATTAGACTTGTTGATGGATCAGTAATGGACTATGGGGCAAAGAGGAATGTCAACAATAATTTCTAGGTTTCTACTTTTGGTGGATTGTGGGACAGTCACTGTGATGGGATACTCTGGAAAGTGACCAGGTTTAGGAAGAAAGAATAGGAGTTCAGATTTGGGCAGGTTGCCTTAGAGCCTCTGGAACTCAGAATGCATGGTCCTGCGATAATGCTCAGATCCAGGACAGTGGAGAGAAGCAGATCACTGAGGAAAAGAGTGGAGAGAGGAAACAAGGAATACTTAAGAAATTAATAGAGGAGGAGTATTCATCAGTGGGGCTTGTGAGGGGGTAAAAAGACAGTGCTTTGTTATTGAAGCCAGGGAAACAAAGTGGTCAACAGTGAAAGGATTGAAAAATGGCATTTGAATTTAGTGGCTTGGGAAGTGATCATGTATTAAGTGAAAGCTAATTTCTAGGAGAGAGAAGCCATGTTGAGCTGAGTTGAGGAATGAATGGGAGGGGAAGAAATAGAGATAGTGACTATAGAACAACTGTTTTGAGAAATTTCATGGGCAAGTTAGGAGACAGTATGAGAGCTAGACTGTTATGTGGGGTTGAATAAAGGTTTCTTTTACATGGGACGTATTTATTAGAGTTTTTAATAGCAATAGATGCACAGTAATACTTGTTGATCTCTATATGTAGCAGATATTTAGTTACTTTGAATTTCCTCTATGTGATATTATTTATATATTACTGAACTCATAATTCAGAATATTTTGCATTTAGTTTCAGAGTAAATAAGCTTAGTACTCTACACAGTGTTGTTTTTGGTTAAATCAGGTTTTTACACTGTGACTACAGAAACTCGGCTGCCCTTAGATCATGTGTTTTTCCTATTCAAAAATATAATCAGAACCAAATAATAAAATATGAAAAAGGTCCTTTTACAACTGATCCTGGCTCTCATGTGGTATAATACTCTTTTGCTAATCTTAAACTCAACTGGACAGTGAAGAGGAGGAAGCTAGAAGTTAGTTCCAGGTGTCAAATAGTTTACTGAGGTATAAGTCTTCTCAAGAATAATTAATACTCTTTCTCTTGTAAATTGTGGAGCATATTGAGCTATATGGTGTTTTACCAAATTAACCAAAGTAACATTTTAATTTAAGTCCAAGAGAGAAATTTAAAGAATCAAAATGACTTTTTAAAATTGAAATATAGTTTATATACAACATTATATTGGTTTCAGATGAACAACTTAGTGATTCATCAATTATATATATTACTAAATGCTCATCAAAAGTGTAGTTACCATCTGTAACCATACAAAGATGTTACAATACTATGAACTTTATTTTGTGTGCTCTACTTCCATTCCTGTGACTAAATTATTTAGTAATTTGAAGTTTGTACTTCTTTATCCCCTTCTCCTGTTTTCCCTGTTCCCACAATGGTAACCAACCATTCTCTGTGTTTATAAGTCTGTTTCTGTTTTGTATGTACATTTGTTTTATTTTTTAGATTCTACTTCATCTTTCCCTGACTGACTTATTTCATATAGCTTTATACATGCTATTTCCATCCATGTTGTCTCTTGTCACAAATAGCAAGATTTCTTCCCTTTTTATAGCTGAATAATACTTCACTGTATATATGTACCAAATCTTTATCCATTCATCTTTTGACGGACACTTCATTGGTTCCATATCTTGGTTATTGTAAATAATGCTGCAATATACATAAGGGTGCATATGTATTTTACCATGAATGTTTTCAATTTTTTTAATATATAATTTATTTCGGTATCATTAATCTACAATTACATGTGCAATATTATGGTTATTAAACTACCCCCTTCATCAGGTCCCCCCCACCCACCCCATTACAATCACTGTCCATCAGCATAGTGAGATGCTATAGAATCACTACTTGTCTTCTCTGAGTTGTACAGCCCTCCCCGTGCCCCCCCCAACATTACATCTGCTAATCGTAATGCCCCTTTTCCTCCCTTGTCCCTCCCTTCCCGCCCATTTTCCCCAGTCCCTTTCCCTTTGGTAACTATTAGTCCATTCTTGGGTTCTGTGAGTCTGCTGCAGTTTTGTTCCTTCAGTTTTTTTCTTTGTTCTTATACTCCACAGATGAGTGAAATCATTTGATACTTGTCTTTTTCGGCTTGGCTTATTTCACAGAGCATAATACCCTCTAGCTCCATCCATGTTGTTGCAAATGGTAGGATTTGTTTTCTTCTTATGGCTGAATAATATTCCATTGTGTATATGTACCACATCTTCTTTATCCATTCATCTACTGATGGACACTTAGGTTGCTTCCATTTCTTGTCTATTGTAAATAGTGCTGTGATAAAAATAGGGGTGCATATGCCTTTTTCAAACTGGGCTGCTGCAGTCTTAGGGTAAATTCCTAGGAGCGGAATTCCTGGGTCAAATGGTATTTCTATTTTGAGTTTTTTGAGGAACCACCATACTGCTTTCCACAATGGTTGAACTAATTTGCAGTCCCACCAGCAGTGTAGGAGGGTTCCCTTTTCTCCACATCCTTGCCAACATTTGTTGTTGTTTGTGTTTTGGATGGTGGCCATCCTCACTAGTATGAGGTGATACCTCATTGTGGTTTTAATCAGCATTTCTCTGATGATTAGCAGTGTGGAGCATCTTTTCATGTGCCTGTTGGCCATCTGAATTTCTTCTTTAGAGAAGTGTCTATTCATGTGCTCTGCCCATTTCTTAATTGGATTATTTGCTTTTTGTTTGTTAAGGTGTGTGAGTTCTTTATATATTTTGGATGTCAACCCTTTATCAGATACGTCATTTATGAATATATTCTCCCATACTGTAGGATGTCTTTTTGTTCTACTGATGGTGTCGTTTGCTGTACAGAAGCTTTTCAGCTTGATATAGTCCCACTTGTTCATTTTTGCTTTTGTTTCCCTTGCCCGCAGAGATATGTTCATGAAGAAGTTGCTCATGTTTAAGTCCAAGAGATTTTTGCCTATATTTTTTTCTAAGAGTTTTATGGTTTCATGACTTACATTCAGGTCTTTGATCCACCTTGAGTTTACCTTTGTGTATGGGGCTAGACAGTAGTCCAGTTTCATTCTCTTACATGTAGCTGTCCAGTTTTTCCAACACCAGCTGCTGAAGAGGCTGTCATCTCCCCATTGTATATCCAAGGCTCCTTTATCAAGTATTAATTGACTGTATATGTTTGGGTTAATGTTTGGATTTTCTATTCTGTTCCACTGGTCTGTGGGTCTGTTTTTGTGTCAATACCAAATTGTCTTGATTACTGTGGCTTTGTAGTAGAGCTTGAAGTAAGGGAGTGTCATTCCCTCTGTTTTATTCCTCCTTGTCAGCATTGCTTTGGCTATTCGGGGTCTTTTGTGGTTCCATCTGAATTTTAGAATTATTTGTTCGAGTTCATTGAAGAAAGCTGTTGGTAGTTTGATAGGGATTGCGTTGAATCTGTAGATTGCTTTAGGTGGTATAGCCATTTTGACAATATTTATTCCTCCTAGCCAAGAGCATGGGATGTATTTCCGTTTGTTAGGGTCCTCTTTAATTTCTCTTAGGAGTGTCTTGTAGTTTTCAGAGTACAGGTCTTTCACTTCTTCGTTAGGTTTATTCCTAGGTATTTTATTCTTTTGGATGCAATTGTGAATGGAATTGTTTTTCTGATTTCTCTTTCTGTTAGTTCATCATTAGTGTATAGGAAAGCAACAGATTTCTGTGTGTTAATTTTGTATCCTGCAACTTTGCTGAATTCAGATATTAGTTCTAGTAGTTTTGGAGTGGAGTCTTTAGGGTTTTTTATGTACAGTATCATGTCATCTGCAAATAGTGACAATTTGACTTCTTCTTTACCAATCTGGATGCCTTGTATGTCTTTGTTTTGTCTGATTGCTGTGGCTAGGACCTCCAGTACTGTGTTGAATAACAGTGGAGAGAGTGGGCATCCCTGTCTTGTTCCCGATCTTAGATGGAAAGCTTTCAGCATCTCGCTGTTAAGTATGATGTTAGCTGTGGGTTTGTCATATATAGCCTTTATGATGTTGAGGTACTTGCCGTCTATACCCATTTTGTTGAGAGTTTTAATCATGAATAGATGCTGAATTTTGTCAAATGCTTTTTCAGCATCTATGGAGATGATCATGTGTTTTTTGTTCTTCTTTATGTTGAAGTTGTGGATGATGTTGATGGATTTTCGAATGTTGTACCATCCTTGCATCCCTGGGATGAATCCCACTTGATCATGGTGTATGATCCTCTTGATGTATTTTTGAATTCGGTTTGCTAATATTTTGTTGAGTATTTTTGCTTCTACGTTCATCAGGGATATTGGTCTGTAATTTTCTTTTTTGGTGAGGTCTTTGCCTGATTTTGGTATTAGAGTGATGCTGGCTTCATAGAATGAGTTTGGAAGTATTCCCTCCTCTTCTATTTTTTGGAAAACTTTAAGGAGAATGGGTGATATTTCTTCTCTAAGTGTCTGGTAGAATTCAGAGGTGAATCCAGCAGGCCCGGGGGTTTTGTTCTTGGGTAGTTTTTTGATTACCAATTGGATTTTGTCGCTGGTGATTGGTCTGTTTAGTTTTTCTGTTTCTTGCTTGGTCAGTCTTGGAAGGTTGTATTTTTCTAAGAAGTTGTCCATTTCTTCTATGTTTTCCAGCTTGTTAGCATATAGATTCTCATAATATTCTCTTATGATTCTTTGTATTTCTGTGGGGTCTGTCGTGATTTTTCCTTTCTCATTTCTGTTTGTGTTTATGTGTGTAGATTCTCTTTTTCTCTTAATGAGTCTGGCTAGGGGTTTATCTATTTTGTTTATTTTTTCAAAGAACCAGCTCTTGGTTTCATTGATTTTTTCTATTGTTTTATTCTTCTCAATTTTATTTATTTCTTCTCTAATCTTTATTATGTCCCTCCTTCTGGTGACTTTGGGCCTCATTTGTTCTTCTTTTTCCAATTTCAGTAATTGTGTCTTTAGACTATTCATTTGGGAATGTTCTTCCTTCTTTAAATAGGCCTGGATTGCAATATACTTTCCTGTTAGAACTGCCTTTGCTGCGTCCCACAGAAGTTGTGGCTTTGTGTTGTTGTTGTCATTAGTGTCCATATATTCTTTGATTTCTGTTTTGATTTGGTCGTTAACCCATTGATTAATTAGGAGAATGTTGTTTAGTCTCCATGTATTTGTGAGCCTTTTTGATTTCTTTGTAAAATTTATTTCTAGTTTTATACCTTGGTGATCTGAGAAGTTGGTTGGTAGGATTTCAATATTTTTGAAATTACTGAGGTTCTTTTTGTGGCCTAGTATGTGGTCTATTCTGGAGAATGTTCCATGTGCACTTGAGAAGAATGTGTATTCTGTTGCTTTTGGGTGTAGAGTTCTGTAGATGTGTTAGGTCCATCTGTTCTAGTGTGTTGTTCAGTGCCTCTGTGTCTTTACTTATTTTCTGTCTGGTTGATCTGTCCTCTGGAGTGAGTGGTGTGTTGAAGTCTCCTAAGATGAATGCCTTGCTGTCTATTTCCTCCTTTAATTCTGTTAGTATTTGTCTCACATATTCTGGCGCTCCTGTGTTGGGTGCATAGATATGTATAATGGTTATATCTTCTTGTTGGACTGACCCCTTTATCATTATGTATTGTTCTTTATCTCTTGCTACTTTCTTTGTTTTGAAGTCTATTTTGTCTGATACAAGTACTGCAACACCTGCTTTTTTCTCTTTGTTGTTTGCATGAAATATCTTTTTCCATCCCTTCACTTTTAGTCTGTGTATATGTTTGGATTTGAGGTGAGTTTCTCGTAGGCAGCATATAGATGGGTCTTGCTTTTTAATCCATTCTGTTACTCTGTGTCTTTTGATTGGTGCATTCAGTCCATTTACATTTAGCGTGATTATTGATAGATATGTACTTATTGCCATTACTGGCTTTAGATTCGTGGTTACCAAGGGTTCAAAGGTTGCTCCTTTACTATCTAACAATCTAACTTAACTTTCCTGTTAAGTTATTGTAAACACTGTCTGATGTTTCTTTATTTCTCTCCCTTCTTATTCCTCCTCCTCCATTCTTTCTATAATAGGTGTTTTATTCTTTGCCTTTAGTTCGTATTTGGATGGTCTGCTTTCTTTGCTATGATTTTATTTTCTGTGGTGACATCTTTTTAGCCTTAGGTGTGCTTCCATCTAGAGCAGTCCATTTAAGATATTCTGTAGTGGTGGTTTATGAGAGGCAAACTCTCTCAACTGTCGTTTGTCTGAAAATTGTTGAATCCCTCCATCATATTTAAATGATAATCGTGCTGGATACAGTATTCTTGGTTCGAGGCCCTTCTGTTTCATAACATTAAATATATCATGCCATTCTCTTCTGGCCTGTAAGGTTTCTGTTGAGAAGTGTGATGATAGTCTGATGGGTTTTCCTTTGTAGGTGATCTTTTTTTTCTCTCTAGCTGCCCTTAATACTCTGTCTTTATTTTTGATCTTTGCTGTCTTAATTGTTATGTGTCTTGGTGTTGTCTTCCTTGGGTCCCTTGTGGTGGGATATCTGTGGGCTTCTGCGAGTCTATTTGCTTCCCCAGCGAGGGAAAGTTTTCAGCAATTATTTCTTCAAAGACACTTCCTGTCCCTTTTTCTCTCTCTTCTTCCCCTGGTACTCGTATAGTGCGAATATTGTTCCGTTTGGATTGGTCACACAGTTCTCTTAATATTTTTTCATTCCTAGATATCCTTTTATCTCTGTCTGCCTCAGCTTCTCTGTATTCCTGTTCTCTGATTTCTATTCCATTAACAGTCTCTTGCATCTCATTCAGTCTGCTGTTAAGCCCATCGATTGCTTGTCTGATTTCTGCATTGTCTTTCCTCATTTCCCTCACTTCCTCCCTCAGCTCTTGCACATTTCTCTGTAGATCCATCAGCATGGTTATGACTTTTGTTCTGAATTCTTTTTCAGGAAGACTGTGCATTTCCATCCCTTCAGGCTCCCTCTCTGGGGTTGTCTGGTTGATTTTAGTCTGGAGTATATTCCCTTGTCTTTTCATGGCTATAGAAGTGGTCGCTGGTAGTTGCCACGTATTTCAGCTGGGCTCTTTAAGACTTTAAAAAGAGAAAAAAAAGAAAGAAAGAAGGAAAGAAAAGTGAAAAGAAAAATAAAAAAAGGGAAGAAAAGAAAAAACAAAAAGCAAAACAAAAAAACCACACCCACTGGGAGTAGATTCTGTGGTGCTGTAGGTGGCGCTGTTGCCCCAGTTTTCTGCTTCAGTGGCCGCGCTGCTTCGCAGGGCCCTTTATAGCTCTGGCCGGGTTGGGAACGAATGGGAGGCTGTTGATTTCTTTGCGTAGTCAATGTGCGGCCACCCTTTCACAGTCCCCAGCTAAGGGGTCCGAAACTCCCCAGGACTCCCAGCCTGCTGGGCTGAGTGTGCTGGAGCCATCCGGCTCCTCCGCTGGGCTCCTGTCTCTTTAAGACTGCTGAAGTAAGTGCGTGCTTTTCTTTTTTTTTCCTTCCTGGGAGCCGACTGCAAGCACCCTGGCGCATTCCCCGCTCACATCTTGCACCCTCTGTGTCTCCAATCTCCTCTACACCGCGCGATGTGTTTCAGCGCTCCCCGCGCAGATCACCGGTGCTGGTTATTTCACGGGGTGTACTTCCACTCCCTCCCAGCTCTGAATCCTCTCCTCCCACCGGTGCGCTGGGGTGGGTGAGTGCTCGGGTCCCGCCGGGTCGTGGCTCCATATCTTACCTGCCTCTTGGGTTGCCGAGTCCTCTCCAGTGTAGCTGCATGCTGTGCACTTTCCTGTGTATTCTGGTGTCTCTTTTAGGAATAGTTGTATTTGCTGTATTTTTGTAGATAAATATAGTGTTGGGAGGAGATTTCTCCTGCCCTGCTAATGCCACCATCTTTCCAGAAGTCCTGATTTCAATATTTTTGAAGTCACTTTTTTGTGTATGGTGACAAAAAAATTTAAGATCATTGTAAGTATTTCAAATAGCATGGGCAAATAGAAGGAGTACTTTCCCTCATAGTTCTATTGCACAGATATTTTGAATTTTGTTCTTCCATATTCTTTTCCTATGCATGTTAAATGCAGGTTTCAAAATGTGTTAGAGAAAGAGAATGCATATTTCAAATAATACCATGTATATGATTTTGAAATCTGCTTTTTTTCACTTAGCAGCATAGCTGTATTCTTTGCCAGAGCAATGGCCTCTTAAAACGTACAAACTCTATTTCTTTTTACTTCCTTTTGCTTCAAGGCTATCAGTATTGTAAGCTTAATAAGTTCTCTAACTCAACAGTATATAATTTTCCTTGAAAGGGCTGAAAGAAAGCAGAATGGATATAAATCTGATGGTTTATTAAAATTGCTAATGGGATGAGTTTATTCAAACTTTTGAATTATGGAAGTTATTAAAGTTTTTCCAGTATATCCAGTTTATGAAAATATGGGGAAAGCATAGGACATATTTTCAGAGGAAGGACATGCCCACAACTGAGGTCTGGGCTGGTGGTGGAAGAATGTTTATAAGCTAGAGATTAGGTGAAATAGTTGGGAGGCCAATATTAGAAAATATACATGGATTCTATTACTTATCATGCTTAGAATTTGAAGCCAGAGCCTGGGATGTTAGGTCAAACCAGTGTACATCATCGAGGTTTGGAGTCCATCTGGTTATATCATGGTCAGTTCTAAGATATCAAATGTGAGCACCAAGCACAAGTAGAGATAAACTCTGAGCAAAAGGCATAGAACATAATTCCAGGTTCACGCTAGGCACCAAGAAAAAGTTGAGAAAAGGAATTTATATTCATGAGCCTGGGAACTATAATTCCGTTCTTGTTCAGTTGGGTATATTACCATAGTAGCATGCCTACTATGTGATCATTGACTTCATGTGAAAAGATAACTTGCATTTGTTCTAATTCTAAACACCCTTGGAAATGGCAAGGCTGATAAGTATATGTTGCTCCCCCAGCTTGGAATTGCATAAGTTTTGTAGGAAAGGGTAGGTGTTTTCTGTAGGGAGCATTTTGGATGAGGGGGTATAGTCAACTTGTGATAGGCCTATGGTCTCCTCTCTGCATCCCCTCTCTCATCCTCTGCCATACACACAATCTTAGGCACTGTGCCATACATTCATCTCAGAGAATTCAGAGGGTTCTTTTTGTCTTGAAATATTGTGTGGGAATATATAGTTCACACATGCATTATTATGAATAAGCTCACAGGATGATTAAAAAAAAGTTAATGAGAGGAAGAAAAAAGCTTTCCTTGATAATGGAAGAGCATTGTTCAGAAATGAAGAAGATAGGATCAAGAACAGTCGAAGACATCCCATTATTTCATCCCTTGCCTCCCATTTTTCTCTTGACCCAGGCTAACACCTTTGTATAAACTCATTAATATATACTTTATATATTGTATAAACTTTCCATAACAACAGCAGTTGAGCACTTGGGGAGGGAGTATGAGTGGTTTATTTTCTTGTTTTTTTCAGGCACAGTAACCTTGGTGCACGACCAAAAGGGCTGTCCACTCTGGTGAAGAGTGGCGTTCCCGAAGCATTGAGGGCAGAGGTGTGGCAGCTGTTAGCCGGCTGCCATGACAACCAGGCGATGCTGGAGAGATACCGACTTCTTATCACAAAGGTAGGAAGCTCTTTTCTTATTATTCTCATGAGACAACATAGTAAATCCTGTTTTCATAGCTCCAGTAAGTCAGAAATGCTTTGAACTTCTGTGAAAACCATGTTGGTGTTGTGCAGTGAGGTGTTGCGCAGTGAGTGGTTCTGCTTTTTGAACCGAACCTTTGTTGGATAGTGGTAAACGATGCCCTGTAGTTATCTTTGAACACCTTATGCCTTGGATTTCATTTTTTTGTTCAAGTGACTTTATAATAACTGTTTACCAAATTGGAATGTATTCATGGTTCATGTGTTTTCAATTAATTGTTCTAATGGAATTTATATATAGTTACACTTCTCTGTTTATGTAACCTTACACTTAAATGTTGTGGATAGCTGCCCAGATCCTTATTCTTTCAGGAGTCCTTGGTTCAAATGTAAATTCCTCCGCCTATGCCCAAAAAGCTGATTTTAGAGCATAGTAGAGGTAACCATTGATCGTAGACTTTCTTCTTATGTCTTACTTCCTACTTCCTAACCATTGATCGTAGTAGACTTTCTTCTTATGTCTTACTTCCTACTTCCTTAATCTACTCTGGATCATGGATTTTTAAATAGTAGTAACATTTTGTTTTGAAAACATTTTTTATTCATGAGGTTTTTGATAACCAAGATTTGTTCCTCAGGATACATCAACTTCTAAATTTCTTTAGCACCTCTAATTCCTTCTTCCCTTCCTTCCCTCGCTGCCTCCCTCCCTTCCACAAATATTTTCTAAGTGCCTGGTATATTCAGTCACTGCTAAATTCATATTTTTTTAAACCCTTGCCATTTTTTTATTTAGTGTTTTCTTTAGCAGGATGTGTGAGATGATCCATTGATGTGTGTGTGTGTGTGTGTGTGTGTGTGTGTGTGGCGGGGGTGGTATCTAAAATTCCATTTGTATTTTTAAAATCACAAGCACAAAGGTTATTGAGCTGTACTGTGCCATGGTACTGAGACCTCACTAGGTCCTTGGGTCTGATGACTGCTTGTCCAGTGTGGTTCAGGAGTGACCTGAGAGAAGGGACTTGGACAAGTTGGAGTGGAGTAGCAGTGCTATGCACATTCACATATTCACTCTGAATATTGCAATTTTCTCACAGTTTGTGTGTGCTAGATTAAGTGCATTTACAGGTTGTCTAGTTTCAAATTAACCCTCATAGGATGGGTGAGTGGTTTAAAGATTGTTGTCACAGGATGTTATATATCAAGATACTAAAAAAACCCCACAATAATCTATCCCTTCAAGTAAGGATTAATGTTATAATAATGGATGACACAGCAACTACTTTTGGAAATGAACTCGTGATGGAGAAGGACGTTTGAAACATTTGGCAATTTAAACATCACTTCATGATTTTTGTCGTTGAAAACTATATGCATCATAATGAAACTTAACACCTTGAAAACCTGGAATCAGAGATTCCAAATGTGTTCAAAACTTGTACAAGTAGTTGCAGTGAATTTGAAACTGATTGTCAAATATAAAACTAGAGTGCCTTTTGATTTAGTCATAAGAATTCTTTGAGAAAATGAATAATTTCCTAGCCACATTTCAACAAAATGATTGATGGTGGGAATGAATAAAAGATGCACCTTTATTTGGGTCTTGGATCTTTGTTAGTCTTTTTCAGATATAATAATGATTAAAACCATAAATGAAAAAACTGATTTTGAAACAAGTTTTCAAATTGCCATGTCATAAACTGCTAAACAAACATATAAAAATGTCTCACACTGGACTTGCAAGGTGGCAGCACGAGAGGTGAGATGGAGAGCTCCTCCCAAAACCACAAATTGTACAAAAATATAGTTAATTAATACAACTAACCTTAAAACAGCAACAAGAAAGAAGGCTGAACCAGACTGCAAACAGACCTCACGAATAGAGCAGACCCCATGAAACAGGGTAAGGTAGGAAAGCCTTAATCTGGCGGGACCCAAGCCCTTACCCCAGCCCAGCTCACCAGCAGGAGGAAGAGAAATGGAGCAGGGGAGGGGGTGGAAGCCTGGGACTGCTGAACACCTAGCCCTGGAGATCCGCTTTGTGAGCAGAATCCTATAGTGTGTTGTGCTCTGGACATTGGGGAGCTCAGACAGGCGGAGTGCTTGAGAAATCGACATTCCGGCCATTTGTGGATGATGAGATCCACACTCAGCCACTCTGTGTCAGAGGAAAGGCAGGGAGTCTGAGAGGCTTCCTAGCAGCCAGAGGGCTGCTGAAGGGGTGAGGTTTCAGTGGAGCTTGCTGCATGGGAGAAGGGAGAGCTGAACAAGGTTGCCTGGGCACACTCTACCCAGCTGGTTGGGAACTTTGGGGAGCTTCAGGTGCTCCATCCCCCTGACTGCCTTCTCAGCTCCGAGGCCCCCCACTATGACTCACAGTTTGCCAAACCTTCCTACTGGCCTAAAGGCACCTACTCGCAAACTGGCAGTCACTGTGCTGGCGTCAGGCCAGCCAGAGGGAGTCTGCACCTACAACAGCTAGAGACGCAAAGCACAGAGGTTTACACATAGCTTGGCCCACTGGCTCTGACACTGGAAACAGGCAGTGCAAACGGGAATCAGGAAACAGATATTTCTTCCCCCAGACACCAGCTCTGCTCCCCTACAGCCCCAACCTCACTCTAGGGGCTGAGCAGCTCCAGAGACTGGAGTTTCTGTGCACTAGTGGGCACCACACAGAAATATGAAACGAAAAAAGAATATTGTTCAGACCAAAATCTCACAAACCCCAGAAAGAGGGCCAAATGAAACCAAACTCACCAATCTTCCTGAAAGAGAGTTCAAAATAAAAATTATAAACATGCTTATGGAGGTACAGAAAAACATTCAAGAACTCAGGAACGAATTTAAGTCGGAGATTCAATCACTAAGAAATTCCATATCTGAAATGCAACATACAATGGAGGGATTTAAAAGCAGATTAGATGTAGTAGAAGAGGCAGTAAATGGAATAGAAATTAGAAAAGAGGAATACAAAGAAGCTGAGGCACAGAGAGAAAAAAGGATCTCTAAGAATGAGAGAATATTGAGAGAACTGTGTGACCAATCCAACCGCAACAATATTTGCATTATAGGGGTATCAGAAGAAGAAGAGAGAGAAAAAGGGATGGAAAGTGTCATTGAGGAGGTAATTGCTGAAAACTTCCCCAATCTGGGAAAGGAGATAGTCTCTGAAGCCATGGAGGTGCACAGATCTCCCAACACAAGGGAACCAAGGAAGACAACACCAAGGCATATAATAATTAAAATGGTAAAGATCAAGGATAAAGACAGACTTTTAAAAGCAGCTAGAGAGAGAAAAAACATCATATACAAAAGAAAACCCATCAGGTTATCATCAGACTTCTCAACGGAAACCTTACAGGCCAGAAGGGAATGGCATGATATATTTATTGCAATGAAGCAGAAGGGCCTTGAACCAAGAATACTTTACCCGGCAAGGTTATCATTTAAATTTGAAGGAGGGATTAAACAATTTTCAGATAAGCAAAAGCTGAGAGAATTTACCTCCAACAAACCATCTCTACAGTGCATTTTGGAGGGATTCCTATAGATGGAAATATTCCTAAGGCTAAAAAGATGTCACCCAAGGGAAGATAAAGAGTATAGAATATGATTCATAACATACAAAGAATGGAGGAGGAAGAAAAAGGAGGAATAAAGAGAAGAACCTTTAGGTTGCGTTTGTAATAGCATACAAAGTGAGTTAAATTAGACTGTTAGATAGTAAGGGAATTGCCCTTGAACCTTTGGTAACCACGAATCTAAAGCCTGCAATGGCAATAAGTACATAGCTGTCGATAATCACACTAAATGTAAATGGTCTGAATGCACCAATCAAAAGATAGAGTTACTCAATGGATAAAAAAGCAAGACCCATCTATATGCTGCCTACAAGAGACTCGCTTCAAACCCAAAGACATACACAGACTGAAAGTGAAGGGATGAAAAAAGATATTTCATGCAACTAATAGTGAGAAAAAAAGCAGGAGTTGCAGTACTTGTATCAGACAAAATAGACTTCAAATCAAAGAAATTAACGAGACAAAGAAGAACATTACATAATGATAAAAGGGTCAGTCCAACAAGAGGATATAACTATTATAAATATCTATGCACCCGACACAGGATCACCTACATATGTGAAACAAATACTAAAAGAATTAAAGGGGGAAATAGAATGGAACACATTTGTTTTAGGAGACTTCAACACACCACTCACTCCAAAGGACAGATCAACCAGACAGAAAATAAGTAAAGAGGCAGAAGCACTGAACAACATATTAGAACAGATGGACCTAATGGACATCTACCGAACACTCCATCCAAAAGCAACAGGATATATATTCTTCTGAAGTGCACATGGAACATTTTCAATAATTGATCATATATTAGGCCACAAAAAGAACCTCAGTAAATTCAAAAAGACTGAAATTGTACCAACCAGCTTCTCAGATCACAAAGGGATGAAACTGGAAATAAATTACACAAAGAAAATGAGAAAGCCTACAAACACGTGGAGGCTTAATAACATGCTCCTAAATAATCAATGGATCAATGATCAAATAAAAGCAGAGATCAAGCAATATATGAAGACAAATGACTCAATAATTCAACACCACAAAATCTGTGGGATGCAGCAAAGGCTGTGCTAAGAGGGAAATATATTGCAATACAGGCCAACCTCAGGAAAGAAGAACAATGCCAAATGAACAGTCTAAAGTCACAATTAATGAAACTACAAAAGGAAGAACAAATGAGGCCCAAAGTGAGTAGAAGGAGGGACATAATAAAGATTAAAGCAGAAATAAAAAAAATTGAGAAGAATAAAACAATAGAAAGAATCAATGAAAGCAGGAGCTGGTTCCTTGAGAAAATAAACAAAATAGATAAACCCCTAGCCGGACTTATCAAGAAAAAAAGAGAGTCTACACACATAAACAGAATCAGAAATGAGAAGGGAAGAATCACTACAGACACCACAAAAATACAAAGAGTTTTGAGAGAATACTATGAAAAATTATATGCTAACAAACTGGATAGCCTAGAAGAAATGGACAACTTTCTAGAAAAATACAACCTTCCAAGGCTGACCCAGGAGAAAACAGAAAATCTGAATAGAGCAATTACCAGCAAAGAAATTGAATTGGTAATCAAAAAACTACTTAAGAACAAAACTCCTGGACCAGATGATTTCACTGCTGAATTTTATTAAACATTTAGTGAAGACCTAATACCCATCCTCATTAAAAGTTTTCCAAAAAGTAGAAGAGGAAAGAATACTCCCAAACTCATTCTACAAGGCCAACATCAGTCTAATACCAAAACCAGGCAAAGACACCACAAAGAAAGAAACTTACAGACCAATATCCCTGATTAACATAGATGCAAAAATACTCAACAAAATATTAGCAAACTGAATTCCAAAATACATCAAAATGATCACCCAACATGATCAAGTGGGATTCATCACAGGGATGCAAGGATGGTACAACATTCCAAAATCCATCAACATCATCCACTATATCAACAAAAAGACGGACAAAAACCAGATGATCATCTTCATAGATGCTGAGAAAGCATTCTACAAAATCGAACATTCATTCATGATAAAAACTCTCAACAAAATGGGTACAGAGGGCAAGTACCTCAACATAATAAAGGCTATATATGACAAACACACAGCCAACATTATACTTAACAGCGAGAAGCTGAAAGCTTTTCCCTTAAGATCTGGAACAAGACAAGGATGCTCACTCTCCCCACTTTTATTCAACATAGTTCTGGAGGTCCTAGCCATGGCAATCAGACAACACAAAGAAATGAAAAGCATCCAGATTGGCCAGGAAGAACTCAAACTGTCCCTGTTTGCAGATGACATGATATTGTATATCAAAAACCCTAAAGAATCCACTCCAAAACTACTAGATCTAATATCTGAATTCAGCAAAGTTGTGGGATACAAAATTAATACACAGAAATCTGTTGCATTTCTATACACTAACGATGAACTAACAGCAAGAGAAATCAGGAAAACAATTCCATTCACAATCGCATCCAAATGAATAAAATACCTAGGTATAAACCTAACCAAGGAAGGGAAATACCTATACCCTGAAAAGTACAAGACTCTCTTAAGAGAAATTAAAGAGGACACTAATAAATGGAAATTCATCCCATACTCTTGGCTAGGAAGAATTAATATTGTCAAAATGGCCATCCTGCCTAAAGCAATCTACAGATTCAGTGCCATCCCTATCAAAATACTTGCAGCATTCTTCACTGAATTAGAGAAATAGTTCAAAAATTCATATGGAACCACAAAAGACCCCAAATGGCCAAAGCAATCCTGAGAAGGAAGAATAAAGTGGGGGTGATTACACTCCCTGAGTTCAAGCTCTACTACAAAGCTACAATAATCAGGACAATTTGGTCCTGCCACAAGAACAGGCACATAGACCAGTGGAACAGTATAGAGAGCCCAGATATAAACCCAAGCATATATGGTCAGTTAATATACGATAAAGGAGCCATGGTTATACAATGGGGAGATGACAGCCTCTTCAACAGCTGGTGTTGCCAAAACTGGACAGCTATATGCAAGAGAATGAAACTGGATTGCTGTCTAACCCCATACCCAAAAGTAAACTCAAAATGGATCAAAGACCTGAATGTAAGTCATGAAACCATAAAACTCTTAGAAACAAATACAGACAAAAGTCTCTTGGACATAAACATGAGCAAATTCTTCATGAACATATCTCCCCGGTCAAGGGAAACAAAAGCAAAAATGAACAAGTGGGACTATATCAAACTAAAAAGCTTCTGTACAGAAAAGGATACCATCAGTAGAACAAAAAGAAATCATACAGTATGGGAGAATATATTTATAAATGACATATCCGATAAGGGGTTGACATCCAAATTATATAAAGACCTCATGCACCTCAACAAACAAAAAGCAAATAAGCCAATTAAAAAATGGGCAGAAGATCGGAACAGACAATTCTCCAAAGAAGATATTCAGATGGCCAACAGGCACATGAAAAGGTGATACACATCACTAGTCATCAGAGAAATGCAAGTTAAAACCACAATGAGATATCACTTCACACCAGTTAGGATGGCCACCATCCAAAAGACAAACAACAACAAATGTTGGTGAGGATGTGGAGAAAGGAGAACCCTACTACACTGCTGGTGGGAATGTAAATTAGTACAACCATTGTGGAAAGCAGTATGGAGGTTCCTCAAAAAACCCAAAATAGAAATACCATTTGACCCAGGAATTCCACTCCTAGGAATTTGCCCTAAGAATGCAGCAGCACAGTTTGAAAAAGACATATGCACCCCTATGTTTATTGCAGTACTATTTACAGTAGCCAAGAAACGGAAGCAGCCTAAGTGTCCATCAGTAGATGAATTGATAAAGAAGAGGTGGTATATATACACAGTTTAATATTATTCAGCCATAAGAAGAAAACAAATCCTTCCATTTGCAACAACATGGATGGAGCTAGAGGGTATTATGCTCAGTGAAATAAGCCAAGCAGGGAAAGGCAAGTATCAAATGATTTCACTCATCTGTGGAGTTTAAGAACAAAGGAAAAACTGAAGGAACAAAATAGCAGCAGACTCACAGAACCCAAGAATGGACTAACAGTTACCAAAGGGAAAGGGAGTGGGGATGAGGGGTGGGAAGGGAGGAATAAGGGGGAAAAAGGGCTATTATAATTAGCACATATAATATAGCGGGTGTGGGGGTGAAAAGAAAATGTCTCATACTGTATGATTCAGTTTATATCATGTTGTCAGAATAGGCAAATCTGGATAGACAGAAAGTAGACAAATGGTTGCCAGGGGATGGGGGAAGGAGGAATTGGGAACGACTGCTAACAGATATGGGGAAATGTTCTGGAATTAGATAGTGGTCATGGTTGCACCTTGTGACCATACCAAAAATCACTGAATTGTACACGTTAAAATGTGAATTTTATATTATGTGAAGTTAACTCAATGGAAAAATCACACCAGATAAATTTAAAAAATGACCTGTATTCAATATTGAATAGTATTTTTGTAGTATTTTTGTGAAACAGAAGTTTATTCGTTGTTTTTACCTTTTTTGACATCTTACCTACATTTCTAATGCTTTGTATTATGTATATTAACATAGTAGCACTTGTTCATAATAAGAATAAAACATATGTATATGAAGTTTATGCTCAGAAATGTTTTAATTGATGGGCTTATCTGAATAAAAATGTCTGGAGATCATAACTCTGAGTGTCAGATCACTTCTTCATATAAATAACAAGCTGTATACTTAATCTTCTCCTGGCGTAAGCAGCTACTGCTGTATCTCTTCCTCCACTAAGAGTCTTTGTTAATTCATACCTCTAAAGATTCAAACTTTGGGCGAAAAATAAAGAATAGTCTCCTACAATTTTATTTTTGAACTCCTGAGAATATAGTACATGTTCACGTATGTGATAAAAGCTCTAGCATATATACCAAGAACCACAGTAGTTTTGAATATATACAGTTTGCAAGTAAAGTTTAAGATCAAGAGACAGAATGGCAAAAAAAAGTTTCCATTGAATAAAATACTCACAGACTCCTTTTACTCTGGGCTCTGTGTGTGATTTATTTTTTGTGGGTGAAGATTGGAGGGAGGCAAAGCCATACTTTTCTCTGGCAGTAGTAGGCAGAGGCCCAGGCTTTTCCAGTTGTGAGATTTTGCATTTGTTTCTAGGCATTCCATTCTGAGTCATCTGCCTGCCTTCGAGTGGCAGCATCCACTTCCTGGTTCCCTGGACAGTAGCTGCAGTGTCAAGCCTGAAAGCTGGCATTGGTCATTGGTGTGCCCAGTCTTTTGGTCTTCTAGTTCTTCAGTGTTTAAGTACCTAAGTCCTTGCATCAAATCCTTTTGGAAATATTTAGAGCAAACCCTTTTTTTTAAATTAGCAAGGGTTTTTTTTTTATTTTGCTCATTATAAATGTAATCTATAATTGCTCACTGTAGAAAATTGGGAAAATACAGAGAAGTTAGGAAAAAAGTCTTTTTTATCGCAGTATAATTACACTCAATATCCTATTAATTTCAGGTGTACAATCATAGTGATTCAGTATTTGTAAACATTATGAAATAATCCCCATAGCTGTAGTTATCATCTGTCACCATAGTTACTACAATACTAGTGACTGTATTCCCTGTGTTGTACATTATATCCCCTGTTACTTACTTATTTTCAAACTGGAGACTTGTATCTCTCAATCCCCTTCACCCAGAGCAGGTTCTAGTTCCCTAACTAAACCCTGTCTGATACAGCTGGCATATACTTTTCACCTTGTCACAAGGTGGCTTCTATGTTCAACATTGCAAGAGAGTGGAAAGGCAAAGGCAGTCAAAATTACGGCTAAGGGAAGAGTCTGCCTGCCAGGTCTGCCTGAATTTCTGACACCAGCCTCAAGTTTGGTCGACCAAGCTAGAGCCACTCTTACTTCGTACCAGCTGGCTACAAATTTGTGGGTCCCCGTAGATTCCCTTAGTAATACAGCAAAGTGTTATGCTTAGGATTACAGGGTTTTTTTTTTAATGGCCGAAGTATGCAAATCCAAACCAGCCAAGGGAAGAGATACATAGGGACTGAGAGGGCTGCAAACATGAAGCTTCCATCATCCTCAGGGACACGTTGCTCTCCTGGCATCAATGTGTAGTGGTACATACTGGGAAAATTCCCATCCCAGGAAGCTCACCAAGGTGTCATGTGAAGAGTTTTTATTGGGCTTCTGTTTTGTAGGCGTGATGGATTGAACCATTGCCCACTTGCTGGAACCCAGTCTTTACCCTCTCTCCTTCCCTCCCCTGAGGTCACGCTGATATCCCCTGGCTCGGTGCTCCTAATTGTCACTCACATGATTGGTCTTTCTGGCATGGCTAGCCTCCGTGCCAAATCCTCTTATTAGTGTAAACAATCTAGGGGCCCAGGTCGCCTTGTTAGCGTAAACTGTCAGATGTGGTTGGAGGGGCCATATCACTGAGTAAGAAGAACAGTCCTAAAATTTGGGAAATTCCAAGGGTTTAGAGGTTCCCTGCCATGAGCCTGGATTGAGGCCAGACCTCTCTACCATATCTGAACCATATCTGTCACCTTTTACTTCCACTTCATCTTCTTGAACGGAATTCTGTTACATGGCCACTATCTCCATGGAAAGCTGAGAAACATATTTTTAAAAAGATGAGGGCATTGCTGTTGTCCTCCACCCACTAGAATATTGGCTTATTAGTAAAGAAGAAAGAATATATACTAGGTGGACCCTTACTTTTCTCTGCCACAGTTGCTGCCAGTTAGTCGTAGTAGTTGAGATCTGTTGTGGAGTAATTTATTATAAAAACTATGTAAGCTTAGGAGCTCATTTACTTGAGAACAGCAAATGTTTACTAATTGCCACTTGAGACTGACTAACAATGTACAATTTAGGGTAGCATAATAAATATTTCTACATTCAGTTTATAAATCAGTGACAACAGAAAAATGTTAATGTTATTTCTGTTAACAGTACCATTTATCAAAAACAACATTTTCATGGAACAATACAGAAATGTGTGGCTCTCATTGTATGCCTTTATTCAAACTCTCAAATCATAGCATTCTGTGAGAAGAAATACAGTGGTATGTTTAGTTCCATTGTCTTCCTTGCTTCACAGCCAAAGATGATGATAATAATAATAAAACATGAATAATGGCAGTATTTTAAAAAAAGTTTTGTCCTTTCTCTATGCTTACGGGTAGAAATGAGACAGCAAGGACTAGTAGCCAAGAGCGTACATATGTACATATGAGCTCACCAGGTGCTCAGTAGAAAGAGCATGAACACCCAGAAGATTTTAAGTAAGAAGTGCCTGCATATTTGGTATTTCTTGACCTGGTGTTTTCTTTTGGTGCAGTTGCTTTTTCCTGTCTTACCAAGGAAGGGGCAAGATTTCAAGGTCAGTTAATGAAATGGTTCAGCTTGAAACTAGAGTTGCTTTATAAAATTCCTACCAAAGACCTCATTACATAAGGAAGAAGCAATACTAGTATTTATGAAAACTTACTTCACATTTGGCTTCTAGGAAAAAACTAGCCTGCTTATCATTAAATTCTGTAGTAGTGGTGTGCTGCTCCAGAATTTGAATCAACAAAGCACATTCTGAAGCCTTTTTTCAGGTGTGGTGGCATACAACTTGCAGGCTGGATCCAACCTATAATATGCTTTGTGTGGCCATCAGTCCATCAAATATTAGTAAACGTATCTGCCTCGAGCTTGTACTTACCATTTTGCTGTAGATTTACTACTCTTTATAACTTACCCTCTGTTCTTCATGCATTATAATACTTGTCTGGCCCTCGAATGTATTTGATTTTATGACTCCATGATACTACCATATCAACCACTACCTTAGAAGAGGAGGTTGTCATAGTGCAGTTTTAACTGATGAACATCTACTTCTCCAGTAGATTCTAAACTCCAGGGGAGCCAGGACCACAGCTATTTTGCTCTTCATGGGCTACTGTCTGTCTGGCATAGGGCATGACATATACTGGATGATCGACAAAGTTTTTTTTGTCCCTCTGTACAAGGACCAAGATCATTGTTGACTTATAGTAATTTATTCTTGTTTTCCTCCCCCAAACTGTAAGTCTTACACTGTGTCAGGTTGTGGGTAAAGCTGGTAAAATGTGAAACAGTGTCTTTTTCCCAGGAATCTTACCATCTAAGCTGGGGAGAGCTACAAGCCATGGGTTGATGGGAGCAGCAGGTCCTGATATAGTAGTCTCTCTTGTTTTTGTCAGGGAGTGGGTGGGAGCCACTAGAAATTATAGTCCTAGAGAGTTTTGCAATGGCTAGTGGGGCATGCAGACTGAGTCGCCCTGAATCTTAGTGGGTCAAGGCTACAGACTAATATTGAACAGGGAAGTGGGCTGGGATTACAGTGAGGAACAATCACACTCTCAGGTCTTTTTGTTTTTTGTAATGTAATCTAAAGAAAATAAAGCTTCATTAATTTTTTTTTGACTGGTAGGAAATGATTACAGGGATGAAAAGTTAAAAAGGATGAAAAACTCTGGATTAGATTCAAGTGAAGATGAACCAGGACAGGAACTATAGACTAACTGATAACCTTAATCTTAGCCAAGACCAAGCAGTACCAGTCAGAAAAGCTGTACCAGTCAGAAAAGCTGTTCCATCGAAATCATGGAGAATCACATTGACCCATTACATTCCAGCATCCAGAGGCGCTTTCAGGAGCACCTGCCGGGGTGAAAGTGGCACCTCCACCTTGGGAGGAGATGGTGCTTACTGTGGAGGGAGACCCTGGGTTCACATTTCAGGTTCTGCTGCTTACTAGCTTGTGGCTTAACTGTCCTCAGTCTCAATCCCCTCATTAGTAAAATGGGATTGATAATATGTATTTTACAGAGTTGTGAGGACTCAGTGAGGTAAGTTGAATAAGATTGTGACCTGGCTGCCCCTGTGTTACTCAGAGCAAACCTAACACATGGCAGGCACTCACTAGTGATAGGGGATGAGGAAAATTATAAGGCAGTGTATGCCTAAATGTTAAATGAGTGGCCTGGGACAGTACTCTAGGAAATCAGGAGATTACTGTAGGTTTTTTAGGTCTGGGCAGGTTTCAGGACATTCATCTGAGAAATGAAGAGAAAGGAGAAAAACAAAATATGTGTAATGCCCTGTTATCTACTTTTGTGACTAATTCATTCTGTAATTCATCAAACATTAAGGTATCTTTTGTGTTGGGCACTATGCTGAGCACTAGAGATGTAAAGAAGAGTAAAACATTACCCTGCCCTTGTAGGAGTTTGCAGTCCAGTGGGAGAGGTGGTCAAGGAAGCAGAGAAATGATGATAACGTGGTTCAGTGCTGTTACAGGTATGAGCGAAGTGATAAGGGAGCCCAGAGACTGGAGCAGCCAGTTCTGCCTAAGAGCCAATTCCACCTAAGAGCAACGAATAGCAGAATGTTTAGGCTGAAGCAATGCCTTACACAAAGACACAGAGTTGTGAAAGTTCCTGCCATGGTCAGAGGCTGTGGGAAGTTCAGTATGACCCATGGGGGCACTCTAGACTGTAAACTCTAAGTAAGGATTGTGTGTGAATTTTGCTCAGTGGTGTCATCTCAGCACTTAGCACTAGGACTGCCTGCCAGCAGATGCTAGGAAATACTTGGAATTGTGTGATGGACATTTTGTCTAATGCTTTCATGTGTTCTTTCCATGTAAGTCTGACAGCTTCAGTGATGTAACTCCCATTTTTACCACCAAGGAAATAGGAGGTGCAGAGAAATTAAGAGACATTGTTACTAAATAACAGAGTCAATATTTGGACCTATAAATAAGAAAACTCGAAAACAATTGAAAGGCATAGGGTGTCCTACATTCTGTCTTAAAGATCCTGTGGGAGGAAAAATTTTTGCTTTGTATTTCTCCCATCATTAATCATAAAGGGTAATAAAAGGTTAAAGAAATAAAAGCAATGTTATCCCATTTCTCTATTTTATACTGTTCATTGTATGGAAAGTTATAATTTACTTCAGAAATTATTCTGTTTCTATCAGGAAACATGCTAAACCTCCCAAGTGATACAAAAGATCTAAATAGTCCTCTACATAATCAGTAATTGGAAATTTCTAAAGCACCTAACTTCAAGTCATCCCTTTTAAGATAGGTCTTTACCTATTTTAAAGTGGACTTGAGGCTTCAACCATTGTCCGTCTACTGCTTTGACTTCTATCAGAGGCTGAGGGCCCCACCATGGTTGATGAATCAGACTTGTACCACACATTTATGAAATCTTAAATTCTGTATCATTGAGTTTTCTTATTCTTATTAAATTAGCATTCTTCATATTTTTGCATGATCTGAAAGGATGATAAAAGGATTGTGACCCTGCTGCCCATATAGAAAAAAGCAAACAGAATGTACAGTGTTTGAACTGAGGATTAAATCTTTATTGCTGGCTTGAGGAGCAACTGAGTAATGATCACATTTTCACATATTATGAGCCATTTGACATAGAAAAGGTCATGTATGTTTTAGGGAAACTTGAATTTTATGTGGCCCTGCCGAGCTATGCGTACTTTAATTACATATGTGTGTGGTGTAGTTATCCATCAAGTCTGCTGATTACTATTCATATACCAGCAAATACAGTTCTGTGCTCTTTTGTAGAAGTGATCTAATTTATAGCATTCATACTTTATACCTTAAAATCAAAACAAGCTTTTAATTGATAAGCTTTCACAAGTGTCATCATAAGCCATTTTCCTCCACCACTTGAATTCTTGTTTTATTTCCAAATGACTCTTGAAGAAATGTGTATATAGGTGCATGGACACACACACGTGCTAGCATAAACACGCACACTTTCTTTCTAAAGGATTTAAGCTGAATTGACCTGGATTTGAGTCTCACACCTCCTACATATTAATTTGTGATCTTGAGAAGTTATCCCATCTTTGTCAGACTCAGTTCCACCATTCGTAAAGCAGGGATAAATAGTAGTACCTCCTGGCACAGTTGTGGGAATCAAGTAAAATGATAAAAGTGATTGGCACATAGTAAGCATTCAAGATTAGCTCTACTCTTTTAACCAATATGATGTTACATCGTGAACATGATAATAGTAATAATGGATATTAGTGCCAGTGTATAGTTCTACTTTAACATGTGTGTATGTTAGGCAACTTGCAGTCACGTAATTTTCACAAGAGCTCATGATGTGAATAATAGCTGATGGAACTGAGAAGGAGTCTTTTTAGAAGTATGAAATATTATATTTGTCCTTTTCTGTTTTTTTTTTCCGACTGGAAATATCATGGAATATTTGAATCCTAAAACTTGACTTTTCAGTGATTATATGAATTATTCTTTTAGTGATTATGCATATTCAAGTATATCATAAAGTCAAATGATAGTCTCTAAAAACCACTCCTAATGACTGTCTAATATAATCAAGACTTCAAGGCAGGTATTAATCTCATGTGCTTAGTAATTCTCTCAATTTAATAACTTTTTTTAGATTTTTTTATTGAAGTGTAATTGATATACAATCTTGTATTGGTTTCAGGTGTACAACACAGTTGTTCAACAGTTATCCATATTATTAAATCCTCACCCCACCTACTGCAGTTACTGTTTGTCAATATAGAAGGATATTACAGAATCATTGGCTCTATTCTCTGTGCCGTATTACCATCCATGTTACCAACTTATATTATGAGAATTCAATAACTCTTTACTGAGCATTTTTTGTGGGCCAGATACTTTCTGGTTTCTAGGGCAATGTGGATGAACAGAGGTCACACCCTTGAGGCATGTAGCCTAGGGAAGGCCAGGGCTGTTCATGGATAGATCAAGTATCTTATGATATAGGTTATAATATAGTATATAATATAATATGCAGGTTATAATAGGTAGCTTAATCAAGTGTGTGGAATACAAAAGAGAAAGTGACAGCTCTGCTTGGATGAGCCAAGCAAGACTTCACAGGGAAGCTGATGTCTGAGGTGGCACTTAAATATGTCTGAGCAGGATAGGAGAGGAACTATAGTATAGGAGTAGCTAATGTAATGACTCGGCTGCTAATTTGGATTATCCAGAGAGCATTAGAAAGTGCCATTGTGTGCTCTTCCTTCCCTCACTACCGCCCCAATTGGCCAACTGTGTCTACTGTTGATGGATAGTGTTTGTCCCCTTGTTAAATGGAAAGAATGTAATAAAACTTTATTCTTGTTATAATAAATATAGGAAATGAAAAACCTCAGAAAGTATCATATCAAAATGATATCATAAGAGAATAATAATTGGTCACCTAGGGTTGGTTGATGTGATAGAATTTTAACAAGTAATATTATAGTGTCTATTCCATAAATGTTTGAATACCTATTGTGTACCAGGTTCTATGCTAGGATGGTAGAGCATATTAATTTTTAAAATCAGTAAACTGAAAAATAACATCTATTGGCTAAATATAAAACTATATAAACTTGCAAAGAAGTCCTGATTTTATAAACTATAGTAAGTGTGTGCTCAAACCTCTATCAGAGAGCAAAAAAGGCAATAGTTGCAAATATTACTCTGGTGGTTGTGTCAAAAATCTTTTTTGAAATATAAATAAAAAACATCCATGAGAATGGCCTATTTTAAGATTCTGCAAGTTCTCTGCTTTCTTTAAGGGTTGTATGAACAGATAAATCTTCACTGTGTTTATTCTTGTTGGTTTATTAGTACTGCTTAGAGGAAAGCCTGTCTTCTCTCTGTTCTCCACTGTATTATTCTAACAGATGGCTTTTAATAAAACATGTAGCTAAAGAAAAAATTTTTACTCTATTTTGGTGGAACATATTATAACTACAATTACTGGATATTCTCAAGAGGAAATGTTTAAATTGGTAATTTTTTAGGATTGAATGACATTTAGTGAATATTTAATTGAAAAGTCAGATTATGGTATCAGTTACATATTTTTTTATTTGGTAAGTTTTCACAATTAAATTAAACTCTGTACATAATAGAGCCAGGTATATATTTGCTTTTTTCTTTACATGGTTTATTTTTGAAAATTTCAGTGCAATATCTTAGTCAAATAACACTTGAGCTAGATTCCATTGAGAGGCAAAATTCTCAATTAATTACATGGCTGCTCCGTTCTCTGTCATCACCTTGTCTAGCTGCAGAAAATGAGGTTTTTGATAGAATGGGGTTATTCAAGCTGGGTCTGTACCATTGGTATTTATAAAAACCAGACACTTGTCCTGGTGCATTACTGATGTAGCCATAAAGTTTACAAAAATTTCTCCAGAAAATTTATAGTTCTTTAAAATTTATTAACCAAAAAAATAAGGTGGGCAAGGAGAACAAACAGTACTCACTGTGCTGTACTGTAAATTTAACTGTCAGAAGGTCTTTATTAAAGGACACTAAGATTAATTGAAAGATTTTTAAAGAAAATGTACCTTTTATTTTCCCTTTCCTTTCAAATGGGAATGGTATCTTTTTTTGGATGTGTGTGAAAGGGTTTATTTATTTATTTATCATTTTATTAAGGTATGATTGATATACAGTCTTATGAAGGTTTCACAAGAAAAACATTGTGGTTACTACTACATTTACCCATATTATCAAGTCCAACCCATACAACATCGAAGCCACTGTCCATCAGTGTAGTAAGATGCCACAGAGTCACTACTTGTCTTCTCTGTGTACACTGTCTTCCCCGTGACCCCTCCCACACCATGTGTACTAATCATAATACCCCTCAGTACCCTTCTCCAGCCCTCCCCACACCCCTCCCCTTTGGTAACCATTAGTCCCTTCTTGGAGTCTGTGAGTCTGCTGCTGTTTTGTTCCTTCAGTTTTGCTTTGTTGTTATACTCCACAAATGAAGGAAATCATTTGGCACTTGACCTTCTCTACCTGGCTTATTTCACTGAAAATAATACCCTCTAGCCCCATCCATGTTGTTGCAAATGGGAGGATTTGTTTTCTTGTTATGGCTGAATAGTATTCCATTGTGTATATGTACCACATCTTTTTTATCCGTTTGTCTGCTGATGGACACTTAGGTTACTTACATATCTTGGGTATTGTAAATAGTGATGCCATAAACATAGGGGTGTATATGTCTTTTTGAATCTGAGCACTTGTTTTCTTGGGGTAAAATCCTGGGTGTGGGATTTCCGGGTCAAATGGTATTTCTATTTTTAGTTTTTCAAGGAGCCTCCATATTGCTTTCCACAATGGTTGAACTAGCTTACATTCCCACCAGAAGTGTAGGAGGGTTCCCCTTTCTCCACATCCTTGCAGGCATTTGTTGTTTCTTGTCTTTTGGATGTTGGCCAATGTAACTGGTGTGAGGTGATATCTCATTGTGCTTTTAATTTGCATTTCCATGATAATTAGTGATGTGGAGCATCTTTTCATGTGCCTGTTGGCCATCTGAATTTCTTCTTTGGAGAATTGTCTGTTCATATCCACTGCCAGTTTTTTCATCAGGTTATTTGATTTTTGGTGTTGAGGCATGTGAGTCCCTTATATATTTGGGATGTTAAACCCTTGTCGGATATGTCATTTACAAATATATTCTCTCATATTGTAGAGTGGCTTTTTGTTCCACTAATGGTGTCCTTTGCCATACTGAAGCTTTTTAGCTTGATGTAGTCCCATATTTTCATTTTTGCTTTATTTTCCCTTACCTGAAGAGATGCATTCAGGAAAAAGTTGCTGATGTTTATAGTCAGGAGATTTTTGCCTATGTTTTCTTCTAAGAGTTTTATGATTCCTGACTTAACATTCATTTCTTTGATCCATTTTGAATTTACTTTTGTGTTACGGAGTTAGACAATAATCCAGTTTCGTTCTCTTACATGTAGCTGTCCAGTTCTTCCAGCACCAGTTGTAGAAGAGGTTGTCATTCCCCCATTGTATATCCATGACTCCTTTATTATACATTAATTAACCATATATGCTTGGGTTTATATCAGGGCTCTCTGTTCTGTTCCATTGATCTATAGGTCTGTTCTTGTGCCAGTACTAAATTGTCTTGATTACTGTGGCTTTGAAGTCAGGGAATGTAATCCCCCCAGCTTTATTCTTCCCTCGCAGGATTGCTTTGGCTACTTGGGGTCTTTCGTGGTTCTATATGAATTTCAGAATGATTTGTTCTAGTTCATTGAAGTTGGTATTTTGATAGGGATTGTATTGATAGATTGATAGATTTGCTTTAGGCAGGATGGCCATTTTGACCATATTAATTTTTCCTATCCATGTGTATGGAATGCATTTCCATTTATTGGTATCTTCTTTAATTTCTCTTATGAGTGTCTTGTAGGTTTCAAGGCATAGGTCTTTCACTTCTTTGGTTAGGTTTATATCTAGGTATTTTATTTTTGTTGATGCAATTGTGAATGGAAATGTTTCCTTGATTTCTCTTTCTGCTAGTTCATTGTTAGTACATAGGAATGCAACATATTTCTGTGCATTAATTTTGTATCCTGCAACTCTGCTGAATTCAGTTATTAGTTCTGGTACTTTTGAAGTGGATTCTTAGGGTTTTCTATGTACAATATTATGTCATCTGCAAACAGTGCCAATTTAACTTCTTCCTTACTAATCTGGATGCCTTTTATTTCTTTGTGTTGTCTAATTGCCGTGGCTATGACCTCCAGTACTATGTTGAATAAAAGTGGGGAGAGTGGGCATCCTTGTCTTATTCCCGATCTTAAAGGAAAAGCTTTCAGTTTCTCACTGTTAAGTATGATGTTAGCTATGGGTTTGTGATACATGGCATTTATTATGTTCAGGTACTTGCCCCCTGTCCACACTTTTGTGGAGAGTTTTTATCATGAATGGATATTGAGTTTTGATGAATGCTTTATTATTATTATTATTTTGGTGTCATTAATCTACAATTACATGTTCAACATTATGGTTACTAGACTCCCCATATCATCAAGTCCCCCCAAAACACCCCTACAGTCACTGTCCATCAGCATAGTGAGATGCTATAGAATCACTACTTGTCTCCTCTGAGTTGTACAACCCTCCCTGTGTAACACCCCCTACATTATGTCTGTTAATCGTAATGCCCCTTTTCCCCCCTTGTCTGTCCCTCCCACCCACCCTCCCAGTCCCTTTCCCTTTGATATCTGTTAGTCCATTCTTGGGTTCTGTGAGTCTGCTGCTATTTTGTTCCTTCAGTTTTTTTTTTCTTTGTTCTTATACTCCACATATGAGTGAAATCATTTGATACTTGTCTTTTCTTCCTTGGCTTATTTCACTGAGCATAATACCCTCTAGCTCCATCCATGTTGTTGAAAATGTCTGGATTTGTTTTCTTCTTATACCTGAATAATATTCCATTGTATATATGCACCACATCTTCTTTATCCATTCATCTACTGATGGACACTTAGGTTGCTTCCATTTCTTGGCTACTGTAAATAGTGCTGCAATAAACATAGGGGTGCATATGTCTTTATCAAACTGGGATGCAGCATTCTTAGGGTAAATTCCTAAGAGTGGAATTCCTGGGTCAAATGGTATTTCTATTTTGAGTTTTTTGAGGAACCTCCATACTGCTTTCCACAATGGTTGTACTAATTTACATTCCCACCAGCAGTGTAGGAGGGTTCCCCTTTCTCCACATCCTCACCAGCATTTGTTGTTGTTTGTCTTTTGGATGGCGGCCATCCTAACTGGTGTGAGGTGATATCTCATTGTGGTTTTAATTTGCATTTCTCCGATGACTAGTGATGTGGAGCACCTTTTCATGTGCTTGTTGGCCATCTGAATATCTTCTTTGGAGAAATGTCTATTCAGATCCTCTGCCCATTTATTAATTGGATTATTTGCTTTTTGTTTGTTGAGGTGCATGAGTTCTTTATATATTTTGGATGTTAACCCCTTATCGGATATGTCATTTATGAATATATTCTCCCATACTGTAGGATGTCTTTTTGTTCTACTGATGGTGTCCTTTGCTGTACAGAAGCTTTGCAGCTTGATATAGTCCCACTTGCTCATTTTTGCTTTTGTTTCCCTTGCCCGGGGAGATATGTTCATGAAGAAGTCGCTCATGTTTATGTCCCAAGAGATTTTTGCCTATGTTTTTTTCTAAGAGTTTTATGGTTTCATGACTTACATTCAGGTCTTTGATCCATTTTGAGTTTACTTTTGTGTATGGGGTTAGACAGTAGTGCAGTTTCATTCTCTTACATGTAGCTGTCCAGTTTTGCCAACACCAGCTGCTGAAGAGGCTGTCATCTCCCCATTGTATATCCAAGGCTCCTTTATCAAATATTAATTGACGTATATTTGGGTTAATGTTTGGATTTTCTATTCTGTTCCACTGGTCTGTGGGTCTGTTTTTGTGCCAATACCAAATTGTCTTGATTACTGTGGCTTTGTAGTAGAGCTTGAAGTCAGGGAGAGTAATTCCCCCTGTTTTATTCCTCCTTCTCAGGATTGCTTTGGCTATTCGGGGTCTTTTGTGGTTCCATATGAATTTTAGAATTATTTGTTTCAGTTCATTGAAGAAATGCTGTTGGTATTTTGATAGGGATTGCATTGAATCTGTAGATTGCTTTAGGTAGTATAGCCATTTTGACAATATTTATTCTTCCTAGCCAAGAGCATGGGATGAATTTCCATTTGTTAGTGTCCTCTTTAATTTCTCTTAGGACTGTCTTGTAGTTTTCAGGGTATAGGTCTTTCCCTTCCTTGGTAAGGTTTATTCCTAGGTATTTTATTCTTTTTGATGCAATTGTGAATGAAGTTGTTTTCCTGATTTCTCTTTGTGTTAGCTCATTGTTAGTGTATAGGAAAGCAACAGATTTCTGTGTATTGATTTTGTATCCTGCAACATTGCTGAATTCAGGTATTAGTTCTGGTAGTTTTGGAGTGGAGTCTTTAGGGTTTTTTATGTACAATGTCATGTCATCTGCAGATAGTGACAGTTTGATTCTTCTTTACCAATTTGGGTGCCTTGTATTTCTTTGTGTTGTCTGATTGCCGTGGCTAGGACCTCAAGTACTATATTGAGTAACAGTGGGAGAGTGGGCATCCCTGTCTTCTTCCCAATATTAGGAAAAACTTTCAGCTTCTCACTGTTAAATATGATGTTGACTGTGGGTTTGTCATATATGGCCTTTATGATTTTGAGATACTTGCCCTCTATACCCATTTTATTAAGAGTTTTTATCATGCATGGATGTTGAATTTTGTCAAATGCTTTTTCAGCATCTATGGAGATGATCATGTGGTTTTTATTCTTCTTTTTGTTTATGTGGTGGATGTGGTTGATGGAGATTGTAACCATTATAAATATCTATGCACCTAACACAGGATCACCGACATAAGTGAAACAAATACTAACAGATATAAAGGAGGAAATAGAATGCAATGCATTCATTTTAGGAGACTTCAACACACCACTCACTCCAAAAGACAGAACAACCAGAGAAAATAAGTAAGGACACAGAGACATTGAACAACACGCTAAAACATATGGACCTAGCAGACATCTACAGAACTCTACACCCAAAAGCAGCAGGAGACATATTCTTCTCAAGTGCACATGGAACATTCTCAAGAATAGACCACCTATTAGGCCACAAAAAGAGCCTCAGTAAATTCAAAAAGTTTGATATTCTACCAACCAACTTCTCAGATCACAAAAGTATATAACTAGAAATAAATTGTACAAAGAAAACAAAAAGGCTCACAAACACATGGAGGCTTAACAATATGCTCCTAAATAATCAATGGATCAATGACCAAATTAAAACAGATTATGCAATATATGGAAACAAATGACAGCAGCACATTGCCCCAACTTCTGTGTGATGCCGTGAAGGCAGTTCTAAGAGGAAAGTGTATAGCAATCCAGGCCTATTTAAAAAAGGAATAACAAATCACAAATGAATAGTCTAAAGTCACAATTATTGAAATTGAAAAAGAATAATAAATGAGGCCCAAAGTCAGCAGAAGGAGGGACATAATAAATATCAGAGAAGAAATAAATAAGATTGAGAAGAATAAAACAAGAGAGAAAATCAAGAAACCATGAGCTGGTTCTTTGAGAAAATAAACAAAATAGATAAACCCCTAGCCAGACTTATTAAGTGAAAAAGAGAATCTACACACATAAACAGAATATGAAATGAGAAAGGAAAAATCATGACGGACCCCACAGAAATACAATGAATTATAAGAGGATACTGTGAAATCTATATGCTAACAGAATGGATAACCTAGAAGAAATGGACAACTTTCTAGAAAAATACAACTTTCCAAGACTGACCAAGAAAGAAACAGAAAATCTAAACAGACCAATTACCAGCAACGAAATTGAATCAGTAATCAAAAAAGTACCCAAGAACAAAACTCTAGGCCAGATGGACTCATCGCTGAATTTTATCAGATACATAGAGAAGAAATAACACCCATTCTTCTTAAAGTTTCCCCAAAAATAGAAGAGGAGGGAATACTTCCAAACTCATTCTATGAAGCCACCATCACTCTAATACCAAAACCAGGCAAAGACCTCACCAAAAAAGAAAATTACAGACCAATGTCCCTGATGAACATAGATGCAAAAATACTAAACAAAATATTAGCAAACTGAATTAAAAAATACATGAAGAGGATCATACAGCATGATCAGGTGGGATTCTTCTCAGGGATGCAAAGATGGTACAACATTCGAAAATCCATCAACATCATCCACCACATGAACAAAAAGAAGGAAAATAACCACCTGATCATCTCCAGAGATGCTGAAAAAGTATGTGACAAAATTCAACCTGCATTCATGATAAAAACTCTCAACAGAATGGGTATAGAGGGCAAGTACCTCAACATCATAAAGGCCATATATGACAAACCCACAGCCAACATCATACTTAACAAGGAGAAGCTGAAAGCTTTTCCTTTAAGATTGGGAAGAAGACAGGGATGCCCACTCTCTCCACTTTTTTCCAACATACTACTGGAGGTGCTTGTCATGGCAATCAGACAGAACAAATACAAGGCATCCAGATTGGTAGAGAAGAAGTCACTATTTGAAGATGACATGATATTGTATTTAAAAAACCCTAAAGAATCCATTCCAAAACAGTGGAACTAATATCTGAATTCAGCAAACCTGCAGGATACAAAATTAATACACAGGAATCTGTTGCTTTCCTATATACTAATGATGAATTAGCAGGAAAATAATTCCATTCACAATTGCATCAAAAAGAATAAAATACCTAGAAATAAACAACCCAGGAAGGGAAAGACCTATACCCTGAAAACTACAAGACAGTCCTAAGAGAAATTAAAGAGGACACTAACAAATGGAAATTCATCCCATGCTCTTGGCTAGGAAGAATTAATATTGTCAAAATGGCCATCTGCCTAAAGCAGTCTACAGATTCAATGCAATCCCTATCAAAATACCAACAGCATTCTTCAACAAACTGAAACAAATAGTTCTAAAATTCATATGGAACCACAAAAGACCCCGAATAGCCAAAGCAATCCTGAGAAGGAAGAATAAAGCATTGGGATCTCATTTCCCAACTTCAAGCTCTACTACAAAGCCACAGTAATTGAAACGATTTGTTACTGGCTCAAGAACAGACCCACAGACGAGTGGAACAGATTAGAGTCCAAATATTAACCCAAACATATATGGTTAATTAATATATGATAAAGGAGCCATGGATATAGAATGGGGAAATGACAGCCTTTTCAACAGCTGGTGTTGGCAAAACTGGACAGCTGCATGTAAGAGAATCAAACTGCACTACTGTCTAACCCCTTACCTAAAAGTAAATTCGAAATGGTTCAAAGACCTGAACATAAGTCATGAAACCATAAAACTCTTTGAAAAAAACATAGGCAAAAATCTTTTGGACATAAACATGAGCAACTCTTCATGAACATATCTCCCCGGGCAAGGGAAAGAAAAGCAAAAATGAACAAGTGGGACTATATCAAACTAGAAAGCTTCTGTACAGCAAAGGATACCATCAGTTGAACAAAAAGACATCCTACAGTATTGGAGATTATATTCATACATGACATATCCGATAAGGGGTAGACATCCAAATTATATAAAGAACTCATGGACCTCAACAAACAAAAAGCAAATAAGCCAATTAAAAAATGGGCAGAAGATCTGAACAGACCCTTCTCCAAAGATGATAGTCATATGGCCAACAAGCACATGAAAAGGTGCTCCACATCACTAGTCATCGGAGAAATGCAAATTAAAACCACAATGAGATATCACCTCACACCAGTTAGGATGGCCGCCATCCAAAAGACAAACAACAACAAATGCTGGTGAGGATGTGGAAAAAGGGGAACCCTCCTACACTGCTGGTGGGAATGTAAATTAGTACAACCATTGTGGAAAGCAGTATGGAGGTTCCTCAAAAAACTCAAAATAGAAATACCATTTGACCCAGGAATTCCACTCTTAGGAATTTACCCTAAGAATGCTGCATCCCAGTTTGATAAGACATATGCACCCCTATGTTTATTGCAGCACTATTTACAATAGCCAAGAAATGGAAGCAACCTAAGTGTCCATCAGTAGATGAATGGATAAAGAAGATGTGGTGCATATATACAATGGAATATTATTCAGGTATAAGAAGAAAACAAATCCTTCCATTTGCAACAACATGGATGGAGCTAGAGGGTATTATGCTCAGTGAAATAAGCCAAGCAAGAAAAGACAAGTATCAGATGATTTCACTCATATGTGGAGTATAAGAACAAAGAGAAAACTAGAGGAACAAAACAGCAGCAGACTCACAGAACCCAAAAATGGCCTAACAGTTACCAAAGGGAAAGGGACTGCGGAGGATGGGTAGGAAGAGAGGGATAAGGGGGTAAAAGAATGGGCATTACGATTAGCATACATATTGTGGGGGCGTGGCACGAGGAAGGCTATAAACAACACAGAGAAGACAAGTAGTGATTGTATAGCATGTTATTATGCTGATGAGAGTGACTATAATGGGGTATGTTGTGGGGACTTGATAATGGGGGTCATTCCAGTAACCATAATGTTGCTCATGTAATTTTACATTAATGATACAAAAATAAAAAACAAACAGGCAAGTAATGCTAAAAAAACAAAAGGAGAGAGACGTCTGATACCTTTGAGGCAGGCACTAAAAACGCACCCTCCCAACGTATTGCACATATATCTGTTTTAGTAATGTTCTGTTTTTCAACTTCTTGCCTGATTACTTCATGAGTGTCTTTGTATCTTCTGTTTCTCTTTTTGTATCTTTCTATAGTTTATATTTCTTTCTTTTTCTGTCATAATTACCATTCTCTTTATTGCCTGCCCCCTTTTTTATATGTCCATAACATAGTTCTGAAAAGTGTTTTTCATTATGTGTTGTTCTATATTTGCTAGGTTTTATGTCCCCTTTTAATTTCTCAGATTAGGCTGCTTGTTTAGTCGCATGGCTTTTAGTTGATTTTTCAGCTGACTGGACAGACTGACTGTGCCACCACAGAGAAACTGTCATTTTGTGGTACTGTATCCCCAAAGCCTGGCACTAGCCCTTAATAAATATTTGTTGAATGACTACATGAATTAAACTCTATAGGTCAGTGCTCCATGGTTTAAAAAAAAAAATAAAGGGGGGTTTAATTGGCTAAGGCATTGTAATTGAAGAATTGGATTAGAAGTTATGAATATTTTTAATAGAACATTTCAAGGTATATATAGCCTACAGCTGAGTAATTGAAGTCTTACTTTTTGAAAAATCACGTTGAAAAGTTGTCTTTTTGATGTATTAAGTTTTTTTCACTTTAAGATAAAATAATTACTTCCTTTGAGCTCATGGAATGGGGATATAATTGTCAATATGCACACACAAAATACCTGAAAATATGGTGTGGAGTCTATCTGCTTTTGCAAACTTATATCCTACTTCCTGCTTCCTTTTTCCAAAATAGAAAAAAATAAACAAATGGAGGAACCAAAAGACCATTGAGTAAATTTAAGTTTATTGTAGGCCTTAGAAAAATTCAGTTCCTTTGTGAAATATCTTGAGCTTCAGGAATACACTACATCAATACCATGTTTCGGATATTATTGATGCGTCACTCTTTTTTCAGACTTGAAAGCTTTATTCTGTAAGCCTTTTGGCTTAAATTGTATGTATTTATTCCATAGAATGTTTCAAACTACGTATTGCAGTTTATTCAGTGTTTTGCAATTTTAAAAGGATAATATATCATAATAATTTATTATAATTTTCATTTGAGTCTTTTTTCTATATATTAAACCTTTACTTTTTCTAAACTCACAATTTATTTATTTTTTCTGTACCTTCTATTAAGCACACAACAGATTTTAATTTTTTACATAGAAACATTTTTATTCCTATTGAATGATGAACAACCTAGGTAAAAGTTGCATTAAACTTTAAAATTTCTGGGTCAGAATATTATGTATGTGCATAATTTCTTCCATAAGGAAGAACTTTACTTGTTATTACTGTTAGAATAATTGTCACTTCCATCGTTAAAGAGGCTGATTTCTGACATGTTATGAAAATACTTAAATCTTTTAATAGATGACTGATTTTTTGAAGACAGCATCATGAAGCTATTACCTTGATACTTGCAAAGATGATATGAAAAGGAGCAATTCCATTTAATTCTATAAATCTTCAGTTTCTGTTTGAAAAGCACAATGGCAATTTTTAATTGAAAGCATGTCTTAGTTTTTCTATATGTCTGTCTAGTTGGTATTTAGATACTCTTAAGTTTCCATCTCTTCATACAGATTATTTAATCAAAGTCTCTGTAGCCTTTTTACTTTACTTTCTGGGAACCTCCAGTCTTTACTTTTACATGATTCCAAGTTGAAGTATGTGCAGGGATGATTTGAGTACATTTACAAAATTTCTGTTTTTTATTCAGTCCCATAGAGCTGATCACCCAGAGAGAAATTGATATTTACTACATTCTATTTAAAACCAAGGTTTTCTGAGTAAAGAAAAACTACCAGAACCTGAAATTTAGGATTGCATGAATTCCCCTAGATAATTTACATATTCTTTTTTCATTTTAGGGCTGATGATGTATCTCGTGATATTGAGCTATATAGGTTCCCCCTCACTTCTGTGAATAAACCCTTTCACATTTGATCAGAAACTAGATTGAGCTTGATCCTCATGAGAAGATGATACTTAGTAGTATCATGAGGAGAATTGTTCATCCCAGTGGCATAGTGTAGCCTTCCATTAAGTGTTCTGGGACTAATTAATCAGGAAACGACTCTAATTAAAAAGGAAACTGCTCATCAGCTGCCTGCTCAGACTGTTTTACAGAAAGAAACTGTAGACTTAGCTACTTGTTCTCCAGCAGCATTCTTTAACTGCCTATGTCCTAGTTGAAAGAGGTCATTAAGAATGATTTCTAGCAGACTTTATTTTGCAGTTATAAACTTTGATTTTTAATGGACTTCTGTTCATTTATAAATTTTCATAATACCAATAATTTTGGAGTTAGAATATTTTGGTTCATCTGCAAGTTTTTAAATCTTCTTGCCATGGTTTTTAAATCCTGAACAAACATGCTACTTAGAAATAATCTTACTAGACAACATTTGGGCATGTATGTAGATATATATAAGTATAAACAAACATATGTCATGCAAGATCAAATAAACATAAATATCCAACAACTATTAGTGATTTAAATTTATCTGTTTAAATCATATTGGCATTTCTGGTAGCTTTAAAGTTTATTTGCCTTAGCTGAAGTCTCCTTAGAGAATCACTATGTAAGAGAGTGTGTTAATTTCACAAGGTTTGTGCTTTACATATGTATTATATGTGTTGTTGTTCAAAGGATTGTGTTTGAAATTGTCCGATGATTCTTATGTCCAGCATATCAGGTATTTCTTAATTTACCAAATGGTAATTGATCATATGTACTACTAGTATGAACTTTATAAATTCTTAATGTTGCTTTTGTTAATTGTGCTTCTTACCTTTGAAACATATCAGAAGTTTATTAGTTTCTAAAATGGGCTAGTTGCACAACTTAGGAAGAGGAGAAATGGAAAGCTACCTTTCAATAAGGGTTAGAATTGTAACTTACTCTTCCTTGTATCCTTCTCATCTTCCTACCTTCACCCAGTGGTGGCACATAGTAAATTCTGAGTATATTTTTGTGAAGCTGATTTGAATTGTGCCCCTTTGGGGGTCAATTTATTCTGTTATTATTTCAATGCAGTTACAGTTCAAGATAGCAAATCTTGTACAAATTGCTGGTACATTACAATCTAATATTTACAAACTTCATGGCATGCTTAGCCAGGGCAAACATAGTTTGTGTGTGATGGAGTAATTGCTTCTTAAAGGTAGATGCATTCCTGTTTTACTCAGAGTTTGTTTAACAAAGGAAGAAAAACTTACTAACTCCAAGATGCCACTAACTTATATAATAGATGTGACGCATCTGATGGGAGCAAGACAGTATCTTGAACAAGAACAGTATTAAAGTCAGGAACCATAGCTTTTATTCAGGTTTCATATCTCTTATTTTTGTTTAGGGTTTCCTTCAAACTTTGGGTATGTGGATTTGTGTTAATTTGTAAAACTCAGCTACTCAAACGTTCACCTTATTTGAAGTATTGTCATTTGTTTGTTTAATACATTAATTTTAAGAATTGATTTAGAAACATTTATTAATTTATCATTGTGACTTATCTATGGATTAGATTGATTTCAAATAATAGTATTACAGTTAATGCAGATATCTAAAAGTCTAAATATTCAGTCCAAGGTCAAATGAAAGATGTGTGTCAGAACTGTAAATAGAAATTGGAGTTACCTGTAATTTATATAATTTCTCTCTTTTTATTGTTTTTCATTGAACATTGCTTTGAGCATAAAGTCATAGAGAGTATTTCTTCTTTATATTGTCATAAAACTGCATGCTTACCCAAGTTTTTGTCATTAAATAGTACCTTCAGAGACTAAATGCTAAGAGGCAACTTGCTGGCTTTCTAGAGGTGGCCTTTTGAATGCTGAGGCATGATAACACATGTGCGCAACTTGTTTTGCTTGTTGTTTGGGTTGCTCACCAGTGTTGGTACTCACCCTCCTTGATGCACAAGAGGCAGTGTATGAAAGCTGCGCATCACTCCAGCATGATGTTGCACTGCTCAGATTAGATACTCAAGTCACTTGCTTTTCTCATGTAACAGATCATGTTCAGGTTCAACAAGGTAGTAGATATTATTATTATTATTATTATTATGTACAATTTATTTATTTATTTATTTATTTTTAGGAGAGCAAGGCAGAGATTTTTATTTAGAGATAAAGTGAGAGGACAGAGCTCCTGGCTCATGCCAGGAGGGGACAAGAGAGCCCCAAGGTAATAGATATTATTTATATCCACTGGTATTGTTTATAGAACTCTACATAGAATGATTTTATTACCTTATAAGCGGAAAGATTCTCTTGGTGCTGAATTTATCCAGTTTATACTAAAATCAGTGGTGTTTTAAGTTACTGGCAATTATTGAATATAGGGTTCTTCTGGTGGCATACCAATACTTTGAGAGAATGATTACAATTAAATCATGACAGTGACTTTTTATTCTGGAAATGGAGATGTTCTCTAAGAATGCCTGTCACTGTGAATCATCCATGGGGAACAGGAGAAACCCATGCTCATCTTGGTAATTTTAAGGGTTTTCTAAGGAGAATTCTGTGATGCTTCAGAGGCACTCCAAAGGGTTTTTAAAGAGTGCTTAGTTCCGTAAAAATATGGCAGTAAAATTAAAAGCCAACATCATGTCACTTTGATCCTATGTAGAGTATATCCTTAGAATACAATCTAACATGCTAAATCCATCTCTTCATATGTCTTGATTTAATCACTAAATCCCTGAGTCTGTTCTTGGCTTATTTACATCAGTTTTAATTTCACTATTGCCTTTTTTTGGCCAGAAACATTATCTAGTACAGACTTGAAAATTTAATGTACATCAGAACACTCGTAAATCTTCTGATTCAGTAGGTCTGGGGTGGGGTGTACGAGTGTCATTTCTAATAACATACCGGGTGTTATTAGACTACTACCAACACTACTACTAGTCCACGAACAAAAATTTGAGTAGCAAAGGTTGGTCCTAGCTAGACCTTAAACTCTAAAATGTTTCTGAAATATTTTTTTGAATGGCTTTATTCATTCAAAGCTCAGTGAATGCATTTAATTGCTTCTGATTTACTTTATTTAAGAAAGAGAAATATGCTAAAAAGTTACAACATAGTCAACTATTTTCTATAACGTAGTTTGAAAAGTTTTCTGTAATCATGGATAGCCTTAACTGTTAATAGAGAACTTATAACCGAACTCTATTATATTATGAAAAAATGGACAGATGAGACAATATAGTTTAAAAGCTAAAATAGAGATCCTTGTCAAAAGAATGCAATGTAAATAAGTATAAAATAACCATAAAAATTGATTAAACATAGTTGCCTTATAAAGTTCATGGGTTTTCTTCTTAATTTTTGCTTTATGTAACCTCTAAATCATCTGATACTTGGCTTTTACTTGACGGAAAAGAAGGGAGGAAAGTCAGAGAATCAAAGAAGTGGAAGGTGATTTTTCTGAACGGTTTTTCTCTCCTGAGTTTTGGCTGTCAGCTTTCATTTTTGACTCAGGCTTCTTTAATTCTCAAAATGTAGGGAGCCTTTTAGGTTTTCCATTTGAGCCCAAAGAACAAGAATAAAATTTTATTTCCATTACTCTTCATTCCTGTACTGCTTGACCCTTCACATTTAAAACCACAATACATTTTACTTCCCAGGAAGATAAGTCCTGTTTCTCATTCTTTCTGTCGGGTTGTATTGAGAGAAGAGTCCTTAAGTGAAAGAGCAAGCCACACTAATTTAAAAAATTCTATCATGGAGATAGTAGCTTAACACAGAATTTAAGGTTATTGGAGGGCAATTTTTTTTTTTTCTTTTTGGAAATGGGTAAAGATGTAGCCAGAAAGGTACTGTGACAGTCTTTAGGAAAACCTGGCCAGTGCCTTTGTTGTGGAAATGAAGTGAGGCATACTAAATGCACTCACTCAAAGAGCTTCTGTATTTGTATTAGCTTTTAAAAATCACTCCCAGGAAGAAAAGAAGTTCAGATATTATTTGTGACAATTTGAGCACTGACATAGACATAATTATGTGAATCTCTGACCATGAATTTGACTCTGGAATATATTAATCTGGATTGTTGATTTGGAGAACATTAATTTGAATGTTACTAATTTAATTTGTGGGAGTGCTTTTTAAATGACAGTCATTCAAGACATGTTTAATATTATTCTAAATGCTCAAGATGATTTATAAAATTGCTTTTCATCTTCATTTTGAATATGTCTTTCATCCCTCCCTTTTATATTACTTAGTTTTCTCTGAGTATCCAGTGTGGATTCAGGTTTTGTTGAGCCTGAAGCATATACAGTTTTTTTGAGGAAGGAGCCCTTTAAGGAAAATAATCTTTTTTCTTTTTTTCAAATTCTGTAAAAGCATGTAACGACATGAACATATTTCTAGGGACCCTTCTAGGACAGAACGAAAGAATGAAGCTTCAGCTAAGCTTAATCTGCTGCCAGTGTCATAAATAGAGAAAATACTTTGCTTTTGCCCTATATTGAGTGTGGCCTGGAATAGTTGGGAAGAGCATAGATTTTATGTTACATCAATCATGGGCTTCCCTATTTTCTTTGCTCTTGCTAGAGTTCTGCGTACATCTTTTTCCAACGCGATGACAGTAGCTTTCTAAATGGTGTTCCCACTTAAGTTTTTCACACCTCCCCTTTCCTGCAGCCTGTTATGCACTCTTCAGTGAGAGAACTCTTTAAAAAAAACCTTTCAGTGATGTATTTAGGATAAAGAACAAAATCCAGATACTGATTACTTTTTTCTGTGCTGCTCATTCATTCCTGAAGATCCAAGTTTCTGCTGTCATTTCCCTTAAAGCTGAAATAATTTCTTTAGCATTTCTGTGGTACATGTTTGTTGATAACAACATAGTTTTTCTTTACCTGAAAATGTTTTTATTTTTGTCTTTATCCTTGAAGGATATTTTCCTTGGATATAGACGGTTGGGTTGACAGTTTTTGAGGATGTTGTTTCACTATTTTCTAGCTTCTATAATTCCTGATGACAGTAAATTATCATTCTAGAGTTGAGTTCATTGTTATGTGACCTGTACAGTTGTATAGGGCCCCATACTTAGAAGAGCTCTGTGCTTGGTTAAATTTTCTGCTGCTGTCTTGAAAATCTTAATAGTTTTGAACAGTGTGCCCCATATTTTCATTTTGTACTGTTACCCACAAATTATATAGCTTGTCCCACATCATTAGAATCATTGTTCTCCAGTATATAATATATTGTTTTTCTCTGGCTGCTTTCAAGATTTTTCTCTTTCACTTTGGTTTTCTATCAGTTTGACTGTGATATACCTAGTCATTGTTTTCTTTGTGTTAGTCCTGCTTGGGACCACACACTTTCTTAAATCTGTAAAGTCATGTCTTTCACCAAATTTGGAAAGATCTGGGGCATTATTTTGTCAACCATCTCTTACTCCCCAGTTCTCTCCTTTTCTAATGGGATTCTTTTGATGCTGTCTCCTTAGATCTCTGGGCAGATGTTACACAGAGAATTTAGAGTTTTCATTTTCTGGCTTTTTCCTTTCCATTATTTCCTTCCTCACTGTGTGGCTCAGTCAGGAAAGATAGTGGGCTTTCTGTTGGAACTAAAGCCAGGCTGCCTTGCACTGTGACTGTCGCCTGCCCTCATGCCAAAGCTGAAAAAAATGCAGTCTCATCTGAGCTCTTCTCTTTCTCCAAGTTTGATCAGCTTCTCTAGGACATAACCTGCTCCTTTCCTCCCTCCAGAGCCCTCAGTGAGTTGTTTTTTTGTAGTTAGTCTAGAGTGTATAGTTGGTCTGTTAGCTTATGTTATCCTGTCATACCAGAAGCACAACTCCCATGTGTATCATGCTTTAGTACTTTTTGAAGAAAAGCAAGAATGATTCTTCTGAGGCTTATTGCAGTATTGTTTTGAGGAGGCAGAAATTTTATAATGCCTTTGATGATGCGTAATAATAATGGCTAATATTTTTGAGTATTTATTACTGAATGTATTACTTCATTTAATCCTACCCTGTAAGGTTGCTATTGAAGCACAGAGATTTCCTACAATTTTCCCAAAGTCATAGTAAAGCAGTAGAGCTGTCTGGTTTAAAAGCACATGCTTCAGATTACTTTTCATAAGAAAAAAAAGAGTTTTCTGTGGTTTCTTCCAGTTTGGAGGCTTATATATTGAAATGTAACAAACTGGAACATCTTCTCTGCCTATTGGGTGAGAATTGTCTTGTGTCTACATTGTCTGTGCTTAATTAATAAAGATCAGGATTTAAGTAATTTTTTAAAAACATTTGAACAACTTCCAAAAAAAGTTTTTATAATAAAAAATAAGGTTCATAATAATAATAATAATTTATATTTCAAAGCTGTCTTAGTCTGGGCTATAATAACAAAACACCATAAAGTAGGAATGCCGTATAGGCCTACCGTAAAGTAGGTCGGTAAACAATAGAAGTGTATTTCTAGTGGATCCGGAGACTGTGGAGTCTGTGATCACGGGACTGACAGATTGTCTGGTGAAGCCCACCTCCTGGTTCATAGATAGTGCTTTCTTGCTTTGTCCTCACAGGGTGGAAGTGGCAAGGGAGCATTTATAAGGATCTTGATCACCTCCCAAAGGACCCACATTCCTAATGTTATACCTTGGGGGCTGAACTTTCAACATATGAACTTTGGTGGAACACAAACATTTAGTCCATAGAAATAACCTTTCAGAGTTTATAAGGTTTTTTTCTGTATACTTTCTAATTTTACCCTTATGAAAACCTTACACAATACTGAGTTAGGCCAGTAATGATTCTCCCCCTTTTATTTATGTGAAAATAGAGGCCTAAGGGAAGTTACATGAAATAGTCTTATATTGGTCAGGTATCCATTCTTCTTTGATTAGAATCTGGTTTAAGATATTTTTCTTTAAGTATTATTTGTAAAAATGACATTTTTAGCATACTTTATAATTTTTTTCTAAAATGTTTCATAAATATTTCCTCATTTAATGCTCCACCTAACTGTCTGGGATAAGCAAGGCAATAGATATATTACCCTTTTTTCAGATGAGAAACCCAAAGCTACAAGAATGTATTTGTGTGGGATACATAAGTGACAATGATAAGATCTGGAGTGATAGCCTAGATCTCGAATGCTTCTGAGTCCATTCTCTATATTGCACTGTCTTCTTTTGCTTATAGGTGACTACAACAATATAGAATATATGTTTTTCTCACTTACATTTTTCTGTAGTATCTCTGGACTGCATATGACATTGTAGGAAACACTTAACACTTTATTGAATCAACAGATAAGGAGGTAAATAAATCTTTTGGCAGTACCTCTTGATGTCTTTTGGACTGTTTTATTCTTTATTTTCTTCTGGAAAATGTACTATGATTTTAAACTGTTTTTTCTGTCTCTCAAAATGAACTGTGTAGTATTTCCAAAGTGCTGTGTATCTGTACTTTGAATTTTGACTTAAATTATGAAAAATTTTAAAAGACTTGTGGGTGAAAGGGGCTATTTAAATGCTAAGTAATATAATTTGGGATTAAAATACATTATAAATATTTATGTTTAATAATTTTTCTGTATAACCTTTTTGGAGGTCTTTTGAAGGTTTCTTTCTTTTTACTTCCTTTCTTCCCCACCTTTCTTCCCTTCCTTCTCCATACCCTTTCCTTCCTTCATAGTATAGTGTTCTGTTCTGTAAAAACTTCATTCTTTCTTCTGCCAAGCTCTCAAATCTAATTTTGGAAAAACTTCTGTAGGTAATTTAAGTACAGAAGGTACACTGAGTGTTCATTTTACTTTTGATTTATATATGACATCTGTTTGCAACTAAACTTTCCCTCTTTTCAGAAACAGAAAAAAAAAAATTTATTTTGCGATATGTAGGTCAAAGGCAAATGAGCTTAGAAGAAAGGATTCTTGTTCCTAAAGGAAAAGTCACTTTCATTCACAAGAAAAGATGTATTTGGCCAAAATCAAAGGATTTCAGGAAGAAAACATGGTATACTATAGGCTTTCACGGAAAAGTTTACTAAATGATGAATAAAAATGTGTGTCTATGCTCTTATGGCCTACCCTGAATCTAGGATATATATATGTATATTTTTATTTTTTTTCTGACCCACTGCCAAAAAGAAGTTGTAAAATTGCTGTGTTCAGTGGTGTTGGCCTAGAACAAGACATACTTACGGTGTGAAAAGAATAACCTTTATGTGCCTTACTGTCAGATAAACTTTATGTCTTACTCTTACTTCATGCTTCTACTTAGAAAGTAGAGACACTGGCTCATAGCTTAAGTTCTGCCTCTTTTCCATTCTCAACCTTAATATAAAATTAGGAAAATGCAGATTTAGCCTTCCTGTCCTCCTTCAAGTCCAGATCATTTCTGTATTTCTTTAGTTATTAAATAAATGCCTTTTGATAATGATAAAAATACACATTGTACTGACTTCCAGAAAAGTTTTATCAAGTAGTTTTCAGACTTTAATGTAAGGCATCTCAGCCATGTGTACACAGGTGTATTTAAAAAAAATAAACAATAACCATATTTTAAACAAAAATTGGGCAGCAGTTGGCTTTTGTTTCACAGGAGGGAAACAAAAAAGGTGCTGGAAGAAGGTGCTCAGTAATTTAAACCTCATTCAATGCAGTAATCTCCTTGAAGTCACACTCTGAAATGTTTTATTTGCTACTATGAAATAAAAACAGGAATAAATTCCAGCCTTTAATGCATTTTATTAACCTATATACAGAATATCCCATGGCACACCTTTATGTTCCCTAAGTGCCCCTGATTAACATTTTACTGGCATTATTATTATAAAATTGCAGTATATAATTAGAATGCGTGTTTGTGGAATTAAAATAAGCCAACAGCAGGATTATCATTTAACATGTAAAACCAAATACTTAAAATTGGTTTTGTTGGTTAGGACACGCAAATAATAGAGGGCTTTCTCTAGGTTTTTTTTTTTTCCTCTTTCAGTTGGTAAGGAATACTGTTATATACTGAATATTATTTGAGATCTGTAGGTTATCAGCCACAGCATTTGGGAATCTTTTTGTCATGTTGAATCTTTTCACTGGAATTTGTTATGGCATTCGCTGTAAATAGGGTTTGACCTGTATAACCAACAGATACTGTTGTGTGTTACTCTTTATCAGTAGTTTTCTTTAACTATTGTATCTACAGTCTTTGTGTCCAAGTCCACATTTATAATATTCTTACTAAGCACTCTTGTGAATGTAAACATTTCAGTACTCTCTAGAACTTTAAAAAGCATCCAGTGTTGCTATTGCATGCTTCACCTGGTAAGCATCTCATTTTGTAAATGGGACATTAGGCATTTGGGACTCGGAGAGATCAAGTGACTTTCTCCCTGCCATCTGATGTCTTCTCTAGTTTCTAGTAGCATTTGGTTGAGACATGAATTGCCAATAATTGTATTCAGAATTTTCCACAAACTTGAATTCTTATGAAAACCCCCCAAAATGTAAGAAGCAAATTAGGCAGAACCTAATTTTTTTTATTCTAATATATTTTTAAAGAGCTAAGTAAAAACAAAACAAAAAACAAACACCTCAGTCTGATTGTCCTATCCAGTAGTCTTTAATAAATAGTGGGATTTAGACCAGTGTTTCCACAAATGTGGTACATTCTCATGTTACCTAGTAATTTATATTTTTCTCTTGATTCTGTTCATGTTGGTTAAACCATTTTATGAAAAGTTAAAATTTACAAATGTAAAGACTTTTCAGGGATATTGGGTACATGGCTTGTCTAAAATTTTTTGAACTTTCCTAACACCCATTTTGTGCACAGCTAAGACCTTAGTTTTAATTATGCTATACATCTAGTTTATTAGGAAGCTCAAAGGATTAGAATTATAATTAAGAGTCATCTACTTAGAGGGAAGAAACATTACTGGTGAGGTAACATTTATTATTGTAATTGTTATTGGGTGAGTGGCACATTTTTACTGTAGGTTACAGTCAGTTAGCCCTCATGATTCTCATGACGTTCTGTAAGAAATACTCCATATTTAATACCCTTGCTCTTGAACAACACCCATAATCTCCTTTCCCTTTGGGGCATACAGCTGTTTCCAGCCTACTCAGTGTCATGTCAGGGTATAAAATCATCTTGACAGCAAGCTCTAAATTATAAATAGTCCCATAATGACATTCAGCTTGGGTGGTACATTTACAAAAGGAGTTATTAAGGAAAATGTCATTCCAACCCATTACTGTAACTGGAGTCCCTTGCATTTCTGCAGCCATCTTTTGGTACCCAGATAATATTTGCATATGTAAGCATTTAAACAATTAGGGCTATTAAGTTTATAAGCATAAAGATGTATTAGATATATTGGGTAGATGGTTTCTTAAAATTTTCTAAAACTTTTCTATCACAAATACACCTTGCTGCATGCCATGATGACTGCTGAGAAACTGGAGTATCAAGACTTCAAGGTTTTGGTATTCAAAAAGGCATTGCACTGGAAATACTTTATGTATGATAAAAAAATTCAAAGTCAATTTATCTCATTGTTATAAGCAATTTCAGAATATTCGGTATTGAATAAAATCCTATGAGCACTTTTATCCTAGTGTGAATGGGGATTATAAATGGTGACAGTGTTCAGATTTTTAAATTCTAGCATCTTATTGACATACCTAAATCTTATGAGACTTTTTTTATTGATGTATAGTTGATATACAATCTTGTATTAGTTTCAAGTATACAACACAGTAGTTCACCAGTTGCCCACATTATTAAATCCCTACCCCAACTAATGCAGTTACTATCTGTCGACATAAAAAGATATTATTATAAGTAGTGACTATGGCATCTCACTACGCTGATGGACAGTGACTGTAATGGGGTTGGGGGGGGACCTGATGAAGGGGGTAGTGTAATCACCATAATATTACTCATTTAATTGTAGATTAATGATATCAAAATAAACTTATTAAAAAAAGATATTACAGAATCATGGCTGTATCCTATGAGAATATACTTTTAACCAAGGCATATTTTCTTTGAACAGAATTATATTTTTTTCAGAAAAGATTCAATTTTCAAATAACTATTTCTCTAAATGATTTATTTTATACTGCTTATATACAGGCTATTTCAGCAGCTGAAAGTAGGCATAGCTAGGAGAGAGTGAAAGGAAAAGCAGAGGATGGTAACAATTGTAATGTGAGTCCATATTGTTGAGCTACACTTAGCAAGATTTAGCCTGTGTTATGGTCATTACTGAAAATATCTAGGGCTCTGCTGGGTTGAAGCTGGCATTGTGGAGATATCAGTGTTAGATTAACAGGGACATTTAGTCTCTATGAATATGTGTATATGTGTATGTGAACATTCATTTTATATAAAGTCACTATCTTCCAACTTAGAAGTTTGTAAACATTGTTGCATGGTGCTGCTTAGAGAGCCAAAAATTGCCCAACTGATTGCTGACCCCTACTTAAGTTTTCTAATTTAATCACATTTTCTTCTTTAATCTCAAATCCTTATCAGACTCTGCCAGTTTAGTAACATTCGTTCTTCTTTTAGGCATGTCTTGAAAACAGTGTATTAGGTTTTTTTTTTTCTGTCTCTTAAAAGTGATTTCTGTCAAAGGTTCAGTTTTCTGAGTTGTTCCTTGTGCTATCTAATCACTTTAGCCACTTAGCTTTGAAACTGCCTGGTGAAAAAGTTGCACTGGCAGATGTAGGCCAATTCATTTGATCTCTCATTTTCTTTATTCTCCCATAGCATGACCCAAGGATGATGAGAAGCTATAATATTTTTAGCTTTCTTTTGAAAACCTTTATATTCTTGGTGAGTTTAAACCATCCGAATTTTGGATATTTTAAGAGAATCCTGCCGTTCATTCTAGATTAGGCTCCAGCTTTATAAAATAATCTTCTGTCTTGATATTTAGCAGGAGAGGAACATAAATCAGTCAATTTGACATATTTAGGAAATATTATTACCTTCTATGATGTGCCAGGCACTGGGCATGCCACTGAGAATAGCAATAATAAAAGATTTAAAAAGAGTTTATGAAGATGGTCAGATACACTCAGCCTTTGTTCATTGGTGAATTTAATTGCTAGGTAAATTATTTTAGACCCTGCAACAGACTCTTCGTGATCTTGTGGTTAATACATCCCTGGTGTGAGGGTTAAGTTTTCATTTCATTGCTTTCTGTTGACATTTCCTCTTCCATCATATTTTTAATGTGATCTTGAGTGAGCTATACGATACATTTATGAAGTCAGTCATGTCTGTTTATAAAGCATTATGAGATCTTTGGTTTGGGGGGATTTCTGGGTCAACAGAAACATTATCCTTTCAACAAACAGGTACTGAATATCTATGATTGACCACTGTGTGTTAGACTCCATGAGTGATGCAAAGATAAATGAGACAATTGTCCAGGTCTAGGAGCTGACAAGGTAGTGTGAGGTGGAAAGAGGGTATGGGGAAGGTTTGTGGACAAGGGGTAATAAATCAAGGTATTTCTTTAGTGCTTTCATGTAAAAGCAAATGTATGTATAAATGAGCATCTTATGGTAATTATATTTTCTCGTAACATTTTTCCATCTGTTCATATGATTTGTAAGTGGGCACAATTGACTCAAAGACTGTTAGTTTCTCATCAACCCACTTAAACAGTTGTCTTTAACTTTGCTTCCCTTTCACTTATATTGCCAGAGTACTTAATAATCATTACTAAAAGATATCTTTTGAGTATCAACTGTATGTGTCAGGGTTTTCAAGTTTGATTAATAAAGCTCACCATTTCATGGGGAAACAAAGACCTCAATAATCTCCTTCCACCAGTGTTGATTATAAACATTATTTCAATATTACTTAAATAGATGGTAATGTAAAATTAAATATAAACTCTCTATACTTTTAGCTATTATAACCATAATAAATATAATATAAATAAACTGTAAAATCAACAAAAATATATATTTACCGTTTATCATATTAGTTTAATGTTATCCATGAAGTATTCTGTAACTGAATTGTTAGGATCCTGAAGCTATGGATTCTTTTGAGCTTGTCGTGCTTATGGGGCCAGGTGCCTTCAGATGACTCAGTTTTCCAGCACACTTTTCCAGCCCACTGGAAAACTTACATATGGTGTGGTGTTAGGTCATGTGATCACTTCATACATCATTTACATATTAAACCTCTTTAAACGTTCTATTTTTTTAGCCTGCAACAAATGAAGAACTACTTGGCTCCAGCAGAATAGTAAATGCTTCAGCAAATTTGGCACCAATATCGCATAACAATACTTTGTAATGAGATGCAGTCAAATTATCAGAATCTACTTCTAGTAAAGCTTTCAGATTGTTGTGGAAATAAAAATTGAAAATTAAAAATATGGAGTATTCATGGACCACTAAAGATATGCTTTCAAAGATTCCCTTGACTCCAGTTTGAGAAATATTATAAAATGTATACTATATACATATACATGGACAATATATATATATATATATGTGTGTGTGTGTGTGTGTATATATATATATATGGCATAAGCTAGTAGAAATCTAACAATTTTAGAAAATCATACAGCCACTACATGGATATAAATTACTCCTTTGTTAAGTATAATGGTCAAATTAATTGTTGAATAACAACTTATTTTGGTAGTATAGTCTAAGCATTTAATACAACTATGTGAAATTAAATTAGGTTTTTTTCTGGTGTTTTTGAGTGCTTGTAATTCTTTTTTGTAAAAAATTAAGAAAAATAAGATTTTGTTGGATGATACTAATAAGCATGGATTATGAATAAAATAAGGAATTGCAGATCATTCACTTAAAGAACAGTAACAGTTATTTCATTTTAATAAAGGGCAATAGACTTGTATAGGGTTTAGAATCAGAATAGTTGTTGTCATCACTAGTTGTCATCTTTATTGGGTGAGGTAGATGAGGGAAGAGTTTGTGTTTCTGTAAGCATTCACTTTCTGCAGTTATCAGACTCCATGTATATATAACAGGAAACTTCACCAGCCGGCACGTGATGCAGCTCTCCCTTTCTCGGTCTTGGGGAATGATGGCCCTCTCTCCCACTGAGCCCAGTCTGAGCTTTTGAAGGTCGTCTTTCCTTCTCACAAGGTGAACAACTGCTAGTATAAAAATGAGCTAGTGGTTTTGGGGGAAAAATATTAAAAAGGAGATGGGTATAGAGTACAAATAAAGCAGTATGTATGGAGAAACATACATAGGGGTCTGTTCCCAGCTAGTTCTCTTCAATCCATACATGTTGGAGGAAGGGGCTATGTTAGCAACACCTGTTAACTGCATTTATCACCCAAATCTTGGTCATTAGTTATTAGAAAGACCAAATGAAAGTATTAAAGACTTATCTTGATTTTATAATGCAAAGTATGTAAATCTAACTTTTAAATTTCTTAATTTGGCTATCTCAGGAAAAACAATTTATGTTACTTTTTGGTTTAAATCCCTCAAAGACTTTACCACTGCTTATAGGACCTTCATGAATTTTCTCCTGATAATCTCATTATATCCTTTCATTGCTTTTTATGTTCCAGTGATGGTGGCCTATTTTTGTCCATTCTCTATTAGACTGTGATCTCTGTGAGACAGGGTTCCAGAACTTTGCATGATACCTAACATGCAATAGGCCTTCAGTAAAATTTTAACTGAATTGAGCTCTAATTGGATGAATATGGAGAAAGCACTTTGGCAGTTGAGTAGGTCTTATCCACCTTGAGTACATTCTAGAGCACAGCAGTGAAGATTGGAGACAAGAAGCAAGTTAGAAGACAAGGAATTCCAGACTTTGTGCAAACTTTGAATAGTTGGGTTCAATTCAACATGTATTTATTGAGGAACCAGTATTTCCTGCTATTCATGAAGTTTGGTTAACTTTTATGTGGTTATCAAAGCCACACTGTTGAATTTTTATAGAATGATAAAGGATATAAGGAATATAAAAAATTCTTCAACTGTTATGCTGAAGTTCTTGGTTTTTGTTCTTTTGGACTCCAGAGACAACTTGTAAAGACAAGAGCATGAGTATTTTGAGTTTTCTTTTGAAAACTGAGTCATAGATGTTGCATTTCAAGCCAAGTAAAGGTTTGATTATTTTACACTTCATGGCTTTTTAAAATTCCAGTTGCTATAACAACTTTGATATTTCTTTATTATTTTTAGTACTTGAGTTGCCATAACAATAAGATATCTTAAAAAAATGGCAATTTTCTTTTATAAGGGAAAAATCTCTTTCAATTAAAAATGAATTTGAATCAACATTTCTTTCCTATAATGTGAAACCAGTGTTTAAAATGTAGTTGTGCTCTTCTGTTTTCGTATAATTTTAACAGACTTTTCATAGGAGATGTTTTAAGGTTCAGCTGTTTCCTCTATGTTTTTACTATACAAAAGTTAAAGAGAGGTGGCTGTATTGAACCCTTTCTGTGAGATAATATTAACATTTCATGTATTTCATTGATACAAATATCTTAGTATACAATTTAATTTCTAGACTTGTTGTTCCATAAAGATAAGAACATGATTGATGGATAGCTCTTACATGGAAGATATAAAAAAAAAATTGGAATTTCCTTTTTGCCTGTGTTATTTTTAAGAGTATTTATCAGGTCTATTGCCATATTAAAAGAGTAACTACCTTACTTATCCAGAAATAACTGACCGCTGAGGCCTGAGCTGTGGCACTTTACTCATAGAGCAATACTTCTATTTACTCTTTGAGAAAAAAATTCTTATAAGCTTAGTTTCTGATATTTAAGCCTCTAGAAATTAAAAGTAGCAAATTAGAAGAGGAAGGAGGAGTAAGCTATATTTGCTATGCAAATAGAGTGAGAAAATATACGGAGCTATATATTCTTTTCTAGGTGCCTGAGTACTTGTGAACTTAAACATGTCTCTCTCAATATATATATATTTGTATATACATATACATTGACTCCAGTAGCTACAAGGGTATGATTGAAACATAGGCAATGTTCTAATTGATAACAGTGATGACCCCAGCCTACCTGACAAACATTAAATTATGTTCAGAATTCTCAGTTTTAGCAGGCAGAGGAGTGGATGATGCATATTATGAAGATTTAAATGTAAAATTTGATAGAGTAAAACAAAATTTTAAGAATTTGAGAAGAGAAGCCCTCAAGTTATCTGGGAACTGCAGATCCATGCAACTAAGGTTTTTATGGACAAAGATTTGGTAATTTTTATATTACCGTGTTGGTAATCACATAAACTTCCTAAGATGCATGGTCAGGTATAGATTGTATTTCTTTTAAGAATGTACTTTTTAAAAGGAATGTTGGGGGAGATGGCAATTCAATAACAAAGTGAAAGTACTGTTACTAATTTCCTAATCTCAACAGGTTATTTGTGAGTGTGGTTTCTTATGGAGAAGTAATTTAAAAAGTCTGTTGATAGTAAAGAATATGTTTACCTTACTCTTAGTCAGCTTTGAGTGAACAATTGCTATCTGCTTTTTAAAATTTCTAATTTTCCTAACCAACTTTAAAAGGTAGTTATCTCCATTTTACAGTTCGAAGCTGAGATTCCTGGAGAGAATGACATACCCGCTGTCTCTTAGTTAATGCTCATAGTGCTGCGGCCAATGTGCTGACCTGAATCAGGCTCATTCTAAAGTTTGTTCGCTCTTCTCTAAGTCATAGGTTTGCTAGTCTTCAAACTTAATAAATGTTTAAAGTGTGGTTAAAAGTAATAACATGACTTGGGGAAAATGTGCATGGTTTTATTTTGTTGCTCTGTATACTATTTTTGACCAATTATAATTTGATTTTAATCATATATTTTATGCTTAAGGGTTTTTCCCCACTAAGAGTTAAGCATACACATAAATTAGTATTTTCTTTCTCCATTTTCCCTTGTGATTGACTTGAGAGAATGGAATTGCTCAAAGGTTTTGCTTTCTCAGCCAGCTGTCTTAGCTCCCAGTAGCTAGGGCAGTCTCAGAGTGTTGTATAACTGGCATTTAATAAGGAGTCTTCTCACTCAGTGTCTCACTTGCATCTGGGCTGTTGTGTCTGTGAGCACAAACACTGAGCCATGAGTCAGGTATACTGATGGAGAAAGTGTGAAAGGAGGCTCAGGCTAGTTGCATTTACTCTGTCCAGTGATGTCTGTTCTTTTAGACGTTTCAGTATCTATTGGTGATGGGGCATTGCTTCAGAGAATTCTCGTATTTTTCTTTTTACATATCAATATATATGATTTTCTAGCAGTGCCTTTAAATTCACTCAAGTAATTTAAGGCTCTAATTTGGTGGTTTTACACAGAAATGGACCACTCAAAACATGCTGGTGTGGTCATAGCTTTATCATTCTCTGGCTAGAGCTTACATATTAGGTGAAATGCACATACTTTAAATGTTAGATTTTGATGACTTTTGACTTGTATGCATGTAACTCACAGCTTTCAAGATACAGCTTTTGGCTATTAAAAATAAGCTGCTATGTACATATTTATACAAGTCTTATGTGAATATATGGTTTTGTTTCTATTGGATGGACTCAGTGGTTCATAGGGTAGATTTGTTTAATGTTAAAAGAAACTCCCAAACTGTTTCAAAGTCTTCAAAGTTGGACCATTTTATATTGCCACTAGCAATTTATGAGAGTTTCAATGGTTCTGCATCCTTACCAACATATAGTATTTGTCGGTGTTTGGATTTTAGCCATTCTTGTGGGTATGTAATGGTATTTTGTGATTTTACTTTGCCTTTTCTTGATGACTGTTGATGCTCAGCACTTCTTGTTTTCTTGATGGCCATTTGTATATCTTCCTTTGGGAAGTGTCTAGGTGAATATTTTCCCATTTTTAATTGGGCTATTTGCATTTTTATTAACATATTGTAGGAGTCAGTTATGTATTTTGGATACAAGTCCTTTGTCAGATATATATTTTGCTAATATTTTCTCCCAGTCTTTTGATTTGGTTACAGATTTTCTTAGTATCTTTTGAACATCAGAATTTTGATTTTAAGTATGATTTATTAAATTTTTCTTTTATAGTTACTGCTTTCAGTATCGTAAGAAATCTCTGTCTACTGTCATGTCATTAATATGAAGATATTCTCCTTCTAGGATATTTTTTCTAGAAGCTATATATTTACAGTTTTAATTTTTATATTTAGATCTATGGTCATCTCAAATTTTTGTGTATGGTATGAGGAAGGGGGTCTAAATTTTTCCCCAGATATCCATATTTTTCTAGTAGCCTTTACTGAAGAGGTTTTCTTTTTCCCTGGGCTTGTTTTGGAGGCTTTGTAGTAAGTCTTGAAATCACATTGTGCCAGTCCTCCAACTTTTTTTAATCCTTTCCCAAGAGATTGTTTTAGCTATCTTAGGTCAGTCCTTTGTGTTTACTTATAAATTTTATAGTCAACTCGTTAGTTCTATAGAAAACCTGCTTGGATTTTAATTGAAATAGCAATAGATCTATAAATCAATTTGAGAACAATTACATTCTTAACAGTAGTGAGTCTTCTAATCCATAAAGGTGATCTGTCTGTCCATTTACTGAGGGCCTTTTAATTTTTCTCAATGACATCTTTTAGTTTTCAGGGTAGAGGTCTTACACATCTTTTGTTAAATTTATCCATATTTTCTGTTTTTTTAGGCAATAAACCAAAAATAAATGGTTTATTGTTTTTAAGTTTCATTTACTGTTGTTTGTTGCAAATATATAAAAATGCAAAGATTTTTCTGTATCGGCCTTGTATTCTGACAAGGTATTTTATATCCTGACCTTGTATTCTGTAGTCATTATTTCTAATGGGCTTTTAGGTAGATTTTTAAAACTTTTTCTTATGTATACAATCATGTCTTCCTTTTCTGGTATAGCTTCCCTATTTCTTTTTCTTGCCTATTATACTGGCTGGGACATCCAGCATAATGTGCATAGAAGTGGTAAGAGCATACACCTTTGCTTAAGTCTTAAGGACACGTAAGGACAAAGGACTTACTCTTTCACCATTAAATATCATGTTAGCTCTAGCGTTTCCCACAGTGTGTCTTTTTCAGGTTGAGGAAGTTTTCTCCTGTAGTGCCACTAACAATATTGTTAAATATTTTTAATTGTTATTAACTTGCTTCATAATGAAATGGAGTTAACAATATAAACTTGTTTCCTGCCCTTGAGAGGTCACTAAATCAGTGGATTGTCATATGAGTCTCTTCAGAGGGTTATTTTTCCTTAGCATTTAGACCAAATTGCTTTGATACTACATTTGATAGTACATTTAAAAGACACTGATACTGCATTTTGCAGCCTTTGTCATTCTTAAAATGATAAGTACATAATCATTCCCACTTGCTAGATATGATTTTCAGTGCACTAGTCAAATATTCATATTGAATTTGGCTTAGGTAGAGGTACAATGAATAATATCACCCTTAATTTGAATATAGTAGAAGGCTAATTATTTTCCCCCTTAATTTGGTAATATATTTTATAGCTTTCTTGTGAAGCTTGTGTGTTATATAAGGGAACTTTGTATATTCTGAGCTTCACAAAAACTGGTCATGTGTATTTCTGTTTTTTTTTGTAGACTCTTCAAGCTATTTTTATACACTTTATATTAAAATTATATTAAACACTTTTTTGTTCAGCTCCTATTCCTTGCCCATCACTGTATTGTAGGCACTTGAGCTATAATGAGCAACAAAACAGATGTTCCTGCCTTCATGGGGCTTACAGTCTAGTAAGGAAGACAAAATTGTATGTAATAGATACACTGTGAAAGTGTGGTATCTTGTCTGATCTGAGAGTTAAAGGAAGGTTTCCCAGAGGAAGTGGTATTTGCAGTGAAACATTAAAGATTACATCTGAATTAACTAAATGAATGTCATGGCTTAACAAGCAGTAGGTACAGCGATCCTGAGGCAATAGGGAGCAGCAGGTAAATGTGGGACTTGGGAGATGGATGGAGTAGGGGGAGGTGGAGCCAGTTTAGCTAATCCTAGACAATATAGAAGAGAAGTAAAATTGGATATAGGGAGACCAGATTTTAAAGACCCTTTAGGAATTTATCCTAAGGGCAGTGTGAAACCACTGAGGTATTTTAAACAGGGGAGGGATATCATCTGGTTTGCATTTCGGAAAGAATATTCTGTTTTCTGCGTAGTGGATTGAGGAAAGGCCACAGACAACAAGACCACATTGGAAGCCACTGCAGTAGTTCACACACAAGATGATGCCAGCTTGCTTAGGGTAGTGGTGGTAGAGGTGGAGAAAAGTTAACAGGTGACAGGAGTAATTGAAGAAACAGATAAATTCCAAATTTATCACTTTCTGTACCTTTAAAAATATATTTAAAAAACTTTTACTTTATCCTATATTTGTTTACTTTTTAGGATGTCATATTGGTTGTGTAGTTCTATTTGGTGATCACTGCCGTCCGTTTACTGTATTTACCACTGATGGCCAGTATCCCTCTCTTGTTTTGTTGTTTAGGTCGCATTGAGTAGCTGCTCAAATTGCTTATATGTTTAATAATGAAATATTGATACATATAAAAGAATGTGCAAAATACATATGCAGTATGAATGAAAATTCAAACACCTGTAATGTATCATCTCAAAGTTACAGTTTTAGCTGTTAGAAGTAATTCTGAAGTAATCCCAACAATGATCCCTCTTAGAAATTTCCTGACTAGCACTCATCAGTTGAAAAGAGAGGGAGGTGGTTGATAACAATTGTAATAAGCATGGCAAAACTTGAACATCTAATGACACCTAAAATGAAGAGAATTATGCCTGATATAAAAGCAAAGAATACTTGATGTAATGAGCTGTGTAAATATATGACAGTATGCTCTTTTGTTGTTTGGGGTTCACATTATAAATTAGTCCCTATTATAATCAGATCAGAAAAAAGGATGGAAAGGAAGAAAAGGGACTCAGTCTCTAAAAGGAGAAAATCTTGTTAGAACTACTGCAGCTTCTTGGAAGTTGGTGGAAGGAAAGACAGAAGCTTTGTGGATCAGTGGCAATGCTTTTGAGCCCTCCCTCTCCTATTACCATCTGCCTAGGGAAGCACGAACAATATGGATTGTATTCTGAGTGTTTTTGGACCCAACTCCCTGCCAGTAGTGGTTTTTTGAAAATAAATTTGTCAACTAAAGTGATCTAGTATTTGAATTTTACTAAATGAGGTTATTTTTGTTTTTGTTTTTGTTTTTTGCCATTTTCCTGATTTTAGGTGTATTACAACTCAAAACTTTTAACAAAATATGTGAAGTCTATACTTGTAAAATGATGTGCTTAGATTTTGGCGACTTGAGGTAGCTTTAATAAATTGATAGCATTTTGTTTTTCAATGGTTTTATAGTAAAGCTTAGTATTTAACTCTCCTTCATAAGAATGAGGGGCCTGTCTACATTCATGAATATTTATCTAGTGTGATTTTTATTTTGAATATGTATTATTATTGTAAAAGAGAACGTTAGTTAAATCCAATCTTGTTTGACTGTCATGCTTTTAGGAATCCCTAAAAGTCAAAATGCTTTTAGGACTTTCTAGCCTTTTTATATGAAATTTAAATATTTACTTTAAACGTCAACATGGTACATGCTCTAAGATTGTTATTCTTATTTTATAAATTTTTCTGCTAATGAAAAATGTGCTTCCCATCTGTATTTCACCTAAATCTCTGAAGATTTGAACAATAACATGGTTTTCATGAAAGACAGTTCACCCTGGAGGAAAGAAGAAGGTTTTCTATTTTTTTTAGAAATCCTTTTTTGAAATCCAAAAGAATTATTTCGACGTTTCCTGACTGGCAGCCATCAGTGGAAAGAAGAGAGAAGGAAGAAGGGGCTCATCAGTGTGGGTGTTAAGAGCGACAGTTCTGACCCATTTTAATCCTAGTTTCATTAGTCTGTAATAGTAGGTGAATTTTATTTACCTTCTTTAGTACCCACTTATTCCTTTGGAAACAATCATGATGGATACCTACTTCAAAGAGATTTAAGGTTTCAGAGAGAAAAAAAAGCACATAGCATAATGCTTGGTATATGGAATGTGCTCAGTAAATGTTAATTATCTTCTATTTTCACCTTAATTTTCCTGATATAATTCTGAAAAAATTGTAAATTAGTTCTAAGTTACTTTTAACAAAAGTGTTATTACTGTAAGAAATATTCTTAAAATAGTGAATATTTGCCTACAGTAAGTTAAAATAAGTGGAAATGTTTTTAACTTTCTCATCAAATAAATGAGCTTAATTTGCTTTTTTCTAACTTGGGTATGGGTAGCCCAGGTACTGAATGACAAGGTTCTTTGTCTCTTTTTCATGTTAGGCTAAAAAGTGGACTAAAAAATTACTCTGTTTATTTCTAATGCCTATTTTTCTGGGGTTGTACTTGACCTTAAATATTTCCCCAAATAAATTTGATTAGAGAGGTGTTCCAATGCTTGCTTTGTAAAGTTAAATACATCAAATTCAGCAATTTAGTGTGGGTGTGGCAAAGTTTGGAGAGATTATGACATGACTTCTAATCAGAACTATAACTGTTTTTTGAAAGAGTAAAAATTGGAGCTAAATCACTTGAGTTCATGAAGGCTTAGCTGATTTTTAATAATTAATAAGTTTTTTTCTGCCAATGAGCATTAGATTACTGCTGACTTTTTAGTGTCATAATGCCTATGATAGTTTCTCTATAGGGCTTAAAGGTGTATCCCAGTTGCTTTGTCTGTCCTGTCCATGGGAAATGTTCTTTACAAATGCTATAAGGAGAATACCTCTAGAAATTCATACATGCCATTAATATGTTATAAGGATCGGCCAGTTCCATTGTCGTCTTTTGTCAATCTTGATCGGAGCTTGCCGTGTAAGTCTATAAGCCTGCATGTGCCTGGCAACTGTTACCTAGTGACAGTTTCAGCTGCAGTAGCCATTGGCTGTGCTGTTGATTGGGGCAGGAGGACCGAGTCACCTTTCTGATGGTGAGTTCTTCTGCATCAGCTCAGGATGAGGAGGAGGAGCAGGGCTTCGGCTCAGGTGGAGACAGTGATACTGTGAGATTGTGAAGAATTATACTGACAGCATCCTGGTAACTGCATCCCAGTAAATCGGACTTCTGAATCAAGCAGCCCAGCCTACCAGCTGATAAGAGTGGATGTAGGTGAGAAGTACTGCCTTATTCCTGTAACGAGAAAACTGTTTTGTGATAAGTGAAACTAGGAATGTACAAGGAGGAATATCCTGTGGCTATTACAAAGGAAGGACTTGCCTGAATGACTTGATGGTGCATGAGAAAATAACTTTCAGAAGAATGCTTTCTATTAAGCTGCTGCATTGTTCCTGAAGGAAATGTTTTATTTCTAAAGCACGTAATTTCTTCAAAAGGTATGCAACAAAGACTGACAAGAGACTCTGAAATACCTGTACTTTGAAACAGACTTTTGACAAATGTTAACCTGATACCAGAATGACCTTGGAAGCCTTTTGGATGGATTCTATCCTGCCAGCCTTTCAGTATTTCAAACTCTAGGATTTAAACTCATCTTGATGCTTTAGAGGTATTTTAAAACAAAACCGTCTTATAACCTACCTAATGGCCCCTGCATTAATTGAGCACTTGCTCAAAATAGAATACAGAAATAGAAGAGTCATTTTCTTAACATATGGCTGCTGTACAACGGCAAATATAACAAACAAGGTAATTTTCCACTTTTGGAAGATTTAGTTAAAGTAATGATTTAATGTGTTAATCACCTAATGAAAAATAGAGAAGATACAGAAACATTGACTATGAAGCCTACTAGAAATACTTAAGTAATAAATAATGGCAGTATTTCTAGTCAAATAAGCACAGAGTATATAGGGAAGTTTCTTTTGTCTCAATTTCATATATATTTACATCTATATCTATATATATACCAGATATAGGTGTGATTGCACATATGAGAAATAATTTTAAGCTATATATTTTGTGATCATGCTTCATTACATAAGGAAGGTGGCATAACAAATAAAGTTATTTTCAGTTATTGATGTCAAAATTAGTTGCAATAGTGATTTATTTTGCTTTTGAAAAGGAAGAAGTACGTATTATTACATTGCTGGTGGTTGCACCAGTAACTGAACTGTAATGGACTAAAACTGTTTTCATCAGAATGCTTAAAAAATGCATGCAGAATTAAAAATTCAGAAGTTTATCATATTTTGTCAGGTATTAATATATTGCATATTATCTTCCCTACTGGAAATATGCTTTTTTTCTCATGAGAGTTATAGGGCAGCCTGGAGTCTGTTACCTTTGTTCTGTTCCTGTGTCCCCAAATAAAGATGAGTCTTTTGGAATTAACCTTATTGGGGGCTTGTCTTAGCATTTTAAAGAAATGAGAGCATAATGGATCATAAAGTTGACCTACCAGCATCAAACTCTGAACTGATCCCAAAGACACTCTTTGCCACTATCAACTTTTTCTTAGCTTTTCAACCAAATCTGAGATCTTAATTATTTAAGTTCTAAAATATGAGTCCACTTCTCATGATAGTTGAAACAGGAAACCTGAGACAATTTAAGACTTTCTTTTCTCATTTTTTCTAGTTGATCCCTGAGAAACTACCTTTCCGAGAACAAACAGCTTACAAAAGCTTTTCTTCCCTTGGCAATTGATTTATTTTTCTTTTTACAGATTTTATTTTTCATAGTGCAAGATAGTAAGAAATCCATTTTCTCTAGAATTGCCTTGTGTCCCTTGTGTCTGCAAAAGTTGTGCAGGAGCCCTGGAAGAAGCTAATCAGTGACCTTTTTTCACCTTCCGTCTAGCTTATGCCCCACCCTCCCCACCCAAAGCTGAGGTGTGTCACCGCTGCGCTGAGGCTGATGAAGAGGCTTTAGTGCTCTCTGGGATGCTCAGCCTCGACAGAAGCTCTGCTGCTGTCCACCGAAACTGATGCTGAGACATTCATGGGCAGAGTTTAACAGATGCCGGGCAGGGCAACTGCCTGCTGTAGCCAGGGCTGCAGGTCCCTTAACTCCAAGCCATGAATGAATCCAGGTGGACTGAATGGAGGATCTTGAACATGAGCAGTGCCATTGTGAATGTGTCCGAACGTCACTCCTGCCCGCTTGGCTTTGGCCACTACAGTGCAGTGGATGTCTGCATCTTTGAGACAGTTGTTATTGTCTTGCTGACGTTTCTCATCATTGCTGGGAATTTAACAGTCATCTTTGTCTTTCACTGTGCTCCACTTTTACACCATTATACTACCAGCTATTTCATTCAGACGATGGCATATGCTGATCTTTTTGTTGGAGTTAGCTGCTTGGTTCCTACTCTCTCACTTCTCCACTACTCCACAGGTGTCCACGAGTCATTGACTTGCCAGGTTTTTGGATATATCATCTCCGTCCTAAAAAGTGTTTCCATGGCATGTCTGGCTTGTATAAGTGTGGATCGTTATCTTGCAATTACCAAGCCTCTTTCCTACAATCAACTGGTCACCCCTTGCCGCCTGAGAATCTGCATTATTTTAATCTGGATCTACTCTTGCCTAATTTTCTTGCCTTCCTTTTTTGGTTGGGGGAAACCTGGTTACCACGGTGACATTTTTGAATGGTGTGCTACCTCCTGGCTCACCAGTGCTTACTTTACTGGCTTTATTGTTTGTTTGCTGTATGCGCCTGCTGCCTTTGTTGTCTGCTTCACTTACTTCCACATTTTCAAAATTTGCCGTCAGCACACCAAAGAGATAAATGAGCGGAGGGCCCGGTTCCCTAGCCATGAGGTGGATGCCTCTGGAGAGACTGGACACAGCCCCGACCGTCGCTATGCCATGGTTCTGTTTCGGATAACCAGTGTGTTTTACATGTTGTGGCTCCCCTATATCATTTACTTTCTTCTAGAAAGCTCCCGGGTTTTGGACAATCCAGCACTGTCCTTCTTGACAACCTGGCTTGCTATAAGTAACAGTTTTTGTAACTGTGTAATATACAGCCTTTCCAACAGTGTTTTCCGTCTGGGCCTCCGAAGACTGTCTGAGACAATGTGCACATCTTGTATGTGTGTGAAGAGTCAGGAAGCACGAGACCCCAAACCTAGGAAACGGGCTAACTCCTGCTCCATTTGAAGAGAACTACACAGTAAATCAAATGTAATCAGACGGTGGTTTTGGATCATACTCTTGATTCGTCTGGAAATTTGCCACTAGAGAAATATTTATTTGAATAGTTGACTATGAGATGAAGGGACTAAAAGTTTCTTTTTTTCTCTCCTTTTGTCATGGAAAAAAAAATCTAAAGAAAAGGATGTATAGAGGATAATCTCCTGAGATAATTATTGTGTGAGTATACATGTGCAGTAACAGAAAAAATTAAGCACTGAGGAGGAAAAAAGTATCTCAGATCTTCCACAGGACATGAGCACAGCCCCTTGGCGTCTCTGTTTCTGTCTGACTGAACTCTCTCCTCTGTCTTTGTCTCTCATTTTGTCCGTCTCTGACTCTTTCACTCTGTGTTTGCAGAAATTATGTAAATTGCTCTTTATAGAAAAATGCTACATATTATATATGTGGCAAAGTATAATCTAAGCATCGAAGTATACTTTTAAAACACACAAATCTGCAACCCATAAGTGGTCTCTCTAGGGAGGAAGCATAGTAATAGTAAGAGTTGTATTTTATTACCTACCACACAACCCATTCCTTGTGTTTTTATAGTATCTGCAGCACAAATTTTCTGCAATGAACAAAAAGAAGCAGTATTTTTGTTTCTTCTGGGTAAAATTATGCTTCCCCACCCTCTTCCTAACAGCCTGTTTTTTTTCTTTCCATTTTTTTTGGTCTGCATCCTTTGGTACCTTAATCCTGAAGTGTCTTAGCTAATGAAAGAATTTACTACATAAAGCAATCATAATGTATAAGAATTTATTCCTTCCAGCAAAGCAATCCATAGCCTGTTTGAGATATTGTGTTAAATATTTTTAATGGCTTTTGGAAATATTTTCATTGGGTTCTTTTTAAATTAGCTCATGTGATGTCTTTTTTGCTAGTTTTTTTTGTTGTCGTTTTTTCAAGAATATCCACAAATACTTCTAATGCAGATGCAGGGAACTCACCCAGAAGTGAGGGATAGCTCTTCAAGATACTTGGTGTGTCCTTTTTTCTTTCTTTTTAAGAGCAAAATGTAAACCTTTTTTGATGTTCTACAAAGCTAACCCTTGTGTCCACTAATTATTTGTGTGATATGCATTTGCACATACTATATTTTTTACAGCAAAGAAAATGTAACTTATATTATGTGATCTGTGCCTAATGTTTTCTTAGCACAATATATAGATCAATGTTGCCTAATCATCAACATTGGAGAAAAATATACAAAAACTTCTTTTAAGAGAAAATAGTTGTTATTTAGATATATTTATATTATACTAAGCTGCATTCTTAGTGCTGCTGAGAATATCATATACTTAATTATTAAATACAGGTAAGAGCTGTTAGTATTGTCTTTTGTAATGATCTGTTTTCAAATTCAGAGATTAACTTATTTTTTAGTGTGCTACATGGAATTGTGTAATAAATTGTCAGGGATTTAGATGTAGCAGAATGGCATTTGGGGAATTAGTAATGAAGCAGGTGTGAGTGGTAAAACATCTAAATCTTACTTTTTTACCATAAGTTTCCTGCCTGACATATATTTTAAAATTTATATCAAACTACTGAGTATTTTTCTTCTCAGCATTTTTGATTTGTTTTATGAAATGCATTTAATGAAATGTGCCTATGACTCTTCATATTGGAAGCCAATCATGTTTGTACACTGCTGGTTTGACTTCAGAGGTCCTTCAGTAGAAATGTCATCATTTATTGAGGTTGTTATGAACCCATGTGTATTTTTAAACATGTAAGAAAGGTTTAAAATAAAGAATAAAATAGTATTCTATATATCAAAATAAGACTTGCTTCAGTTTAATAAAACACTTACTTAGAACAAGAGTTTACTTATTTGGGGATCAAAATTTAATTGTTTCACATTTCTGTGGTTTGGGTTGTTTATAATAATTATTTTTCCCTGTTTGCAAGTGGCATCTTAGATAAATTGATTTGTGCCTTTTAAGTTCAGAGCAGTTCCAGGCAAACAAAGTTCAAGGAAACATAATACTAACTTTTCAGTTATAAATAGAACTTTCAAAATTATATGTATTATTTGGGAGTCAAATTTTAATTTCCCTTCATTTGATGTGTAAATAGAGTTAGAAAAGACTCAGTAGATCCTCTGTACAATAAATCAGAGGCTGGGTTTATTGCATTTTCCTCATCTGGCTTTTTCTCATGATAATTAATAATAGTGATGTGCCAGACACTGTGTTGTTTTACGTAAAGTATAACATTTAATCCTGACTGCAGCCCTTTGAGATAAGTAGGTACTGTTATTCCCACCTTAGAGACAAGGAAACTAAACAAAGGTAATTTATGCAAGGTCACTCAGTCGATGGCAGAAGGTCATTCACACTCAGCTGGGCTGGGGCCAAAGCTTGTACACTTAACCACTATACCACACTGCCATTTTTTTCCCCAAACACCTTCAAATCTTTGTACCTCTGACTGTAACTTTTCCCTACAAAATTTCTCTGAGTTTTTTTTTCTCACCTAAATCTTTTGCTTCAGTTCTTTCCTTGTCTTGTGGTATTCTTTTCCTTGATCTTACAAATCTCTTTTATTAAAACAACAATCTGATAAGCCCAAACTTGCCAGTTTACTCTGTAATCAGACCGAAACCCTGGGACATGGCATTTCCTTGACATTACTTTTGTTCATTTTTGTTAAGCTTTCATTGAATATTCAAATCTCTATAAATTTGTTACTGCAAAAAGTTTTTTTTGAAGAAGAGTAGAACAGGAATGCTTTGCTTTGCTGTAGGCTGAGAAGGGAGCCTCTATAAAGCAAGTTCGAGGTTTAGATTCTTCATTTATTATAATGTTTCATGTGTGACTCCAGGGCAAGCCACTTAACTTTGTTTTGACATTTTTTAATATGTGTTTATGTAATGAGATAATACTTATTTTGAAACTACTCTTTTTTTAGATTAATGTGTTTTAAGAAAGAAAAAAAGCATAGTCATTGTTCTCATCCTTATGTTGTATTCTATGATAATTATCCAATTTGGTTACGAATGACAGCCAAACAATAATGCTGTAGTCTATTACTAAAGGTTCTATTATCTGTGAAGTTGGTTCTAAAGTTAGTGTTGGAAAGCTTTATAACCTACTGTGTGAAACCTGTGCTAAAATCCTGGCCTTCGTAAACTAGTCCTGGGTAAGATCCTCAATGTTCTGAGTCTTCAGTTTTCTCACCAGTAAAATCCAGAGACTTGTACCTTCCTGTTAGGCTGGATTTGAAGGCTAAATGAGATGATGGAGTCTATGTGCTCATGCTCAGCACAGCTCCTGGCATGTAGGAAATGTTCAGAATGTGGTAGCTGCTGTCTTATTACCTTCGTGGCTGCCATATTTATTGCCATCACAATTTAAAGATCAGTAATTCCAACTTAAGATTCAGTATTTTATAACAGATTTAATCCATAGAGTATTAGAGTTTTCTAAAATAGCATTGTTCCCCCAAATCTGTTTGAACTCAGATTTCAGCTAAAACTCAGATGTCTTTAAAAATAGGAAACCCGTAATTTCTGAAAGCTCATTTCCCAGGTATAGTTATTCATGAAGACATCTTTTGAGATTAAAGATATCCAGCAAGCCAATGTTGGAATGATTTGAGATTAACCTACCTCCTTACTTTATTGTTAAACATTTGTCTTTCATCAGGTCGGCAATGGTAGGAAAGGATTGTTCAGGAATGTCTTGCCATTTGTCTTTGCATTTTAGTTTTCCTCATTTACTAAATAGAAATTAAGGTATTTTTGTCATATATGTGTTACCTGGAAGAAAAAAAGATTAATAAGCAGATTCACTCTTCGCATATCATTAATTATATAAGTTTAGAAATAAATATATTTGTTGCCTTAAACGACTTTCTTCTTTCTCCACCCTGGAAGCCAATCATTAGACTTGAAAAAGATTCAAGTATCTGATAAATAGATAAGGAAAATAAAGATGTGGGGAATTTGCTAGTATAACACATGGAGTGTAACATTACTGATGTTGGGAGAGCACCATTGCAATGCACAGGGCCTTAACGTTACTGAGTTAATGCTATATACTGATGTATAGGTTCTGACAGTTGCCTTTTTTCCCTGAGCAAAGCTTTTAGAATTAAGAAGGATGCACAGAATGCAGCATTCTCTATAATCAAATATATATACATTGAGGAAAGCAAAGTGATGAGAAAAGAGGAAAGAAAGAAAAGATTCTCTTTTTAGTGTTTCTTGTAAATGAGAGTTTTATCTAGTGCTAGCTTTGCTCTTTAGTCTAAAATACTCATAACTTTAATAGTAAAAGTTGTCTTTTAAAATATTAAAAGTGATATAATTAGGTTTTATTTCTTTTATCATTGGGAAAATTATTTTATTAAGAAGAGTGCTGACTAAAAAATGTTTTGACATTTCACAAAACAGTTTTTTGTTGAGTCTAAGAGTAACATCTAATTTTGTCTCAGTACTATTTTCTTTTGAAGATAGTTTATATCATTTTCTGACTTCTGTAATATTTGTTATTTCAGGTAAATTTTTCAGAGATATGATGCCCTTCTATTCATGATACTAGATATTCTTGATTTATTTTTGCTTCAACACAGTCATTTTGAAGTGTTATTTGCTGAATGTGAAACTCACCGTAGATTTTTCTAATGTGCCACAGATGGTACCTTTTAGCATTTTTCACATCTTATATAACAGAAGGATGGCCTTGCAATAGGGAAATAGGGTCCAATTGGTGTGTTAAACTGCATTCCACAGATAGGCAAGGTTCTGCTTTCACTTCCCCATCTCCAGAGATCCGATCTATATCTTTTTAGTATAAAATTCTGTTTTTACATAGTATAAAGTTCTGTTTTTACTTATGATTCCCCATGAAGGTGACGATGAGAGTAAATTGCATAGCAGTCTGATGTGTCTGATAGATATTTAACACAAAAGGCTTATGTGATGTCACTACTTTCACTGTAGTAAATGGGGGAAGATTAGTTTTGAGATTCTAAATTTCTAAAATTTGTAGGTAATAAATATCAAGAAATGGAGTGCATGATGGTAGAACTTATAGAATGGAAATATTTGCTAAATTCTACAACTTCCCAAAATGCTGCTTTATGCAAGAGAAATCACACTCATTTTTGACTTGGGAACTTTGACTCTAATTTTGTTTTATGTTTTCTACTTCAGTAAGTGTAAGTGAGGATGAGGCTAGTTAAAACTGCCCAAATATACTTCATAAATTCAAAGTGGTGGCATTATTTAAGTTGGGAGACTCACACAAAAAAAATATCATGTATAAAGTTATATAGCCTTTTCTTTAAAATTCAGAATAGATGTTTGAATGCAGTGCAGATGGTAGGGAGATAACCAGTGCATTTGTTTGAGGTTATGCTTGATACAAACAAGTATTCATATATATACTCTGTGTAAAACACAATTTAAAAACATTTACTTATATTCCTAGTAGAGTTTGAAGTTTAAAATAGTTATTATCAGATCTTACATTTTATACTAATAGCTTCCTCAGTTATTCCATTTACTCTTTCTGGAATGTTATAATTAAAAATGCTAAAATGGTAAAAAAAATGATACTATAAATGATAGATTTGGAGAATATTAAAAGATAATTTATGAAGGAGGTAAAAAAATCCACAAAATCCCGGTTTTATTATGTTAACAAGATAAATTATATTTGGGTTTTTATTTTCTTTGTTCCTTTTTTTTAAAATTTAAATTACAAATATTTATTTCTCATGTTTCTGGAAGTTGGAAGTTTGAGATCAGGGTGCCAGCCAGCATGATTGGGTTTTGGTGAGGGTCCCTTTCAGGTTGCAGAAAGTTAACTTCTCTTTATCCTTACATGGCGGAAAGAAAGACAAAGCAAGCTCTGTTACAAAGGCACTAATCCCCTGGATTTTTCTTATATTTATCATTTTGGCAAGGAAAAGATGATTCAAAATTTAGTTTTTAGAATTGCTTGAAGTTTTCAATTTCAAAATAGAACATAGTTTCTTGTTCATAAGAAAACAACTACTATATAACATATATGTAGGTTTTCATGCAATGTTCTTCGTGCCATAAATTAGATTTTAAAATATAACTTGTATTGAAATTAAAAATTACAAATAGATACATATTCAATTTTTGCTCTCTTCAAATAGATTTTGAGGAAAAACTTGACATCCTAAGGATTAGTTTTATCTTACTCCCTACTTCATTGACCCAGGGCAATTTAGAAAAAAACCTTCTACATGTACAAATCTTAAAACTGGATTTCCAGGTATATTTATTTGGAAATAAATCTTGAAAAGTACATTTTGAAGATTCACATTTAGAATGTAATGTTACTAAATGGCTTTTGTGCTGGCTTCTGTTTTTCAGTCATCAAACTTTATATATCAGCCTTTCTCTGTTTCTAAATGTGATTTAACACTCGTAATTGAACAAACTATTAAAATTTACTAAAGGACTCTATCTTGATTTACTTTCATAGATTTTGAAGTCCAGGACATCCAGTGTTAACATGAGGTGTATGTGTGTGTATTTGTTTTAGTGCTTTTACCACATTATACACGTAGGGGGAAAATATCCCTGCATTCTCAATTTGTAGTCATTGTAAGGGTGTTTAGTTACTTTTTCCATAAAGATAAACATTTTTTATAAAAAAAAACCCACTAGGATTTGAAGGAACATTCATCAGTAAGATTACCCATGATGTTCCAGTTTTGGAATGTTAATGTGGGGTATGTTCAAACGATTCAATGCATCAGGAGGAAAAGGAGTCAAGAACCCACCTCTCCTATGAAATGTTGGGTTAAGAAATGGTTAGAAAATGCTGCAAGTTACAGTTTGAAGAAGCTTAAAATGGTTTTGAACATGTATAATGCCTTTGACATTATGAATTAGATGGATTCTAACAGCTTCTGCGAGTAAGCACTACTATCTCATTTCACATACACAAATCTGATGTAAGATTTTTACGAAGATCATGCTAGACATACTACTGATCATACATCTTGTGTAGCAATAGATTTGTTTGTGAGATAAGGTTCTTGAATAATGTACTTAGGAATGGCTGGTGGTCAAGTGACCTGACTTTTGTTCCTACATTAGAAAATGAAGACTGACTGAGTTGATGTTGGAAAAATTCCATGTGAAATTCTGTATTTTAATTTATGAAGTAAGATTACCTTAAAATTAACTGTATGTTGAAGGTGAAATTTTGAGATTGTGGAAAATTTTAATGAGATGTATTATCAGTATTACTTATTGTTTTGAAATTTCTTAAACAATTTTTGTCCTTAGAGAGTAATGACAATTTACCTCTTCTTTTAAAACATAACAGTCATCTGCTGAAAGTATTAAGAAATACATAGACTGAATTCAATGGTATTGACATGTATTTAAAAAATTATAATCTTACTGATGAAAAATTGTCAAAATCATACTCTTAGAACTTTTGGAAAGTAAATATGTCATAGCCATGCACTTTATGCTCTGAGTGTTCTTTGTAATAGAGTTGCAATGTTATTGAGGTCATATGTCATGTGTATAGTCTATAAAATAGAAATCAGAGAAATCAGTCGGAATTCACGATATTTTAAATAAAACTTCTAAATATGTAATTCAGTTTTATTTTAATGAAATAATAGGGTTACAGAAAAATTAAAGGTACTCAAATTAGGCTAACACAGGATTGCCTCATAAATGTCCTGAGGTGAAGCCTTTCCTTAGTTTCTAGAATATGTACCAGTTGAATATAAAATAATTTACTGAGTTATTTGAAAAGCTTATTCCCTTAAATATTTAAAATTTCCATGACAGTTTATGACTACTTAACTTATGGTACTCATTAAGAGAGTTTCCAGGATGAATCATTGCAAATCCAAATTACTGAAATCTGAATTATCCAAGTATGTTTGCATTCCATATTGACAAGTTAGGACAATAAGTATTTGTTGATTGTGTTTTATGTGCAGGGCATAAATTGTTATCCTGTAATACTCATGGACCCTAATTTTAAGTCCAAAGAGTAACTTACTAAATTGTGGGAAGCCAGCAAGGGGGCAGATTATCTAATTTCCAGAATTTGAGGGAAAGGTTGCAAAAAAAGTCTTAGGGACAATGCAGTATATTGGATAATTAGAGGGATCGATGCATTTAAAAAGATGAATTAAACTAGATATTTAGTCATGTGTTTGGATGCTGTAGTCTCAAATGACACCTTAGGATATTTGAGAAATCATTGAAGTGAAGGGAAAGGAAATGTTCATTGTTCAACATGGTACAAAAATGTTGTGAGGAGAAACACAGTAACTTTAATATGCAGTCTATTAAAAAGAAAATATTCTTTTATATGGATTAAATCTGATTAGAGTAAAATCATTAGGTGTAAAATATAAGCTTTGAGACTGGGAAAGGAATATTAACTTCGAAGCGGTTTGACAGACTGCATATGGGGCAGATTCTACCAACTCAGGTACCATTCTGGGCCACTGCTGCTTCGAGTTGTTTTTCCTAATATTTGTCACCTGATTACAGGTGAACCTCACTTTATGTGGGCTTATCTTTATGACAGGTAGGTTTTAGCTTGTCTGCCTTACAGTCAAGCTGATCATATGTTATGAACCCATATTTTTATTAATAGAATCACTCATTTGTTCTTTAAGTACTTGTCAGCTCTTTAAACTATGTTAGGGACTGTACTAAAATTCTGTGCAAGGTAATGAAATTTATAAGTAAAAAAGTTTTTCAGTTCTCCAAGAGCATTTGGACTAATAGGGAATATATGGGCTACATATAGATAAATATAATAAAGATAGGAGTTGACAGATCAAAATCCACTGCCTACTATTGTAAAGAAAGTTTTATTGACACATAGCTGCACCCATTTATTTATGTTGTTGCCATTTACTGCTTTCATACTAACTACAATGACAGAGTCAAGTAGTTGTGACAGAGAGTTTATGTACTGCAAAACCTAATATATTTACTATCTGGCCCTTTCAGAAAAATATTTCGTGACTCCTGGTATAAGACATTTAAAATATCTTTTATATGGCACACGCAATAATAGAATGTTGTTGCTTTTATAATTGCTAAGGATCTCATAAGAAGGAGTGCTTTTTAATTCAGTCTGATTCATACAGGAATCAGGAAAATTTCTGGCATATGGGTAACACTCTAGGTATTGATTCCTCCACTATGATTCCAGTGGTTTGTTAACTGAATACTTAAAATGAAACAGACCTACTCTTTCTAATTAATTCATTAATTCTTAACTTTTATAGTTAATTAATGTACTTATTATATTTATACTTTTTCCTATTTTGCCGAAGTTCTTTGCATATGAATCTTACTTCCTAGTCTTTTTATTCAATTATTCATATTAGCAAATGTGGTATAATCAAACATTTTTAATTATGGAGAAAATAATACATAACAATGGATGTAATCTTTAAACATCAAAAGCATTTGTGAAACTTATTCAATAAAAGATAATCTCTTAGTGTGAGGAAATTGACTTATAAATAAACAGGTTTCTATTGTAGCATTCTAATTGACAGTAAGACAGAAAACTAAAGAACAGACAATCTAGCTGCATTGGAGCCAAACGTATGCAATTCTAAAATGTATATGACTTAAGAGAATTTATAATTCTTCATTGTTGTACAATATTAAGCTCTTGGTAATTTATAAGTTAGAAAATGGATGGATATGGTTGCACTCATGGGTAAGATTTATTACAGCAAAAGGAATTTTATGGTTTTCGACATTTTAGCTCATGGTGTTTTAAACTATCTATCAGAAAGTTTTGGTTTTCCTCAAGAGTAGTGAAATAGGTGAGAAAGTGAATAAGTGAGTTTTACATTTATATTGAAGACACACTTCATTTGGTCATTAGAGTAAAAGCAAGCACTTATGTACGCTTTTTATGCACTAGGTACTGTTTCAAAGTCACTGAGGTAGGAGAGCCATCATTTGAAAACATAGTCTGGCTGAACATCTTAATAATTTCTTCATCATATATTTTCTCTAAATAAATGAGTAGGATGATTTCATATAAAACAATATTAAAAAATAGTAAAATGTCAGGTTTCCATTAGTTTGATTTTTTTTACATTTTTTTTTACATCAAGAAAAGTTGAGGAATGTTTATTAATCTTTCAGTGGTACAAGGGTATATAATTTATACCAGAAATTCCTGACATTAAACTTAACTAGTAAAAATTATAATTTCCAAATACAAAGGAATATTTGTTAAAAATTCCTCTAGATTGCAAAGTCTTTGAAAATATGGAGTATGTCTTCCTCATCTTTGTATCCCAAAAGTGTTGTCTTGTGAGTACTCAGTAAAATGTTAAGTAATCTGGTATAGAAAATGGAATTGAAAAGTGCTCAGGTAAGTACTAGATTAATTAGAGATCCAGGTGGTTCTATTAGTTCACATTCATCTTGTTAGGACACTCTGAAAAAGAGCATTTTTTCTATTTTCCTGTACCTTAGTGTCCTTATCTCTTTTTTCTTAAATTTATTTTTATTTTTTATTTTGCCATTATTAATATACTCCTTATCTCCTTTTTAAAGAGAGTGAAGGTGGTGGTGTCTAGACAGGTACTTTCTAGCTCTCTTGTTTTAACACCTCTGGCTCTAGCATTCCATTAGAAAGCTGTATTCTTAGTATTCTATAGCTGAGTGGTGCTCAAACTATGCTGGCACACCAAGATTTCTTAGGGTGTTTATTTATGAATTAAACATGTCACTCTGTGTATTATTAGTACTACCATTTAACTCTTCTTTTAAACTAATGGATATTTTCTTCCCATGCATGTGTACTTTTTGTGCACACAAATTTGGAGTACACTGAGTACACTGTAAAAAAGTAACTTTAAAAAATTGTCTTTTAAGTATCATTCTCTGATGAATACATCTTTGTCAGTCAAATAATAAACAGAACAATTTAATTTTTATGACCATGATTTGGTGGGGATTTTTTTTGGCGTTTGATATATGATATCTACAAAATTATCTTAATGTAATCGTGTTTTTATAGTTCTTAGATTTTCTCAAACAGGTATATATTAAACGTCTGTTACGAAAATACAAATAAAAATATGAACACTAACGGCCCTTGGAGAAAGGAAAAACATTACAGCAACTTGAAAAACAAAAACTTGAGGTCCAAGGCCATCAGTGTAGTAGTAACCAATGTAAATATTTTCAAAAATCACTTAAGATTTCTGATATGAGAAAATTGTATTTTAGATCTCTTCATCACTTATCAGGCCATGATTTATTTTAAATATGTTCCCATTTTTTAAATATTTTAAATTTTTTATTAAGATATTATTGATATACACTCCTATGAAGGTTTCACATGAAAAAACAATGTGGTTACTACTTTCCCCCATATTATCAAATCCACACCCATACCCCAATGCAGTCACTGTCCATCAGTGTAGTAAGATGCCACAGATTCACTATTTGCCTTCTCTGTGCTACACTGTTTTCCCCGTGACCACATACACAATGTGTACTAAACATAATACCCCTCAATCCACTTCTCCCTCTGTCCCCACCCACCTTCCCACAACCCTCCCCTTTGGTAACCACTAGTCACTTCTTGGAGTCTGTGCGTCTGCTGCTATTTTGTTCCTTCAGTTTTGCTTCATTGTTATACTCCACAAATGAGGGAAATCATTTGGCACTTGTCTTTCTCCTCCTGGTTTATTTTACTGAGCATAATATCCTCCAGCTCCATCCATGTTGTTGCAAATGGTAGGATTTGTTCCTTTCTTATGGCTGAATAGTATTCCATTGTGTATATGTACCACCTCTTCTTTATCCATTCATCTAATGATGGACACTTAGGTTGCTTCCATTTCTTGGCTATTGTAAATAGTGCTGTGATAAGCATAGAAGTGCATATGTCTTTTTGAATCTGAGAAGTTGTATTCTTTGGGTAAATTCCAAGGAGTGAGATTCCCAGGTCAAATGGTATTTGTATTTTTAGTTTTTTGAGGAATCTCCATATTGCTTTCCACAATGGTTGAACTAGCTTACATTCCCACCAGCAGTGTAGAAGGGTTCCCCTTTCTCTGCATCCTTGCCAGCATTTGTTGTTCTTAGTCTTTTGGATGGTGGCTGTCCTTACTGGTGTGAGGTGATAGCTCATTGTGGTTTTAATTTGCATTTCCCTGATGATTAGTGACGTGGAGCATCTTTTCATGTGTCTGTTGACCATCTGAATTTCCTCTTTGGAGAAGTGTCTGTTCAGATCCTCTGCCCATTTTTTAATCGGGTTATTTGCTTTTGGGTGTTGAGGCATGTGAGTTCTTTGTATATTTTGGATGTTAACCCCTTGTCAGATATGTCATCTACAAATATATTCTCCCATACTGTAGGATGCCTTTTTGTTCTGTTGATGGTGTCTTTGCCATAGAGTAGCCTTTTAGTTTGATGTAGTCCCATGTGTTCATTTTTGCTTTTGTTTCCCAGGCTGGAGGAGATGCATGCAGGAAGAAGTTGCTAATGCTTATATTCAGGAGATTTTTGCCTATGTTGTCTTCTAAGAGTTTTATGGTTTCATGACTTACATTCAGGTCCTTGATCCATTTTGAGTTTACTTTTGTGTATGGGGTTAAACAAAAATCCAGTTTCATTCTGTTGCATGTAGCTGTGCAGTTTTGCCAACACCAGTTGTTGAAGAGGCTGTCATTTCCCCGTTGTATATCCATGGCTCATTTATCATATATTAATTGACCATATATGATTGGGTTTATATCAGGGCTCTGTAGTCTGTTCCATTGGTCTATGGGTCTGTTCTTGTGGCAGTACCAAATTGTCTTGATTACTGTGGCTTTGTAGTAGAGCTTGAAGTTGGGGAGCATAATCCCCCCACCTTTATTCTTCCTTCTCAGGATTGTTTTGGCTAATTGGGGTATTTGTGGTTCCATATGAATTTTAGAATGACTTACTGTAGTTTATTGAAGAATGCTGTTGGTATTTGGATAGGAATTATATTAAATCTGTAGATTGCTATAGGCAGGATGGCCATTTTGACAATATTAATTCTTCCTATCCATGAGCATGGGATGTGTTTCCATTTGTTGGTATCTTCTTTAGTTTTCTCATGAGTGTTTTGTGGTTTTCAGAGTCTAGTTCTTTCACTTCCTTGGTTAGGTTTATTCCCAGGTATTTTATTGTTTTTGATGCAATTGTGAACGGAATTGTTTTCCTGATTTCTCTTTCTGCTAGTTCATCGTTAGTAGGAATGCCACAGATTTCTGTGTGTTAATTTTGTATCCTGCAACTTTGCTGAATTCAGATATTAGAACTAATAGTGTTGGAGTGGATTCTTTAGAGTTTTTTGTGTACAATATCATGTCATCTGTAAACAGGGACAGTTTAACTTCTTCCTTGACAATCTGGATGCCTTTTATTTGTTTGTGTTGTCTGATTGCTGTGACTAGGACCTCCGGTACTATGTTGAATAGAAGTGGGGAGAGTGGGCATACTTGTCTTGTTGCCGATCTTAAAGGAAAAGCTTTCAACTTCTCACTGTTAAGTATAATGTTGGCTGTGGGTTTGTCATATATGGCCTTTATTATGTTGAGGTACTTGCCCTCTATAAGCATTTTGTTTTGAGTGTTTATCATGAATGGGTGTTGAATTTTGTCAAATGCTTTTTCAGTATCTATGGGGATGATCATGTGGTTTTTGTTCTTCTTTCTGTTGATGTGGTGGACGATGTTGATGGATTTTCGAATGTTATACCATCCTTGCATCCCTGTGATGAATCTCACGTGATCATGGTATATGATCCTCTTGATGTATTTTTGAATTCGGTTTGCTAATATTTTGTTGAGTATTTTTGCATCTACATTCATCAGGGATATTGGTCTATAATTTTCTTTTTTGGTGAGGTCTTTGCCCAGTTTTGGTATTAGAGTGATGCTGGCTTCATAGAATGAGTTTGGAAGTATTCCCTTTTCTTCTACTCTTTGGAAAACTTTAAGGAGGATGGGTATTAGGCCTTCACTAAATGTTTGATAAAATTGAGCGGTAAAGCCATCTGGTTCAGGGATGTTGTTCTTAAGTAGTTTTTTGCTTACCAATTCAATTTCATTTCTGGTAATTGGTCTGTTCAGATTTTCTGTTTCTTTCTGCATCAGCCTTGGAAGGTTGTATTTTGTATTTCTGTGGTGTCCGTAGTGGTTTTTCCTTTCTCATTTCATTCTTTTTATGTGTGTAGACTCTCTTTTTTTCTTGAAAAGACTGGCTAAGGGTTTATCTATTTTGTTTATTTTCTCGAAGAACCAGCTCCTGCTTTCATTGATTCTTTCTATTGTTTTATTCTTCTTAATTTTATGTATTTCTGCTCTAATCTTCATTGTGTCCCTCCTTCTACTGACTTTGGGTCTCATTTGTGTGTTCTTCTTTTTCTCGTTTCATTAAGTGTGATTTTAGTCTGTTCATATATAATTGTTCTTCTTTCCTGAGGTAGGCCTGTATTGCAGTATACATTCCACTTAGCATGGCCTTTGCTGCATCCCACAGATTTTTGTGGTGTTGAATTATTGCTGTCATTTTTCTCCATATATTGCTTGATCTCTGTTTTTATTTGGTCATTGATCCATTGGTTATTTAGGAGCATGTTGTGAAGCCTCTATGTATTGGTGGGATTTTTCATTTTCTTTGCATAATTTATTTCTACTTTTATACCTTTGTGGTCTGAGAAACTGGTTGGTACAATTTCAATCTTTTTGAATTTACTGAGGCTCTTTTTGTGTCCTAGTATATGATCTATTCTTGAAAATGTTCCATGTGCACTTGAGAAGAATGTGTATTCTGCATGTTTAGGGTGTAGAGTTCTGTAGATGTCTGTTAGATCCATCTGTTCTAATGTGTTGTTCAATGCCTCTGTCTCCTTGTGTTTGGTTGATGTGTCCTTTGGAGTGAGTGGAGTGTTGAAGTCTCCTAGAACGAATGAATTGCATTCTATTTCCCCTTTTAATTCTGTTAATATTTGTTTCACATATGTGGGAGCTCCTGTGTTGGGTGCATAGATATTTATAATGGTTATATCTTCTTGTTGGACTGTCCCCTTCATCATTATGTAATGTTCTTCTTTGTCTCTTGTGACTTTCTTTGTTTTGAAGTCTATTTTGTCTCATACAAGAACTGCAACTCCTGCTTTTTTGTCTGTATTAGTTGCATGAAATATCTTTTTCCATCTTTTCACTTTTAGTCTGTATATGTCTTTGGGTTTACGATGAGTCTCTTGTAGGCAGCATATAGATGCATCTTGTTTTTTATCCATTCAGTGACTCTATGTCTTTGGATTGGTGCATTCAGACCATTTACATTTCGGGTTATTTTCGATACATATGTGCTTATTGGCATTGCAGGCTTTAGATTCGTGGTTACCAAAGGTTCAAGGTTAACTTCCTTGCTATCTAAGTCTTAACTCACTTAATACGCTATTACAAACACAGTCTTAAGGTTCTTTTTTTTCTCCTCCTGTTTCTTCCTTCTCCATTCTTTATATGTTAGGTATCGTATTCTGTACTGTTTGTCCATCTCTTGATTGATTTTTGGGATAGTTGATTTAATTTTGCATTTGCTTAGTAATTAACTGGTCTCCTTTCTTTGCTGTGGTTTTATTACCTCTGGTGACAGCTATTAAACCTTAGAAACACCTCTATCTATAGTAGTCCCTCCAAAATACATTGTAGAGACAGTTTGTGGAGGTAAATTCTCTCAGCTTTTGCTTATCTGGAAATTGTTTAATCCCTCCTTCAAATTTAAATGATAACCTTGCCGGATAAAGTATTCTTGGTTCGAGGCCCTTCTGCTTCATTGCATTAAATATATCATGCCTCTCCCTTCTGGCCTGTAAGGTTTGTGCTGAGAAGTCTGATGATAGCCTGATGGGCTTTCCTTTGTATATGATCTCATTTCTCTCTTTCTGGCTGCTTTAATAGTTTGTCCTTATCCTTGATCTTTGCCATTTTAATTACTATATGTCTTGATGTTGTCTTCCTTGGGTCCCTTGTGTTGGGAGATCTGCGCACCTACATGGTCTGGGAGACTGTCTCCTTCCCCAGATTGGGGAAGTTTTCAGCAATCACCTCCTCAAAGACACTTTCTATTCCTTTTTCTCTCTCTTCTTCTTCTGGTACCCCTATAATGTGAATATCATTCCATTTGGATTGGTCACACAGTTCTCTCAATATTGTTTCATTTTTCGAGGTCCTTTTTTCTTTTTCTCTTTGTGCCTCAGCTTCTTTTTATTCCTCTTCTCTAATTTCTATTTCATTTATCATCTCCTCCACCATATCTAATCTGCTTTTAAAACTTTCCGTTGTAAGTTTCATTTCTGATACTATGTTTTGTAATGATTGATCTCTGACCTTAATTCCTCCCTGACTTCCTGAATATTTTTCTGTACCTCCATGAGCATGTTAACGATTTTTATATTGAAATCCCTTTCAGGCAGATTCATGAGTTCGATTTCATTTGAATCTTTCTCAGGGGTTGTTATTTATAATCATAATTTACTTTGAACCAGATTCCTTTGGCGTTTCATATTTGTATATGGCGCCCTCTAGTGCCCAGAAGCTCCACTCTCTGGAGCTACTGAGCCTCTGAAGCAATGTTGCAGGTCGTAGGGGAGTGTTATTTGTGCCTGGGGGAGGAAAGAGCTGTTTCTTGCTTCCTGGGTGCTGTGCCTGTCTCCACTGTCAGAACCAGTGTGCTGAGCACACAGGTATAAGCTTCTGTGCTTTGTGTTTGTAGTTGCTGTAGATAGGGCTTCCCTATAGCTGGCCTAATGCCAAGGTAGGGTTTGCCAGTTTCCAAGCGAGGTGGGGCTGGCTGGGAGAAAGGTCCAGTTGGCTGCTTATCACAGAGAGGGTTCTTGGAGCTGTGTAGCCAGCCAGGAGGTGGAGCTCCTGATGGTCATGAAAGTTCCCAACTGGCTGGGCAGAGTGCACCCGGACAATTTTTTCTACCTGTCCTTTCTCCTGAGCCATAAGCTCTGTGCAGTCCTTGGCCCTTAGCAGCCCTCTTGCTGTTAGGAAGTCTCAGACTGCCCGCCTTTCTTTTGTCCAGAGCAGCCGGATATGGATCCGTACTTTCCACAAGCAGCTGGAATCTCAGTCTTTCCAGGTATTCTGCCCGTCTTAGCTTTCTGACCCTCTAATCATGAGAGTACTGTGAAAACACCATGAAGTGTAGGTTTGTGCTCCCAGATCAGATCTCTGGAGTTAGATATTCAGCAGTCCCAGGCCTCCATTCGCTCCCTCCTCTGTTTCTCTTCCTCCCCCCAGAGAGCTGGGGTGGGGGAATGGCTTGGGTTCTGCCAGGCCATGGCTTTGGTACATTACCATGTTCCATGAAGTTTATTCTTTTCTCCAGGTGTATGCAGTCTGGCGCAGTCCTCTTTCCTGTTGCTCTTTCAGGATTAGTTGTTTTTGTTATATTTTTGTAGTATATGTGGTTTTAGGAGGAAGCCTCTCTCTCACCTCTCATGCTTCCATCTTTAATCCTCTTCTCCCATTTGTTTTTTTAAAGTGATTTACTATTTTTAGCGAGTAATCTTTTAAGCTACCTTGTAGTTTGTAATTTTGTTTCACATCTACTTACAAAAGTTGAAACAATGTCATTCATTGTAACGTTGGCTGTTTGCCTGGGGAGAACTTCCATTAGTTTGATTTTAAATGAAAGATCTCAGAGCATCATTTGGTCTTCCTGCCTTTTCAGAACAGTCAATGGACTGCCTGGCCAATCTTAGAGAAGCCATAATGGATTTCTTATAGAGATAATTTGAGTGTTAAAATAATGCCTGTTTCTTCATATATCCACCAACTTCCCCTTCCATAGTTAAGACCTTTTAATTTCAGACAATTATATAAAATGATGAGTTATAGTTAATCTGTGTAAATTCATCTCCAAATTCTGCCTCCTAATTCTCATCCCCTTTATATAACCAATTCCCCCTTTTTGTCCTCAGTCATGTTTCATTTTAGTTGTTTTTATTATTAATGAAAAAAATTACTCCTTAAGGAAATATAGGGAATATTTGAAAGGTTAAAAAAGCGAATAAATTACCCATAATTCCACTTACCCATATATAATTAGCTATAACAACTCTTCATTTTTTTTTTCTCCTCTGGTTTTCCACTGTGGACCAGGGTTTCTTCTGTGTAAGGGATTTTTAAAAATGTAGTTGTTTATATCTTAGGTATTTTTCCATGTTATTACATACTTTTTATGAACATCTATATAAGTAAAACATTGTCCCCTTTTGTATTATTTTCTTATAGTTTTTGAGAAAAAGAAATACTGAGTCAAACTGTATGAAGATATTTTAAGATTATTTATACATATTGCCAAATTGCTTTCTAAAAGGAGTGAGCCAGTTTATCTTCACACCAGCAACTATGAAACTATGTTGTTTCACCACAAATTTGTCAGCAGAAATTCTACATTGACAAGTAGATTAAGGGCACTGATTTTTACTTTCCCATTCTCTCAGCACCTATAAGATGTTGCTTCATTAATGTGGTTCTATGTGGTATTTTTCTTCCTTGCATGAAACGAAAAGAAAAATTTAACTAGGATGTGTCTGCTGAGGCTCATTTAAACCAAAGTGCCCACATTCTGTATTTCAAAAGTCTTTGAGCTCAGATCATCTCACTTGTATTAGCTCACTTTGTGCTCTGTGCTTCTGCTTTAAGACCATTTGCCATTTTAACATCGAATTCTGCTAATGCAGTTCTCCCATCTTGGTGCTATCTTCAACTGCCTATTTCTTTGTATGCTGTGTGTGCCATACAGCCACCTATATATACTGGAGTTTGAGAAAGATGTCAAACATTTGTATTCTTATGCCTCTGTCATAGCAGTGGTATCCCTAGTACCTTTTCCTAAGCAGAGACTTCTGAGGCCTGTGTCCTTGGTGTGTGTGTGGACATCAAGACTTCAGCTGTTAAGGACCAAGGACCCCGTGTCTGGTTTTGGTACTTAGAATTTCCCCAGCACGCAGAACTGGGTACAGTGCTCACAGTGGTGACTGGAGCAGTGGTAATCGGGTGAGTGGCATTGACACTCTGGAGAACTCATGCTTTGGCATGGATGTCTGAGCAACAGCTGTGCTTGTTCACCTGCACCTTTTCCCTTTGTTTCTTTCATGGCTCTGATTCCTGAGTGTTTTGTGTATAGTGGCTACTCAGTTATTTGCTGAGCTGAGTGTCAAGTACTGTTTTTATAGTAAGTCATTCATTTGTTGAGTTGAGTTGAATTGAATTGGCTGGATTAACTGTATTTTGGGGTCTTTCCCCCTTACCCTTCCAACTCAGTTGATGGTGTGGTTGGACTGAAGAATCCTTCAAAATCCTTTTCTCCTCTCCTCATTTTAGTAATCTACAAATGGAGAGGCTATGTAAAAGAGCATATTAGAAGAGTTGAAAGGTTATCCCAATAGGTATCATTTTATATAGCTATCCACTCTAATTGAATTCTTCCAAAATCCACATTCAGGGGATTTGTAGGCTTTAAATATGTGTTTTAAAGGAGGTTGAATACTCTTTTGGGTAGCTTTGGACTTAGGGTAATTTTTATTTATATTCAGCGGAAATGAATGTCTTTCTGACTTAGCAGAAAAAATTAAAATTTCTGTTTTACCCAAGAACCTTCTGTATCCATTGTAGAACCACTGTTTCTATCTCCAGTCTTCTCTTAGTCTTGAACCATTCCTCATAAACTATGAAGCTGATAGCCAGCTTTTCTCTGAATGTGCTCTAATATATCCCTGTTTATATGGTGGTTAGAGCTGAGTATAATGTTCTCTATATGGTATAACCAATGGCAGAGGAGAATGGATTATCATTTTCCCTTGATTTGTATGCCATACTGCTATTTATTCAGCAGAGAAGTAAATTAGGTATCTTTGGTAGTTGTATCTTACCATTTAACATATTGAATTTATTTTCAGTAAACCCCTAAGTCTTCTTCATACCTGTTTAATTGTATGTTCCTTCTCCCTACATGTACAATAGTTTGTGTTTTTTTAAAACAGTTTTAGACCTTATCTTTATCTTACCTCCCTTAAATTTCATCATATTAGAGTTGACTCAAGTTATCCCAGCCTTTTGAAACTTCTTTGTATCTTTCAATATATTCATTAAAGTTTTTCAATCTGCAAATGTGTTAAACATCATTAATGTATAAATCCAGATAACTGATGTTTAAAAATCACTTTTGAAGTATCTTTGCCATGGATGGCCAAGACTGCCCCCAGGTTTGGTGACATGTTGGAAGGACTAATAAGATATAACATACAGTCATACTCACAGCTAAGATTTATTACAGCAAAAGGATATAAAGTAAATTTAGCAAAGGGTAACTAGACAGGAGCTTCTGAGAGTCCTCTCCCAGCGGAGCACACATACACACTTAATTCCTCCAGCAAGTTGTGACAGCAGTGGGAAGTACTGTGTACCAATGAAGCTCATTAGAGACTCAGCACTCAACGATTTTTACTGCAGGCTGGTCACATACGCATTGTCTGCCTAGCGTCTACCAAAATTCCACATTCTCAGAAGGCAAACAAACATTTAACATAAACCATTTTGGTTGTGCAAACAGTCCGCGCACAATGAATGATGCTTACAACTTAGGGGAAGCTTTGTACCATTGTAGGGAACTGTTTATCAGCCAAATTCCCAGAAGCCAGCCAAGGGCCAGGCTAGCACGGAGGATCTTCTAAAGATAGGCAGTCTCAGGCCTGCTCTGTTAACTCTTTTCTGTACATTATGTTGACATTTACTAGAATATATATGTAGTGTAAGTGATGTAGGATATTGGTGGGATATAATTTCCTACAGCATACTTCAAGGGAAGTCATTCAGGTCTTTTTATGCTCATAGATATTTGAATGTAGGCCTTTTTGGTGAGATTAGACCTGTTATTTTTTTTATAGGGGCAGACTTTCCTTTGAAATATACCATACCTGACTACTTAAAGTTGATTTCTTCTAAACAGCAGTTTGTTTTATAATTTTGATAAGAAATGTAATAACTTTGCCTCTCCTTTTTCCTCCTGATTACTAATTGCATAATATTTATTAATTTTGTAGGTCCCAGACTCCCAAATGGCTAAATTACAGTGATGCTATACAATTTATAGAACCTAATTTTCCTTTAATTTTTATGTTTAACTTTGTTTATGATTGTTTAACATTGAAAATAAATGAACCATTACAACAACAAAACACTACTTGGAAAAAAACAACTAAATCTTCATGATTTAAATTTCATGAGTTATAGTGTCTAAGTTGATACAGAAAGATGCTGCTGATTTTAGAACATCAGGGCATTTAAGGAAATGTAGAAACCTTTTTTCATCATTTGAAAAGCATTCAATGTGATATAATAAAATAGATATTTTGTACTTGTCAGGAGACAACATGTTATTTTCTAAGCTTACACTATCGAATTACAAATTTTTAAAAGACTAAGAAAAAAATGTTTAAGTCCTCTTTTGCTTATCCATTAAGAAAATCAAAATATAATCTAATATGTGATTATTTGATAGCATTTACTGTAAGGAATTTTACCATTTGAATTCCATAGCTACATTTAAAATATAGACAGATTTTAGTACAGATATCTTTTTTTTATTGAAGTACCATTGATATACAATCTTATTTTGGTTTCAAATACTTAACACAATGGTTCAGCAGTATACCCATATTATTAAATCCTCACCCCCATAGTGCAGTTCAGATACATTTAGTATTTGGAACATATTTTCCAGGGAGGTTTTTAAGAATGCCTGTTAGTTGTTAGTGGAGATTTTTAAGAAGATAGAAGATAATGACCCTTTGGGGTTTTTATTTAAGTACAGTTCTGCCCAAGGACAAATGAATAATTGGATGACATTTAAAAATGATCCTTACAAAGCTGATATTTTGTGGTGTTCTCCCTATCCCTAATTTACTGTTCTCTCAATTTCTACAGAAAGCCCATCCATTCTCAGGGATTGAATTACTATCCCTTTGCTAAATATTCTGAAACGGAGCTCTATAAATCTGGCCTTGTACCTGTCCTCTAGTCTGATGTATCTAAGGACATTCATTATTGCCAACTTTTATTCCTTAAACTGACCATCTCTTTTTGTTTTGATTTATTCTTAATTTCACTAGTACCAGTGTCTTAGATTTCCAGCTTACAGCTCTGTATTTAATAAATGCTCATTGAAAGAAAGACTATAAAGACTTCCTTCTCTCTCATTTGCCATCTCATTTGGAATCGTATTTGTATGACTCTTTCTTTACTGTCTTTTAAGACACTGTCCCTTAGTAGCCATTTAAGCACTTTCTTTCAATCTTGGTGTATATTTTTATTATATTCTTAATGTACTTCTACTCATAGAAGCTTTAGGTTAACTGATGACTTATGGACACAGCCTCCTACCTTTACGAATTCTTTCATAACTAGAAAGGTGGCCTCTTCAACTGCTAGACAGCTCTGTGACTTAGAAGATGCTTCCTAATTGTGACCCCAAATCTTCTTTCTTGAAATGCCCACCATCTGATCCTATGTCATCTCTCTGGAGAAAAACAGAAGTAAGTCATATCCTTTTTTGACATGGTTCTTATGATATGTGAGAACTGCTTTTATATCTTCCTTCTCCTCCCAGATTAAAAATCTTTATTTCTCTGTACTTTGCTCATTCATTCATTCAGCAAATATTTATTGAGCACCAAATATTTATTGGTGCAAGTCACTGTTCGAAGTACTTGGAATATGGTGGTGAACAAGAGTAATTACCTTTTCTCAACAGGGCTTATAAAATAGGGGTAAACAAAAGAATTCCAAAATAAGACATTGACAAGTAAAAAAAATAAGATAACTTTGGGTTATGTAAATGCCATGAAGAAAATAAAGCTGGGTTATAGGGTAGAGAAGGCTTGGAGATGGGAGGCTACTTCTTCATTTACTTTGGTTTCCAAATATCTTAGTTGCCCTCCACCACAGCAACACGCATGGTCTTTGGCACTTTTCAGATGCCTGTGGTGGACTTCTGACCTGCTAATGCCTGCTATTTTTGAACTATTCTTCAACCAGATCTTTTCTACTTTAAACTTGGAAAATCAGTTTATTGAAACTAATTGCAGGACTCTACAGTCATCCCTGTAAAATTTAATCTCACTTATTAGCCCCTCCTTCTAGTTTTATGGGATCTTTTTGAATCTTGTTACAGATTTGATCAGCTTACCTTCTCTGTTATCTTTCAAGACAGGAATAATGATCCAAACAGAAGAGTACCAAGAGCAGAACTAGGCAAAAAGGTTCCTTCCAAATGGATTTTGCTTTATTTAATTAGCACATTTGGGGAGTGGCTGCTCATCTACCTCTAATTCTACTTACTATCTAGTTCCATTTTTTTCCCTCTTATTTTCAATTATTTCATGAGGTTTTTGCTAGGGAGTAAAGCACAGTCTTTTGGCCTGCATTCCACAGTCAAACCAATTTGGGTTTTAATTTTTCATTCTGTCTCTAGTTATCTGTGGAATACTGGGTATGTTACCTAACAACCTCTTTGACTCTTGGTCCCTGCTTCATGGGGGTAACATGAGATAATGAAAATGAATCACCTACCAAAGCACCTTTCATATGAAGAAGAGCCTAGTAAGTATCAGAACAGCAGCTGGAGTTGTCAGCCCTGCTAACATATTCTGTCTTGAGCTTTCCTGATTTAAACCCTTTAAATGCAGATGCACATACACAAATATACACAGAGGTAGGTTTTTGCCATTTTTTTCTTAGGGATGGACACAGAGAAACATCTTTGTTAAGTCTTATAAGCCCATATGTCTAGAATTTTACTAAATGAAACATCAAACCTACATCTCTGAAATCCATATTTCCTATTGAAAACTTAAACTTTGTCTTCTCTCTAGTTATTTATCATCTTCCTGGTGGTCCACAATTTCTCAAAGATTATCAGTAATACTGATCTTTTAATATGAGATGTGGACATGGGATGCTGAAAGTAAAATTGGAAATTCCCTGGGTATTTAGCTGTGGTTTTCAGGTCTCTGATAGCACAGAGAATAAACTTATCTCCAGTGGGGAAGACAAATAATGTTTATAACAGCTAGTATACGATGAACACTGTGAAAACATCTTCATATATATTATTTTATTCAACCTTTTAGTAACTACATGGAATTTTAGGAAATTAGACATCAGAATTTAAATATGTAGGTCATCTTTCAAGTCAGCAGGTACCTACCCACATGTCCTCGCTCAGGAGCACCCCATCTCAGAGAGAAGGTACCATTTCTTGTCTTGATCCACTTTCTTACCTCTCTGTCATCAACTAGAAATTGATTCTGAATTTCAAGGTTTAAATCAGTTACTCTTTGTTCGTAATCTCTCAAAACTCAGTTAAGAAGAAATTTACATATGTACATTCTGTGTAAGCTTATTTGTATCAGTGAGGTAAACACAAATGGTGATGCTGAGTTAATTTTCCAGAAGTAATGATGACTTATTAGTTTAACATCTTGTAATGCTTGGCCCTCCTTGAATTCAGGGACATTCTAGAATGCAGTGTTTAGTTAGAGAAGAGGGCATACACAGATTAAATCCATGACCTCATTGACATTGTGTCCTAGCCAAGTTAACTATCCTCAAAAGTTGGATTTTTGCCTATATATTTGTCTTATATTCCTAGTCAGGAGTTAAGAGGGCTGACAATCTGTATTAAGCTTTTTTGGGTAACCCTCAAAGTTACAAATTAGCACAGTGGCTTATGCATAGCAGATATTGAGAAAAAAAATCTTGATGTATTGATACTATGTTTTAATATGAGGGCATTTCAATCACTTTGTGTGGATTTCTGTAGGAAGAATTTACGAGGATTTTGAAAGTTTGTTGTTGTATGCAGTTTTTTGTGTTTAAATTCAGTCATACTCAGCACTTAGCTGTCTTCCTGCTGAAGGTTCTTTTTGATTGAATGTGATCATTGCATTGATGGCATATTAGTTGTCTTGAACAATTAATATTCCTTTCTAGTTCAATTAAAAATTTAAGCCTATGATGTGACTCAGACTGAAGATGCAAAGATGATATTAAAACAGCTTTCACCTTCTCTAGAAGAGAAGAAAGGTAAAAATACTCAACTTGTTCAAATACACAGTATACCTGTTAAGAGGATAATTTATTTAGGAAGGTGATAACTACTTCATATATTAGAAATTCTGCTAAATTATGCAAAATCTTAGAAAAGTAGGTATTTATTAGAATTTAATAGTAAGCAGTTATATTAAAAGGACTTGAACATATCCAAATCAGAACTAAATACTGAAACAAACTGCTTTAATTTATTGACCTCCAAAGCAGATCCCATTTAAGTGTTAGATATTGGCTCTGTTTTCACCAGGTCAAAGAAGTTGCTCTATATACCACACGTGTTAGAGACCCTCCTTGGTGGACTTTGAGCATGGAGACTCACAATGATTACAGTCTCCTAGGAAGCTTACTTTGGCTACAGAATGCAGAATTTACTGCAGGGGGCAGACAGACCAGATAGGAGACTGCATGGGCTGAATGTTTGTGTCCCCCTAATTCGTGTTGAAGCTCTAACACCAAATGTGACTGTATTTGGAGATAGGCCTGTGAGGAAGTGGTAAAGGTTAAGTGAGGTCATATGAGTGGGGCCCTAATACATTAGGGCTGGTGCCCTTCTAAGAAGAGGGAGAGATACCCCAGTGCTTTCTTTACCCGGTGAAGACACAGCAAGAGGGCAACTGTCTGCAAGCTAGGAAGAAAGTTCTTACCAGAAACTGAACTGGCCAGCACCTTGATCTTGGGTTTCCCAGCCTCCAGAGCTCTGAGAAATAAATTTCTGTTATTTAAGCCTCTCAGACTGTGGTAGATTGTTATGGCAGCTAGAACAGACTGAGAAACCATGGTTATAATCAGAGCTTGAGGTGGTAAGGGGAGTGGTGACTGGAAAGAAATCAGAGATTCAGAGATGGGTATGGTGGAAATGGGAAGAAAGTGATACTATTTTTTAAAAAGTCTATAGGATCTGTTGGCTAACAACATACAGGGAGTAAAAGATGAGGTAGAGATTTCTTATGAGTCATGAAATGGGTTATTTATCCACTTTTCCCAAAGTGTTTTAAGGGTAATTGTGTTGTAGTAGTAGACTAATATAGACACTGAGAAGTGACTGGTGGTTACCATGGGGGAGAGACTGAGGTGGGTGGAGAGGGTGGAGGGATAAAGGGACACAAAAATTCTTAATCATAATGTATGTTGGCCACAGGGGTAGTAGTATGGCATGGAGAATACAGTCAATGATTCTTGTACATCTTCCTATGTTGACAGATAGTAACTGCACTAGTGGGGGTGAGGATTTAATAAAATGGGTAACTGCTGAACCACTGTGTTATATATTTGAAACCAAGATAAGATTGTATGTCAACAATACTTCAATTTTTTTAAAAAAGGGTAATTGTGTTGAGAGTTCCCAAGACCACCATAGACTTAATGATTTGCTAATAGGACTTACAGGACTCAGCATATAGTCATACTCATGACTATGATTTATTATAGTAAAAGGGATACAAAGCAAAATTAGGAAAGTGAGAAGACACATGTAAAAAGGGGCAAAGTGTGGATGAAACCAGGCATAAGCTTTCAAGAGTCCTCTCCCCATACAGTTGCACAGGACAAGCTTAGTTCCTCTAGCATCAAGTTGTGAAAGCATGTGCAAACTGAAGAAGCTCACCTGAGCCTGGAAATACATGTTTTTTTTTTAATCTAGAGTTAGTCACACATACACCCTTTGCATAGCATGTGGCAAAAAGTCCAAACTCCCAGAAAGAAAGTAGGTGTTCAACATTAACTCTTTTGTTTGTACAAACAGTTTAGGCACAGTAAACCATATTTCTCAGTTAGGGAATGGCAGGAACCCTCCCCAAATTCAAGTTTCCAGATGCCAGCAAACGGCCAACCTTGCAGCAGGCCTTTCTAGAAAACCAGTCTCAGGCCTGCTATGTTAACTCTTTTCTGCACAGTATTATTTTAAACTAGAAAGGGAAAATTACATATATGTCACTCTGTTTTCATTAATGAAATTTATGCATAATAGAAACAAATTTTAACCCTAATCATTGCCTTCAGTTGGTCACATGTAAGGATGCTTTTGACAAGTCTTAGGAAGAGAAAACAACTCTGAATATAGTCAAATGTTGCCATTCCTTTAAGATCAAACTATGGAGCAGTATTTTAGATTACCTTCTCAAATATAGTAAGAATATATTTATGATGCCTTTAGTAAAAAATTCTTGGACAGGTTAAAGAAGTATGGCAATATTATTATAAATTTTGAGTTAAAGAACTATTGCACATTATTTTACTAAATATATGTTTTTAATCTGCTTTTCTATTAGATTGTTCTTTAGAATCAATTTTTAAGAGTTCCTTGTATAGTAGGAATGTTAGTCCTTTTCCATACATACATATTGTTACCTTCTTTCCCCACCCCCTGCCAGATGTTATCAAGACAAAGATTTAAAAATTTTTATTCAGTTTCTGGGAGTATTCTAGAACTTACCATGAGATTAAGTTTTTTGCTTGCTTGTTAAATAACAGGCTGGATTAAAATGTCAACATGTTGAAAATGAAATGGGCTGTGTTAATTTAATTTCCAAGAGAGCCATTTGAGCAATTCATTGTTTGCGAAAATCTACATTCTATTTAAATGGACTTTTAACTTTCTTTATATGAAATGAGCCATGAGCTAAACCATTAGGTTTTGAAAAACTCAGCAAGAAGAACAGTGTTATCTAGTATCATATTCAGAAGAATATTTAGTTGAAATTTGAAAATGGAGATTATTTCTTGAGTTCTGTGACATGAATTTGCATTAAATGTTTATCCAAGATTTTGCTGTTCAGTTACTGATGTTAAACAAGAAGAACATAAAGATCCATTTCAGCTGACTGAGGAAGATGTAAGTCTAATAAAAAATTATAATGGGGAAAGAAAAATATGAAATTAAATAAAAGAGGATTTGACCTGTTCTCTGATTTGTCGTGACATCAGAGGCCTACCATTCAAAGGGGGAATCTTTTCAACTAATTGGAGACAGGTAATTTTTCATGGTCTCCAAAGTAGTGCTAAGAACTTAACTTCATGCAATAAAAATGATAATACTAGCAAATTTACTCCCTCTAAACAATTAAGTACAAGAAACATCCTTTGTCAATCATGTCTTTTTGTTGTATCTTCTAATAGTATGTTATTTCATCCTTATCTACCAGCCCCCAAACTGTGTTTCCTAAGTATAACAGGGGCAAAACCATGATACAGGCATATTCACACAGTTTTGGTAGGTTTCTGATTCTGCCATATCAATGTTGTATACTCCACAGCCCAGCTGGTACTATCAGCCTTTCTTTTTTCTCCTGCCCTGCTGTCTTGCAGTTTGGGGATGTCTGCCATAGCCTCCTGGGAGGCTGCTGCTCTTTGACATTTGTGCTCTGAGCACTGTCTCTTGACAGCAAAGGACTACTGTGAACCATGTCAATGTGCAGAATTCCTTGTATGCCAGGTGTGTGTTGTTTTCCCCGGAGCTCTGCAGAAGCTTGCTGCGGTCTTCATTACCAAAGTAAAAATCCAGCTCTTCCCACCCTGACAAAAGTGGATTTGTTATAATCCAGAACATGGCTCCGAAAGCTTTCCTGCCTGTACTTCAAGTGTCTCAAAGAGATTTTTCAAGTTGCATCTTGTTTTCTTGTGTTTGGGGCAGCATCTGCTGTCCAGAGCTCTGGGGCAAGTCCCAGTTAAAACTGGCAGGTAAATTCAGTGGAGGCTCAAGTGCACCCAGAGGACAAAATGCCCTGACAGTGTTTTCCCTTCCTGCAGCACTTTGGCCCTTTTTCTCCTTGGGATGATCTCTTACTTCAGATGCTCCTGAGCCGTTAATAGAGATAGTTTCCTGGCAGACTAGACATTCTTTGAAGGAAGTATAATTTGTCTTATGTAATTACATGATGCTGGAATTTAAAAGAGTTTTCCAATTTTATTTTAAAGCCAACAAAATGTTCTTTAGATAATGAATACAACATATAATGGCTGAGCTGCTCTGATCGAAGCAGGTTGAGGAATCCTGAGGCTCCTGCAGAGAATGTTACAGGGTCTTGGAGATTACTGACCTCTGCAAACTCCCTTGTTTTATAGATGAGAAAACGAATGCCCATGGAGTTAATCCATTTCCATTAGTCCTTTCATGGCCTAATTAAGCTTTTTCTAGACCTTCTCTGACTGACCTCATTCTCTCCTTTGTGAGGCTTGGTGGAATTAGTTATTTGTGTGGCATTTTGTGTACATGTATCATGTAATCCTGATCAGTTTGTTCATATTTAAATGCTTGTGCTTATGGTCCCTAACCTCCAAGTCTATTTTTTAAAATTAATTTTAGATCCTTAGTGCCTAATGTGATCTTACCATATTATTATATAGTCAATAAATGTTACATTAACGGTTATTTAGTACTTTATTTGGAAATTATATATTTAGTTTGTAAAGTGTCATTTTGCACTTGTTGTGTTTTAATTTCTAATGGTGGTTCTGTTAGTTTGGGTGAGCTAGTTCTGTTTCACCAACTAGATTGTCACTATTTTAAAACTTTCTCTGTCAGTACGTCACCATAAAACCCAGCATAGTAGAAGCGCTTTGATTAACCAAAGAGAATCCCATAGAAAGTGTCATGACACTGTTGCTTTACTCCCTTCTTATTACTTCTTAAAGTATTCCTGATATTGACAAGTTACAGTTAAGGGTGCTTCTTGTTTCATGAGGCTAGTGGCTAGAGAGGCTGTGTATAACTGAAATAACACGGGAATTTGCATCCAGGGTCTACTCTTAATTAGATTTTGACCATAGTCATGTCCCTTAATTTCTCTGATCCCTATTTCCATCATCTATAAAATGGCAAATAATATATATTTTGTTGTAATAAGTAAATAACATATGTAGTGCCTAATAGTACAATATGTATCATAATAAATATTTAATCATAGCTGTTGTCATATACAAGCCTGGGTGGTGGACCTGCAGGGTCAGTCGTGTTTAAAACTAACATGGGGATGAATCACTTGGGGATCTTATTAAATTGCAGGTTCAGAGTTAGTAGGTCTGAGGTGGTGCCTGAGAGTCTTCATGTGAATAAACTCCTACGCCATGCTGATGCTCTTATCCAGAGACCACACTTGAAATAGCAAGGTGCTTGATTACTCAAGATTCCCATTGTGTATTTTTTTTATATGTTGAATGATTGATTAGATTTTCTTTCCCTATCACTGTATCTTGTCAGACATTATGACTGTGTTTTTAAGGCATTTAACAGTAATATCTTGGACTTACACATCAGTTTGTTTTCAGCAGCTCTTATTGTTAAAGTGCTAAACATACCATACTGTTTTTTAAAAGCTTTCAATGATGGGTGTCAAACAGTTAAGGGCAAACAATTCAGGTAAACATAATGACTTTGACTACATGTTTTCTGTTTGTAAGGAAACCAAGTGAAGACTCCAGGCACCTTAAGGCACATCAAGTCATTAGCCATTTTCTTCCTGCTGTATACGACTTACCTATACAGGTCAAGAAATTACAAGTGTAAACCTGTATATTCCATGTAAGATGAACTTTATAAATCTTCCTAATTTGAAGTTGAAAGAGCATTAGACTGAGAGTCAGGGGACAGGAATCTTGTTTTGGTCCAACACAGGTTAGTTACCCAGGGTGACCTTGGAAAGGTCAGAGTCAATTCTGACTTTTTCATGCATTCATAATAATTTATAAGGAGAACTTTTCACAAAAGTTGAAAACGTTTCTATGTAAGAGAAAACATCTCACCTATCACAGTTTTCTAATCAGTATTTTGAGTTTAAAACTATTAAGTTCTCTAAAAAGTTGATTACGCCTATACTGTTTTCATTTTAATTGTATTCATTTCGTTAATAAGATTTTAATAGTAAATTTTGGAGCAGTTTACTGACCACCTGAGTATTTCACATATTTTACCAAAATGTGAATACGTTCCTACAAAAATATAAATTAATGCAAATTTAAACATTTTTTGAAAAATAATTATTTTCAGATTATTTTTCTTTAATATGTGCAGAATTATCTACTGATATAAAAGACAAAACAAGATGTTTATGAGTTCCTTAATACTGTAATATACTCTTCAGCCACTATGTGCAACTCTTGCAAATACTGTTAATTTGTGACTAAACTCCAGAACCACCAAGTTAAAATGTGAAGCAAGAAAATGGTCTTTGGCACCATTGGGAAATGATACTTGGTTAAGTAAGGATTTATTGCATTCATGATATCTGAGAAGAAGGTAATTAATTCCTCTTTTATCTAAGTGCTTTCATTGCTGAAATCTTCCTGAAGCTCCAAAGCCATATCTCTGTCTTCAGCAGCAGTGTACCCACAAACCTTTAGGGCATTCTGACATTATCCCCTTAGATTTTGAGGAGGAAAGGGCAAGAGATGTGTATTCTGCGGCTTGAAGAGTGTTATTTCTGAGAGTAGATGTTCAGGGTCACAGGCCACACTATGTCAGTCTGAGCACAAGATCCATGTGGCAGAAGGCACCCACATGTTCTTTCATAGATTTAATTTGGGGTATCTGTGTTACCTAGGGTCGTCTGAAGTACAGGGTCTTTGGCAGTGTTCCCTCTTTCCTGGATCAAGGATGGTACTGCTTGAGTACCACAGTCGCAGGAGCAGAACTGGGTGTGCTGAGAAAGCAAAGCTGTGCGTATGACCTCTACCACATTATTATAATTAAAGTATTATTTTGGGTACCAGATAAAAGCAGAAGTTATTACTGGGTAGGCTTTTTTCACAAATCTCTGCAGCTAATCTGTATGTTTGAGTGGCAGCCAGACTATTGAAGTATGTGAACAAACAGCATTGCAGCTACCGTTATGTGTTCATAAACAGATTTCTTCACTGTACTTCTGAGCATTGGGGAGCTCAGAAGCCATTGTTGTGATATTTGCGCATAGTAATCATCATTGTCTAACATTTAGGACTTCTGAGCGATGAATTAAGCACTGTATTCCTCTCTCGTTTCTAGCACAGAAAGTAGAAGAGGAAAGAAGTAGTGTATGTTTGAGTGTAGTGTTGATTCAAAGTCAACAAGGAAGTGGTAGCTATTTCACAGGATTTTCTGGTATTTGCTTCCTGTAGCATTGTTTTCAAACTCAGTTTCCAGTGTACTGAGATGGGACAAAGGTACTGGACATTAGGGCAAAATTTTTTCTCTACTAATATTGTCATAAGCTGTGATAGAAATTCATGTTTAAAGCTGAGGTAATGATCAGTTAATATTGTAATATACAACAGGGAACCTGCCATAATGCACAGTAACAGAAAAATTATTAAAAAGAATATTCACATTTATTTTTTACTTGATGCTACATAGAACTTGCTATATTAATATTAATAAGATTTCCATAAGTGCTTTGATATCAGTGCTTAAAAGAGTGCTTAGAGATCAGTTCTCCAAAGATATTTTTAAAGAGTATTTATGTCAAACCTGGATAGTATACTGTGGGGAAAATTGAGGTTCCTATGGCCAGGATCCTCACCTGAACCTAAACTACTTCATGATATAACTGGCCCACTGCTAGGCTAATGCTTCCACACCCGTAGGCAATAAGCTGCTATTGACTGAGTCACTGTATAAAGAGCTCTGCACAGTGTTCTGGATGGAGGCAGAGAGGAAGGAGGATTACAGGCCTGCAGACTGTTGGATGCAGATGTGATTCTATTGCTGGACCTATCTCCAGGAGAACAAGCTGGGTAATAAACCCTTTTACCCCAAGAATGTTCCATTGTCATTCCTTGGTCTCCCTGAATCCATAGAAAACTTGCTCAGGGCTGAAACCCATCGGCAAGACAAACATTTTGTAAGTAAACTGATTTTTGTGGATAGTATTCCTATTGTTGAGTGGGGACAGTGTCATTAACTAGTAGTAAATTTTAAAACTAATTCTATATGCTTCTATGATGAAGAAAATACATTGTCATTTTTATGTGAAGTGTTATTTATAAGAAGGAATATTTTGTCAGGCAGAGTAATATGGAATATGCATATGTCTGCTAATGGGTTTCAGCCCTGGACAAGTTCACCATGGATTCAGTGAGACCAAAGAAATGACAGTGAAACGTTGTTGGGGTGAAAGGGTTTATACCCAGTTTTATTCTTGTGGTACGTCGATCACTAGAATCCCATCCACTCAGAGCGAGTCTGCATGCAGCAAGCTGATCTCTGCCTCTGGGCCTCCCTGCCCCCACAGCCGTCTCAGTCTCTGTCCTCGGCACTGCCACCACTCCAGTCTCATCTCTGCTCCCCTGCAGCCTTGCAGCCGTGCCATCGTGTTGCCCAGAGAACTGGGCGGAGCTCTTTATATAGAGTCAATAACGTATTGCCCACACGTGTGTAGTGAGCTAGCTGACCAGGGCCAGGTGAGAATCCTGGTCACAGGAACCTTCACTTTATCCACAGCATATTACCTCCTATTTTGCCTGTCTAGTGTTCAAGCATATCTTTTTGGACTTCAGTCCTCTCTCTGATTTGTACCCAATTTATTAAAAAATAGCAACAACAAAAAGATTCAAGGAGGACTGTCCCTTAATATTTTGTTTTTGTTTCTTCTCAGCAAGTCTTTTTATTAAATAACACACTACATTCCAATCTGCATTCATACATGGGAAAACAACTTTGAGGATGTGTTGAATTAAATAAGGTTTTTATTAGTCTTTTTATCTTAAGTGGATCTTAATTTGGGGACCAGAGCAACTCACAATCTATTGCTGCTTGTGAAACCTCTCTTTTTCAGCTTTTGTCTATTCTCAGTTGTATTTTGAATGACTTCTGTCTTCCATGGTTAATGCAATGCTTGGTAGAGCAGAATGAAAATGGTATTATCATGAACGTTTTAAAATTCACCAAAAGATATTCAGGATCTTCCCTATGCATTTCAGAGCTTTGGCTTTGATTGCTTATTTTACTATAAAGTAAATTTCAGGTGTTTACCACATCTCTCTAATATACTTTGCTATTTGACTGATGTAAGGTGCCTTAGGACAAGAGCATCCCAAGAATAACTGCTCTAGACCAGTACAATTCAAGCTTCAGTGTAAATGAGTCTCTTGGGGATCTTGTTAAAATGCAAATTTTGAATCTCCAGGGCTGGGATGGGCCTGAGATTTGCATTTCTAACAAGCTCCCAGGTGATCCATTGCTCCTGATCTAGGACAGGGACATACCTTGAAAGTATGGGTAATACCTGTATGTCCAGGGATTCTTAGTATATATACTAAGTATCGCAGGAATAATTTGTTCGAAGGCAATGGTTCTCAAATATTAGCATGCACTGGAATCACATGGGAGATTGTTGGCTAAAAGTGGCTGGGTGCCACTCCTTTGTGGTCCATTTTAGTGGGGCTTTGGAGCCCAGGAATCTATATTTTTCAAAAATTCTCAGATTTTGGTGCAGGTGAAATTAAAGCTTGGAATTGCTGTGGAAATTTGTAGTCCTTTCTGGAATGCCAGCTTTCTAAAGCAAAAGATACAATAAAAAGCCCATCTGAAAAGTGATTGCTGTGAATGCCAATTTGGTATTTGATTAACAAGGAAGCAGGGGTATAATTTTGCATATTTCTCTGGTCTTTTCCATTGCCTCAGGCAGAGGATGCATAATTTATTATAGTACATCAGTGTGGAAGACCATAGCTTCATTTATTCCCTAATTAACACTGAAGGGGTCTTAATTGGATAATTGGTTGGAAGTAATAGGTGAGTAGGTATATTAAATGATGGTGAATAGACTGCCAGTATTGACTTTTCTCTTGGATATTCTGACCAGGGTATTTGCTCATTCATTAGGCTATATCTATATCTTTATTATTATTTGCTATTATATTTACCTAGTGTCACAATATTTTGGCCTGTTCCATTGTGGGGAAAATGAAAGTTCCTATGGCCAGGATCCTCACTTGACCCTAAACTACTTGATGATGTAATTGGCCTGCTAGGCTAATGTTTCACACCTGTAGGCAATGAACTATTATTGACCGAGTCACTATATAAAGAGCTCTGCCCAGTGCTCTGGGCAGAAGCAGAGTGAGATGGATTATAGACCTGCAGACTGATGGATGCAGATGTGATTCTAGTGCTTGACCAACACTGTGAGTGTAAAGCCAAGTATAAACCCTTTTACCCCAAGAACGTTCTGTTGTCATTTCTCAGCCTCACTGAATCCATAGTGAACTTGCCTGGGGCTGAAACCCTCAGATAAGACATCAACATGTAAAATACAGAATTCTTCTCAAATTAAAAAAAAATCAGGAATTTAAGTAACTAATGGGTTGTTTGTCATCTTAGTTTGACAGCAGTTAAATTCTAAAAGTAAGTCTTTCAAAGTAAATTTTTAAAGATGACATCTTTTCATAACTTTAAAATTGGTTCTTTATCTGCTCATGTCTCTTTCTATTTTAAGAATGTGGGTGGTATTTATATAATACCTAATTTATTCTGTACAAATTATTTAAAACAAAAGGGTTGTGCAGAGGTTACCATTATTAGATAATCTTACCAGAAACAGTGAGTACCATTTAGAATACTGTGCTCAGGAAACTGTGATGTTAACCAAAGTGATTTAAAAGCTTTTTTTAGGCTTAATCCATCATATGCTTAAATTTATTATCTCATTTATTCACTAATTTGCATATGATATTGCAATTCAAAATTTTAAGCAAACATAAGTGTACCCAAAAATGAATTACAGTTTGAACTGAATTAAAGCAGATCATAATAACCAAGGCCAGCCTTGGATAGAAACATGGGATTGGTGAGCTGTGATTAAATTATACCTTTCTGCTCCTCTGCCCTCAAGAGCACATTTCTTTGTGCTACCCATGAGTGATTTTGTTCCACTTTGGTACCTCTCTGAGGTCTCTTGCCTTTGAGAGTTTCAAGGTCTAGAGAAGAAACAGTTTTAAAAACCAACATAACCTAGTATAGTGAGTGCTGTGTGAGAAGGATATCTATCACACAAAATACTTCATGATCAGAGAGAGAGATTAATTCTGCCTGAAGGGAAAAGCAATAAGAAGATAGACAAACATGTCTAGGGGCAATTAACATAAAAAAACATAATCCTCTCTGGGACAAGGATATAAACTGAGTGACCTTTCTGAGGTGCCGTTTTGTTGTGAACTTTCTAGTTTATTAATAACATAAGAACTGTGCTTCACAGTCCATAATATTGATACCGCTTAACACAAAGGTTGTTAGTATTAGGGAGGAACTACCTGCTAGTTGTTAAAGCAGACCAAAGAATTTTTCATTATATTCTGGGAAGATTCATCGAAATTTGAGTTAGTTTGCTTCGATATTCTCCAATATTATGTTTACCTATGATATTAGGACAATTGCTAACAAATCGAAAAGGCATTGTACTTTTATAGATATTCCTTTATGTATTCCAGCTGCTTTGAGTTAAGGGAATATATGAATGGAAAGGAAATGTAAAAAGTACTTAAATCCTGTCATATTTTAAGAGCAGTGGCTTTCTAACTGAGAAGAAAATTAGAATAGTTTTTAGTACGAAAGTAGAAAATCTGTGTTATAGACTGTGGAGAGAATGAAGGTTCCTATGGCCAGGATTCTCACCTGGCTCTGGTTGGCTTGCTCACTACACATGTGTAGGCAACACATTGTTATTGACGCTATATAAAGAGCTCCGCCCAGTGGTTTGGGTTGCTGTATGGCTGCAGGAGAGCAGAGACTGGAGTGGTGGCAGAGCCAAGGACAGAGACTGAGATGGCTGGGGGGACAGAGAGGCCAGAGGCAGAGACTGGCTTGCTGCATGCAGACTCGCTCTGAGTGGATGGGATTCTAGTGACTGACCTGTCACCGTGGGAATAAAGTTGGGTATAAACCCTTTCACCCCAAGAATGTTCCACTGTCATTTTTTTGGTTTCATTGAATCCATAGTGAACTTGTACAGGGCTGAAACCCATTGGGAAGACATAGACCAACTGACAAGTTATCTTCATCTTCACAATTAATATTTTCTGATTTCTGCAGGTATGGCTAAAGGTAGACACAGTAAGATTGTTTAGCAAAATGTAATTACAGGCATATCTCTTATGAAAATGAGATAGTGTTTAGAATTTTACTGCATTGTTATACATAAATTATGGAGGATTTATATATTATCTTGGATTAACTCAGTTGCAAATTTGATGCTCCTTGATGCCTAGAGCTGCATTGACTAATACAGGAGCCACTAGCAACATGTGGCTATTTGAATTTAAATTAATTGAAATGAAAGAAAATTGGTAATTCTGTTTCACATGTTAAACACATTTCAGGTGTAGCTAGTGGCTACTGGATTAGATGACAAAGATACAGAACACTTCCATCATCACGGAAAGCTGTGTTAGACAGTGCTGGTCTAAACTTTTGAGTATATGCCAGCTGTGTAATTGTTAGGATACGAATATTGTATTGGTTTGGATTAGGTTCACTTACATAAAGCTAAATACTATAAATAACAGTGACTTAGAGAAGGTAGAAGTTTATTTTCCTCTTATGGAAATAAAGTCTGGAGGTAGATAATCCAAGATTAGTGAGGCAAAGAATCATCAGACTGTGTTTATAATAGCTTAATAAGAGAGTGAAGTTAGACGGTTAGATAGTAAAGAAGCTACCCCTGAACCTTTGGTAACTACGAATCCAAAGCCTGCAATGGCAATAAGTACGTATCTATCAATGAACACCCTAAATGTAAATGGACGGAATGTAACAATCAAAAGACACAGAGTAACAGAATGGATAAAAAAGCAAGACCCATCTGTATGCTGCTTACAAGAGACTCACCTCAAACTCAAAGACATACACAGACTAAAAGTGAAGGGATGGAAAAAGATATTTCATGCAAACAATAGGGAGAAAAAAGCTGGTGTTGCCATAGTTCTTTCACACAAAATAAACTTCAAAACAAAGAAAGTAACAAGAGATAAAGAAGGACATTACATAATGATAAAGGGGGCAGTCCAACAAGAGGATGTAACTATTATAAATATCTATGCACCCAACACAGGAGCACTGACATATGTGAAACAAATACTAACAGAATGAAAGGAGGAAATAGAAAGCAATGCATTCATTTTAGGAGACTTCAACACACCACTCCCTCCAAAGAACATATCAACCAGACAGAAAATAAGTAAGGACGCAGAGACACTGAACAACACACTAGAAAAGATGGATCTAACAGACATCTACAGAACCCTACACCCAAAAGCAGCAGGATACACATTCTTCTCAAGTGCACATGGAACATTTTCCAGAATAGACCACATACTAGACCACAAAAAGAACCTCAGTAAAGTCAAAAATACTGAAATTCTACCAACCAACTTATCAGATCACAAAGGTATAAAACTAGAAATAAATTGTACAAAGAAAATAAAAAGGCTCACAAACACATGGTGGCTTAACAGTATGCTCCTAAATAATCAATGGATCAAAGACCAAATTAAAACAGAGACCAAGTAATATATGGAGACAAATGACAACAACAACACAAAGCCCCAACTTCTGTGGGACGCAGCAAAGGCAGTTCTAAGAGGAAAGTATATTGCAATCCAGGCCTATTTAAAGAACGAAGAACAATCCCAAATGAATAGTCTAAAGTCACAATTATTGCAACTGGAAAAAGAAGAAAAATGAGGCCCAAAGTCAGCAGAAGGAGGGACATAATAAAGATCAGAGAAGAAATAAATAAAATTGAGAAGAATAAAACAATAGAAAAAAATCAATGGAACCAAGAGCTGGTTCTTTGAAAAAATAAATAAAATTGATAAACCCCTAACCAGATGTATTAAGAGAAAAGAGAATCTACACACATAAACAGAATCAGAAATGAGAATGGAAAAATCATGACAGACCCCACAGAAATACAAAGAATTATTAGAGAATACTATGAAAATCTATATGCTAACAAACTGGATAACCTAGAAGAAATGGACAACTTCTTAGGAAAATACAACCTTCCAAGACTGACTAAGGAAGAAACAGAAAACCTAAACAGACCAATTACCAGCAACAAAATTGAATTGGTAATAAAAACACTACCCAAGAAAGAAACCCCTGGGCCAGATGGATTTGCCGCTGAATTTTATCAGACATACAGAGAAGACAATACCCATTTTCCTTAAAGTTTTCCGAAAAATAGAAGAGGAGGGAATACTTACAAACTCATTCTATGAAGCCAGCGTCACTCTAATACCAACACCAGGCAAAGACCCCACAAAAAAAGAAAATTATAGACCAATATCCCTGATGAACATAGATGCAAACATACTCAACAAAATATTAGCAAACCGAATTCAAAAATACATCAAGAGAATCATACACCATGCTCAAGTGGGATTCATCTCAGGGATGCAAGGATGGTACAACATTTGAAAATCCATCAACATCATCCACCACATCAACAAAAAGAAGGACAATAACCACCTGATCATCTCCATAGATCCTGAAAAAGCATTCGACCAAATTCAACATCCATTCATGATTAAAACTCTGAGCAAAATGGGTATAGAGGGCAAGTACCTCAACATAATAAAGGCCATATATGACAAACCCACAGCCAACATCATACTTAACAGCGAGAAGCTGAAAGCTTTTCACCAAAGATCGGGAACTAAACAAGGATGCCCACTCTCCCCACTGTTATTCAACATAATACTGGAGGTCCTAGCCACGGCAATCAGACAAAACTAAGAAATACAAGGCATCCATATTGGTAAAGAAGTAGTCAAACTGTCACTATTTGCAGATGACATGATACTGTACATAAAAAAACCCTAAAGACTCCACTCGAAAACTACTAGAACTAATATCTGAATTCACCAAAGTTGCAGGATACAAAATTAACACACAGAAATCTGTTGCATTCCTATACACTAATGATGAATGAGCAGAAAGAGAAATCAGGAAAACAATTCGATTGACAATTGCATCAAAAAGAATAAAATACCTAGGAATAAACCTCACCAAATAAGTGAAAGACCTATACTCTGAAAACTACAAGACACTCCTAAGAGAAATTAAAGAGGACACTAACTAATGGAAAATCATCCCATGGTCTTGGCTAGGAAGAATTAATATTGTCAAAATTGCCATCTACCTAAAGCAATCTACCGATTCAATGCAATCCCTATCAAAATACCAACAGCATTCTTCAACGAACTGGAACAAATAGTTCTAAAATTCATATGGAACCACAAAAGACCCAGAATAGCCAAAACAATCCTGAGAAGGAAGAATAAAGCAAGGGGGAATCTTACTTCCCAACTTCAAGCTCTACTACAAAGCCACAGTAATCAAGACAATTTGGTACTGGCACAAGAACAGACCCACAGACCAGTGGAACAGAATAGAAAGTCCAGATATTAACCCAAACATATATGGTCAATTAATATATGATAAAGGAGTCATGGAAAAACAGTGGGGAAATGACAGCCTCTTCAACAGCTGGTGTTGGCAAAACTGGACAGCTACATGTAAGAGAATGAAACTGTATCATTGTCTAACCCCATATACAAAAGTAAACTTGAATGGTTCAAAGACCTGAATGTAAGTCATGAAACCATAAAACTCTTAGAAAAAAACGTAGGCAAAATCTCTGGTCCTAAACATGAGCAAGTTCTTCATGAACATATCTCCTCGGGCAAGGGAAAGTAAAGCAAAAATGAACAACTGGGACTATATCAAGCTGAAAAGCTTCTGTACAGCAAAGGACACCATCAGTAGAACAAAAAGACATCCTACAGTATGGGAGAATATATTCATAAGTGACATATCTGATAAGGGGTTGACATCCAAAACATATAAAGAGCTCATGCACCTCAACAAACAAAAAGCAAATAATCCAATTAAAAAATGGGCAGAGGATCTGAACAGACACTTCTTCAAAGAAGAAATTCTGATGGCCAACAGGTACATGAAAAGATACTCCACATCGCTAATCATCAGAGAAATGCAAATTAAAACCACAATGAGATATCACCTCACACCAGTAAGGATGGCCACCATCCAAAACAAAAACAACAACAAATGTTGGCGAGGATGTGGAGAAAGGGGAACCCTACTACACTGCTGATGGGAATGCAAATTAGTTCAACCATTGTGGAAAGCATTAAGAGGTTCCTCAAAAACCTCAAAATAGAAATACCATTTGACCCAGGAATTCCACTCCTAGGAATTTACCCTAAGAATGCAGCAGCCCGGTTTGAAAAAGACACGTGCACCCCTATGTTTATCGCAGCACTATTTACAATAGCCAAGAAATGGAAGCAACCTAAGTGTCCATCAGTGGATGAGTGGATAAAGAAGATGTGGTACATAGACACAATGGAACATTAGTCAGCCATAAGAAGAAAACACATCCTACCATTTGCAACAACATGGATGGAACTAGAGGGTATTATGCTCAGTGAAATATGCTAGGTAGAAAAAGACAAGTATCGAATGATTTCACTCATCTGTGGAGTATAAGAACAAAGGAAAAACTGAAGGAACAAAACAGCAGCAGACTCACAGAACCCAAGAATGGACTAACAGTTACCAAGGGAAGGGTACTGGGGAGCATGGGTGGGAAGGGAGTGATAAGAGGAAAAAAAGGGGTATCACGATTAGCAGACATAGTGTAGGGGTGGGGTCCTGGGGAGGGCTGTACAACCCAGAGAAGACAAGTAGTGATTCTACAGCATCTTACTATGCTGATGAACAGTGAGTGTAATGGGGTATGTGGTGGGGACTTGATGATGGGTGGAGTCTAGTAACCATAATGGTGCTCATGTAATTGTAGGTTAATGATACCAAAAAAAAAAAGAAAAAAGCATTAGTGAGGCAGCTCATGATGTAAAGAACCTAAACTTGTTTTGTTGCTGCTCTGCCATCCCATAGGGGTCTACCTTGTGGTTTAGAATGGCTGCTCAAGCTCCAGCCATCAAGTCTGCATTGTAGCCAGAGGAAAGAGGGAAAGTAGGGTAAATAGTTCCCTCTTTTTAAAGGTGATTTTCCATTTAACTGTCATAGAACACTTTGACTTATACTTCAGTAACAGCAGTTATATTTCACTTGGCCAATTATTAATTACAAATGAGGATAGGAAATGCCTTTTAGCTGGGCAGAAACGTGTTTCTCTTGAGAGGGCTTGCTACTGTCAAGTTCCTCAGAAGAGCCAGTGAGAAATTAGGTTTAATATTTAGAAATCAATTCAAATAAGTAATTGTCCCAGGAGTATAACTCTTCTGTAGTATATTCTAACACCTAGGAGAACAGTAAGAAGTAAATTACTTTACCTCATTTAACTGAGGCATAGAGATCATTCACAAATCAGAAATTTGGTTGGATAATCCCTATTGTGCCCATTTTCCATGTATTTAGACCTCACTTTTGAATTCTTTTTTCGAGTAATAGTATGTCATATTTATGAAATATTATTATTATAGTCAAAGCTTCAGTTGCCTGGGGGTTTTGCTCAGATACATAACAAAACCTTCCAAAGTAAAATACTTCGATATTAATGAAGTGAACAAATCAATCACAGTCAGAAATGATGCTTTTCACAAGTATACAAGAACGTCTCATTTTATTGTGCCTTGCTGTTTTGTGCTTCACAGATATTACCATTTTTTGAGTTGAAGGTTTGTGGCAACTGTGCATCAAGCAAGTCTGTTGGCTCTATTTTTCCTATTGCATTTGCTCACTTGTATCCCTGTGTCACATTTTGCTAATCTCACAATATTTCAAACTTTTTTCCTTATCATTATATTGGAAATGGTGACCTGTGATCATCACATCATAACAATATAATGTTACTGTTGTACCTGTTTGGGGGCACCATGAACCACACACACATAAGATGGCAAACTCTATCAATTTGGGGTTTATTCTGACTGTTTCACTGACCAGCCATTCCTCTGTCTCTCTCTCTCTCCCTTTCTGCGAGCATCCCTATTCCCTGAGACACAACATTATTGAAATTAGGCCAGTGAATAACCCTACAGGAGCCTTTCAGTGTTCAAGTGGAAAGAAGAGTCACATGTTTCTCATTTTAAATCAAAAGCTAGAAATGATAAAACTTAGTGAGGAAGGCATGTGAAAAGCCCAGACAGGCCAAAAGCTAGGCCTCTTGCATCAGTTAGCCAAGTTATGAATGGAAAGAAAAAAGTTCTTAAGGAAATTAAAAGTGCCACTTCAGTGAATAAGGAAGTGAAACAGCTTTATTGTTAGTATGGGGAACATTTTCATGGTTTGTATAGAAGATCAGATCAGCCACAGCATTCCCATAAGTCAACACCTAACCCAGAGCAAAGCCCTGACTCTCTTCAATTCCATGAAAGCTGAGAGAGGTGAGAAAGCTACAGAAGAAAAGTTTGAAGCTACCAGAGGTTAAGAAAATCAGCTGTTTCTAAAATATAAAAATATAAAGCGAAACAGCAAGTGCTCAAGTGGAATCCACAGCAAGTTACTCAGATCTAGCTGAGATAATTGTTGAAGGTGTTTACATAAACAACAGATTTTTCAGTGTAGACTAAACAGCTTTCTATTGGAAGAAGATGCCACCTAGGACATTCACAGCTAGAGAGGAGAAGTCAGTACCTGGCTGCAAATCTTGTTAGGGGCTAATGCGGCTGGTGACTTGAAGTTGAAGACAGTTCTTATCAACCATTCTGAAAAGCCTAGGGTCCTTGAGAAATATACTAAATCTACTCTGCCTGTGTTCTAGAAATGGGAAAACAAAGCCTGAATGACAGCATCTCTTTACAACAGGGTTTACTAAATATTTTAAGCCCACGACTACTTAGAAAGCCCTACTGCTTAGAAAAAAAGATTCCTTTCAAAAATACTGCTTATTGACAATGCACTTGGTCACCCAAGAGCTCTCTAATCAAGATGTACAATGAGATTAATGTTGTTTTCATTCCTGCTAACACAACATCCATTCTGCAGCCCATGAATCAAGGAGTCATTTTGACATTCAAGTCCTATTATTTAAGAAATAAATTTCATAAGGCTATAGCTGGCATAGATATTATTCCTTTGGTGAATCTGGGTAAAGTAAATTGAAAACCTTCTGGAAAGGAGTAACCATTCTAGGTGCCTTTCAGAATATTCATGATTCATGGGAAGAGGTCAAAATATCAACATAAACAGCAGTTTGGGAGAAGTTGATCCCAACCTCATGGATGACTTTGTGAGCGGCTTAAGACTTGAGTAGAGGAATTAACTGTAGGTGTTGTGGAAATAGCAAGAGAACTAGAACTACAAGTGGAGCCTGAAGATGTGACTGAATTGCTGCAATCTTATGATCAAATTTGAATGGATAAGGAATTGTTTCTTATGGATGAGCAAAGAGTGGTTTCTTGAGATGGAATCTACTCCTGGTGAAGATGCTGTGAGGATTGTTAAAATGAGAAGAAACGATTTAGAATATTACATAAACTTAGTTGATAAACCAGTGACAGGTTTGATGGAATTGACTCCAGTTTTGAAAGAAGTTCTACTGCGGGTAAAATGGTATCAAACAGGATCACATGCTACAGAGAAATCATTAATGAAAGAAAGAGTCAATTGTTGCTGGGAATTTCACTGTTGTCTTATTTTAAGAAATTGCAACAGCCGCACCCGCCTTCAGCAAATACCTCCCTGATTGAGTCAGCAGCCATCAACTTCAAGGTGAGACCCTCCACCAGCAAACAAATTACAACTTGATAAAATCCCAGATGATGGTCAGCATTTTTTAGCAATAGAACATTTTTAATAAAGTATGTACATTTTTAGACATAGTGCTATTGTACACTACTACAGTATATTGTAAACATAAGTTTTATATGCACTGAGAAACCAAAAAATTCATTTGACTTCAACTTTATGTGATACTTACCATTTTGCGGTGACCGTAATGGAACCTGCAATATCTTCAAGGTAAGCATGGGATACCCTTCATTTTTTTTTAAGTTTATTTTGATATCATTAATCTACAATTAAATGAGCAATATTATGGTGATTACACTACCCCCTTCATCAGGTCCCCCCCACCAGCCCCATTACACTCACTGTCCATCAGCATAGTGAGATGCTATAGAGTCACTACTTGTCGTCTCTGGGTTGTACAGCCCTCCCCGTGCCCCCCTAACATTACATCTGCTAATCGTAATGCCCCCTTTTCCCCCTTTTCCCTCCCTTCCCATCCATCCTCCCCAGTCCCTTTCCCTTTGGTAACTATTAGTCCGTTCTTGGGTTCTGTGAGTCTGCTGCTGTTCTGTTCCTTCAGTTTTTTTCTTAGTTCTTATACTCCACAGATGAGTGAAATCATTTGATACTTGTCTTTTTCGGCTTGGCTTATTTCACTGAGCATAATACCCTCTGGCTCCATCCATGTTGTTGCAAATGGTAGGATTTGTTTTCTTCTTATGGCTGAATAATATTCCATTGTGTATATGTACCACATCTTCTTTATCCATTCATCTACTGATGGACACTTAGGTTGCTTCCATTTCTTGGCTATTGTAAATAGTGCTGCGATAAACATGGGGGTGCATCTGTCTTTTTCAAACTGGGCTGCTGCATTCTTAGGGTAAATTCCTAGGAGTGGAATTCCTGGGTCAAATGGTATTTCTATTTTGAGTTTTTTGAGGAACCTCCATACTGCTTTCCACAATGGTTGAACTAATTTGCATTCCCACCAGCAGTGTAGGAGGGTTCCCTTTTCTCCACATCCTCGCCAACATTTGTTGTTGTTTGTGTTTTGGATGTTGGCCATCCTCACTGGTGTGAGGTGATATCTCATTGTGGTTTTAATCTGCATTTCTCTGATGATTAGTGATGTGGAGCATCTTTTCATGTGCCTGTTGGCCATCTGAATTTTTCTTTGGAGAACTGTCTATTCATGTCCTCTTCCCATTTCTTAATTGGACTATTTGCTTTTTGTTTGTTGAGGTGCGTGAGTTCTTTATATATTTTGGATGTCAACCCCTTATCGGATACGTCATTTATGAATATATTCTCCCATACTGTAGAATGTCTTTTTGTTCTACTGATGGTGTCCTTTGCTGTACAGAAGCTTTTCAGCTTGATATAGTCCCACTTGTTCATTTTTGCTTTTGTTTCCCTTGCCCGGGGAGATATGTTCATGAAGAAGTCGCTCATGTTTATGTCTAAGAGATTTTTGCCTATGTTTTTTTCTAAGAGTTTTATGGTTTCATGACTTACATTCAGGTCTTTGATCCACCTTGAGTTTACCTTTGTGTATGGGGTTAGACAGTAGTCCAGTTTCATTCTCTTACATGTAGCTGTCCAGTTTCTCCAACACCAGCTGCTGAAGAGGCCGTCATCTCCCCAATGTATATCCAAGGCTCCCTTATCAAATATTAATTGATGGTATGTGTTTAGGTTTATGTTTGGATTTTCTATTCTATTCCACTGATCTGTGGGTCTGTTTTTGTGCCAATACCAAATTGTCTTGATTACTGTGGCTTTGTAGTAGAGCTTGAAGTCAGGGAGCATAATTCCCCCTGTTTTACTCCTCCTTCTCAGGATTGCTTTGGCTATTCGGGGTCTTTTGCAGTGCCATATGAATTGTAGAATTATTTGTTCGAGTTCATTGAAGAAAGCTGTTGGTATTTTGATAGGGATTACATTGAATCTGTATATTGCTTTAGGTAGTATGGCCATTTTGACAATATTTATTCTTCCTAGCCAAGAGCATGGGATGGATTTCCATTTGTTAGTGTCCTCTTTAATTTCTCTTAGGAGTGTCTTGTAGTTTTCAGAGTACAGGTCTTTCACTTCCTTCGTTAGGTTTATTCCTAGGTATTTGATTCTTTTTGATGCAATTGTGAATGGAATTGTTTTTCTGATTTCTCTTTCTGTTAGTTCATCGTTAGTGTATAGGAAAGCAACAGATTTCTGTGTTAATTTTGTATCCTGCAACTTTGGTGAATTCAGATATTAGTTCTAGTAGTTTTGGAGTGGAGTCTTTAGGGTTTTTAATGTACAGTATCATGTCATCTGCAAATAGTGACAATTTGACTTCTTTACCAATCTGGATGCCTTGTATGTCTTTGTTTTGTCTGATTGCCGTGGCTAGGACCTCCAGTACTATGTTGAATAACAGTGGAGAGGGTGGGCATCCTTGTCTTGTTCCCGATCTTAGATGAAAAGCTTTTAGCGTCTCGCTGTTAAGTATGATGTTAGCTGTGGGTTTGTCATATATGGCCTTTATTATGTTGAGGTACTTGCCGTCTATATCCATTTTGTTGAGAGTTTTAATCATGAATGGATGCTGAATTTTATCAAATGCTTTTTCAGGATCTATGGAGATGATCATGTGGTTTTTGTTCTTTTTGTTGATGTGGTGGATGATGTTGATGGATTTTTGAATGTTGTACCATCCTTGCATCCCTGGGATGTATCCCACTTGATCATGGTGTATGATCCTCTTGATGTATTTTTGAATTCAGTTTGCTAATAATTTGTTGAATATTTTTGCATTCACATTCATCAGGGATATTGGTCTGTAGTTTTCTTTTTTGGTGAGGTCTTTACCCGGTTTTGGTATTAGAGTGATGCTGGCTTCATAGAATGAGTTTGGAAGTATTCCCTCCTCTTCTATTTTTTGGAAAACTTTAAGGAGAATGGGTGTTATTTCTTCTCTATATGTCTGGTAGAATTCAGAGGTGAATCCATCTGGTCCGGGGGTTTTGTTCTTGGGTAGTTTTTTGATTACCGCTTTAATTTCGTTGCTGGTGATTGGTCTGTTTAGTTTTTCTGTTTCTTGTTTGGTCAGTTTTGGAAGGTTGTATTTTTCTAAGAAGTTGTCTGTTTCTTCTATGTTTTCCAGCTTGTTAGCATATAGATTCTCATAATATTCTCTTATAATTCTTTGTATTTCTGTGGGGTCTGTCGTTATTTTTCCTTTCTCATTTCTGATTGTGTTTATGTGTGTAGATTCTCTTTTTCTCTTAATGAGTCTGGTTAGTTGTTTATCTATTTTGTTTATTTTTTCAAAGAACCAGCTCTTGGTTTCATTGATTTTTTTTCTATTGTTTTGTTCTTCTCAGTTTTATTTATTTCTTCTCTGATCTTTATTATGTCCCTCCTTCTGGTGACTTCAGGTCTCATTTGTTCTTCTTTTTCCGATTTCAGTAATTGTGTCTTTAGACTATTCATTTGGGAATGTTCTTCTTTCTTTAGATAGGCCTGGATTGCAATATACTTTCCTCTTAGATCTGCCTTTGCTGCGTCCCACCCAAGCTGTGGCTTTGTGTTGTTGTTGTCATTTGTCTCCATATACTGTTTGATTTGGTCGTTGACCCATTGATTAATTAGGAGAATGTTGTTAAGTCTCCATGTATTTGTGAGCCTTTTTGTTTTCTTTCTGAAGTTTAATTCTAGTTTAATACCTTTAGGATCTGAGAAGTTGGTTGGTAGAATTTTAATATGTTCGATTTTACTGAGCTTCTTTTTGTGGCCTAGTATGTGGTCTATTCTGGAAAATATTCCATGTGCACTTGAGAAGAATGTGTATCCTGTTGCTTTTGGGTGTAGAGTTCTGTAGATGTCTGTTAGGTCCATCTGTTCTAGTGTGTTGTTCAGTGCCTCTGTGTCTTTACTTATTTTCTGTCTGGTTGATCTGTCCTCTGAAGTGAGTGGGGTGTTGAAGTCATCTAAAATGAATGCATTGCTGTCTATTTCCTCCTTTAATTCTGTTAGTATTTGTTTCACATATGCCGGCGCTCCTGTGTTGGGTGCATATATATTTAAAATGGTTATATCCTCTTGTTTTACTGACCCCTTTATCATTATGTAATGTTTGTTCTTCTTTATCTCTTCCTAATTTCTTCATTTTGAAGTCTATTTTTTCTGATACAAGTACTACTACACCTGCTTTTTTCTCCTTGTTGTTTCTATGAAATATCTTTTTCCATCCCTTCACTTTTAGTCTGGGCATATCATTGCATTTAAGGTGAGTTACTTGTAGGCAGCATTTAGATGGGTCTTGCTTTTTTATCCATTCTGTTACTCTGTGTCTTTTGATTGGTGCATTCAGTCCATTTACATTTAGGGTGATTGTAGATAGATATGTACCAATTGCCATTGCTGGCTTTAAGTTCATGGTTACCAAAGGTTCAGTGGTTGCTTCTTAAGTATCTAACAATCTAACTTAATTTTCTTGTTAAGTTATTGTAAACATAGTCTGATGTTTCTTTATTTCTCTCCCTTCTCATTCTTCCTCCTCCATTCTTTATATACTAGGTGTTTTATTCTTTGCCTTTTGTTAGTGTTTGGATGGTCTGCTTTCTTTGCCTTGATTTTATTTTCTCTGGTGACAGCTTTTTAGCCTTAGGAGTGCTTCCCTCGAGATAAGTTCCTTTAAGATGTCCTGTAGAGGTGGTTTATGGGAGGCAAATTCTCTCAGCTTTTGCTTGTCTGGAAATTGTTTAATCCCTCCGTTGTATTTAAATGATAATCGTGCTGGATACAATATTCTTGGTTCGAGGCCCTTCTGTTTCATAACGTTAAATATATCATGCCATTCTCTTCTAGCCTGTAAGGTTTCTGTTGAGAAGTCTGATGTTAGTCTGATGGGTTTTCCTTTGAAGGTGATCTTTTTTCTTTCTCTAGCTGCCTTTAATACCCTGTCTTTATCTTTGATCTTTGCCTTCTTAATTATTATGTGTCTTGGTGTTGTCTTCCTTGGGTCCCTTGTGTTGGGAGATCTATGAGCTTCGGTGGACTGCGCGACTACTTCCTTCCCCAGGGAGGGAAAGTTTTCAGCAATTATTTCTTCAAAGACACTTTCTATCCCTTTTTTTCTCTCTTCTTCCTCTGGTACTCCTATAATGCGAATATTGTTCCGTTTGGATTGGTCACACAGTTCTCTTAATATTCTTTCATTCCTAGAGGTCCTTTTATCTCTCTCTGCCTCAGCTGCTGTGTTCCTGTTCTCTGATTTCCATTGCCTTAACAGTCTCTTGCATCTCGTTCCGTCTCCTGCTGAGCCCGTCGATGGCTTGTCTCATTTCTGCATTATCTTTCCTGACTTCCCTCACTTCCTCCCTTAGCTCTTGCATATTTCTCTGTAGATCCATCAGCATGGTTATGACTTTTATTCTGAATTCTTTTTCAGGAAGATTCTGCATTTCCATCCCTTCACATTCCTTCTCAGGGGTTGTCTGGGTCTTGGTGATTTTTGTCTGTATCATGTTCCTCTGTTTGTCATGTTGATAGGAGTGGTTGCTGGTAGGTGCCACGTATGTCAGCTGGGCTCTTTAAGGCTTAAAAAAAAAGCACAAAAAAAACCAAACAAGCAAAGAAAGATGGAAGAGAAAGAAGAGAGAGAATGAAGAAAGAAAGAAAAGAAAGAAAAAGGAAAGGGAAAAAGAAAAAAAATTTTTTTTTAAGCATGAAAAAAAACAAGCAAAAAAAGATGGAAGAGAAACAAAAGAGAGAAAGAAGAAAGAAGGAAAAGAAAGGAAAAGGAAAGGGAAAAAGAAAAAGAAAAGAAAGGAGAAAAATGGAAAAAGAAAAAAAAAGCCCACCTTGAGTGGATTCTCTAAGCATGCTGTAGGTGTTGCTGTTGCCCCACTAATCCACAGCCGCGGCCGCCCCTCTTTTTTGTAGGTCTGGCCGGGGCAGGAACGAATGGGAGGCTATTGTTTTCTGTATAAAGTTCCAGCGTGGCTGCTCCCTTCTCTCCGTCACCAGCAAAGGGGACCGAAGTTCCCCAGGACTTCCAGCCTGCAGGGCTGAGCCTGCCGGAGCGATGGTGTTCCCTCGCTGGTCCCCCCACCTCTCCGAGACCATTATAACCCGCGCGCGCTTTTCTCTTGTCCGGGGGCACTGGCTGCATGTTCCTTGCGCGTTCCCGGCTCAAAACCTGCACCTTCTGCCTCTCCAATACCCGATGCACTGTGCGATGTGTGTCCGCGCTCCCGGCGCAGACCACCGGGGCTGGTTATTTTGCGGACCTGCTCTTCCACTCCCTCCCGGCTCCGAATCCTGTCCTCCTGCCGGTGCGCTTGGCTGGGTGAGTGCTTGGGTGCCGCCGGGTTGCGGCTCCGTATCTTACCCGCCTTGTGGGATGCTGAGTCCTCCCGGGTGCGGCTGTATGCTGTGCACTTTCCTGTGTGCTCTGGTCTGTCTTTTAGGAATAGTTGTATTTGCTGCATTTTCGTAGATTTATATAGTTTTGGGAGGAGATTTCTGCCACCCTGCTCACACCGCCATCTTCCTGGAAGTCTTGATACCCTTCATTTTTTAAGTGTTCAGGGACTGGTAATGTTTCCTATCATTCTGTGTGTTTGTTAGTAGGTGCTATGATTTATAGTTGATTTCACTAAGTGAAATTACTAGAAAATGAAGAGTTGCTATTAATGTTCTCAGTGTTTGATAGTTCTTATTCTTTATATATTTTATTCTGTTGAAATCAAAATTTTTATTTGCCATTTTCTTTATTTTTGCTTGTCTCTTCAATATTACTAATGTTTTCTGTAATCCACTTTTTCAATATCTGTATGCATCTTCAGGAAGTTTAGAAAAAAATGTGAAAAATATGTTAGTGAAGAGGCACATTCAGCAGCCATTCTGTTGTCCAGTCACCTACTCTTGCATGGCAGAATTTTACCACCACTGTTCTCGTTATTCCTTTGTTGCCAGTGTTGTTTCATATCTCCTGGGAGATGTAGCAACAGATAAGAGTGCTCTTGGAACATGTAATAAACCTGTGTTTAAGTCAGATATAGTTTTTCAGTGCTACATGATAAGATATTTAATTATATTCTTACTGATTATTTAAATAGGGGCATTTAAAAAGACTACATTATCAGGAGGGAGAAAAAAGATGGACATAGAATAACTTACACTTTAAGAATAACACCTTCAGAATCTTATTTCAACCTGTGTTAAAAGAGAGACAGTTATGATGATGTAAATGTTTATGGATGTGTGATTCCTGCATAACAAATTGTTTCTTTAAGTCATTAGGTTGTTCCAGTACACTGCAAACATGTTTTATTGTCATACATTTAGGAGAGACTTTGGAAGTCCCCGTCTTAAGAATTCAAGCAGTTAATATGTTTTTTTCTTCTAAAGGGAACCATCACTAAAACTTTGATTTGCTAGGTGATCAACGTTACTGCTATAGGCTTTGTTTTGGAGTTCTTATTTTGCCAAGAGCCTATGTAATTTTTCTTGTGGAATTTTCTAGGAAATTTCATATTTGAATCTGGTAAGAGTGAAAACAGTATTTTTAATGGAGATAATCCAGTAGTCCATTTGTAAAATGAGATTCGTAGGTGAATCTTGCCTCACCATTTCCCCCCAAAATTAAAATTTTAGAATAGAGATTCTTAACATTGTCCGCAGCTTTACTATAAAGTTTTTTACCTTTAGGTATTAGCATGAGGGTTGTGACCTGTTTCTTTTGATATGATCTTTGTATTCTTTTTCTTTATTCAGTTGCATTGACTACTTCCGCTTGGCATACTGTGGACTACTAAACCATTTATCTTGGTGTCTTTCTTCTCAAACTTCTTTTTAAAAAAATATTTTGCTTTTTTCAACTTCAGGTTTATCAAAAGAATCATTTGCACTTGCTGTAATCTGTAGGATTGTGAGTTGCAGTTTGGCTCTTTCCACCAGCACTTGCCTGCATGCACATTTGAAGATCACCAATGAGCCTCTCATTATAACTGGCGTCTTTGTCTTTGTGTTCCTTCATCTCTGCCACAGTTGAGTTTTTGACCACTTTCTCCTTGACATCCTCATTTCCTGCTGCTTCCCACTGAGTGTTCTTTGCTTACCCCAAATGAGACTTGTTAAATATGTCTTCCATTTTTTATCTAACTTCCATCTAGTCACACAAAGCCCCTGCTTGAAATATCACCCCATAGTCATCCCTGCCTGTTACATATCCTTCCTATGCCTTAAGTCCTACTTCATATGCCATCATCATCCCTTCAAGCTATTGACCCCAAACTGTTCTTTCTTATTTCTATAGTCATCTACTTTCTACTTGAAGTACTTTTAGGGTGCATTTTTCCTTGACAGCATAATTTTATACACATTTCTTACCTACCCTAGCAGATAAAAGTCACAGGAGGAGAGAATGCAACATCCTTCAATGCTGTGTGTAGTCAGTAACCTTAAATGTTTAATGTACTGTGGGAGGCAGAATGATGACTCCCAGAGGAGTCCATGTCCTCATCCCCAGAACCTCTGAATATGGTAGGTTAAATGGCAAAGGGGAAGTAAGGTAGCTAATGAAAATAAGGTTGCTAATCAGTTAACCTTAAAATACATTATTCTGGATTTTTCTGGTGGGCCTAATATAATCACAAGGGTCCTTAAAAATAGAAAAGGGAGGCAAAAGAGAGAGGCAAGTGATGTGATAGGAGAATAACTTAATTAGCCCTTGTTAGATGGAGGAAGGGAGCCACAAGCAAGGAGTATGGGCAGCCCATGAAAGGTGGAAAAAATTAAGAAAAGAGAGTCTCCCTGTGGAGTCTGCAGAGGAATGCAGCCCTACAGACACGCTGATTCTAGCCCAGTGAGAGCTGGGGCAGATTTCTGGCCTCCTGAACTCTAAGACCTGCACACATCCTGAAAGTTAAGGTGCAATGAGATAAGAAAAACAGGAAAATAACCAACTATTTCAAGACTTCATTCCTTTACAGGGAACTTACTCAGTCTGATAATAAAAAAAATTTTTTGGTTGTTTTTCAGGGGAATTCTGTGAAAGTTTTCATTTCAATTAGAAATAGCCTTTATAGGATGTATTGATTTCCTTTTATTTAGGCTTTATAATTTGAGAAAAATAAAGATAGCTCCTTTGCTGAACAGGGCTACTAAATAGTAGTTGTTGTTAAATAAAGCTAAAACAATTTAGTAATGACTTGGATATCCATTATTCAAGAGAAAACAGTACGCGGATTGGGGGAATACGGTGCTTCCAAAGTAGGGCAGTGGTTCTCCTGAAGGATTTGGGGCAAGAGAGTTTTATAATATATTAGAAGAGCTAACTCAGGAACAGGGCAGGATTGACTGGGAAGTCAGGGATTTCCTTATAAGTCTAGCAGGTCCTATTTTCTAGGGCGAGGTAAATCCGCTAAACTGGGGTTGGAGGTTTGTGATTAGGTGTCCTTCTCAGAGAGGTGTTTCCTTAATTGTAGATTTGACTTAGGTCTAGATTTCTGACATGGACCAGATCACTGGGCTGGACTCCATCTTGTGGTTCTGGATATACAAATTAACTTTATCGGAGCTTAATAAATATTAATTGAATGAATGAACAGTTAGAGTTGATGAGTGGAAGAATGTTTTTTTTTATTGCTTTTCCTAAGAAATGACTTACTTTTAGTTTCTCAGTTGCACTACATTCTTCTTCCTACCCCATTCTACCTCGCCCCTCCTCTCATACAAATAATGCTCCCTTTCCTTGGTGCCTTCTTCCCCTTTCCCTTTGAATAAGTCCTAGGGAGTCTTAAAGTCTCCATGTGAAAGACGGGTATACTTGCTCTGTGTTCCCATATCACTTTGTCTTCCAATTTAGCTTTAACACACTGCAGGATTATTACCCACTTAATTGCCTTTCTCACTAGACTGTGAGCTCCGTGAGGTCTGGCACTGCCCTTTTTTGCTCACCGTCACATTCCCAGAGCCTGCCATATGTGTATTTGATAAATATTTATTGAATGACATTTGTGAAATATAGTAGCAATCTTAAATGTTTCAAAAATAATATATTGGAGCTAAGTAGATGTAAAATATTGTTTTTAGGTTCTTTATTTGCTTATTTATTGAAGTTCATAACCCTCCCAGCATTAAACATAATGGTAGTATTATAGGCAGAGTGCAATCTCTAATAGTAAGATCTACCTTATTTTTAAATAAACCATTGAAGTTTATCTAAAGTTTGAACCTGACATTTAATCTCAAGACTGTCTGTTTCACCTTTATATTTGAATTTAAATTCTTTTTGGGGGGAGTTGCCATTTTATACTTCAATATTATTTTTCAAGAATTAATTTCATTTTTCTGTGACTTGTCATCTTCGGAGTCTAGTATTTTTGAGAACGTATATTTAGAACATTGGTTGTGTATAATTTTTTTGAGCGAGAGAATGGTATTGATCTGTTTCTTTCCTTTTGGAAATAATACTCTGTTGGAGGCTTGGAAGGGTTTATGTAGAATTAAGTGGGCTTATGTTGGTTGATGGGCTCCTGCAGTTAAAGCCACAGCCACCTTCAGCCAGGCTGCTTTTGTGTTGTGTACTGTTTTCCCTTGGGCCAATAGATGCTGTTTCTTATAAGATAAGAACAAGGTAGGGAAGGAAATTTGTTCTGTTTTGCTACTATTTAAAGCACTGCAGAAATGGTTGGTAGACTTTGACACTGTTCGTTTCGTCCTCAGTTGAATTATCGTTGTTGTTCTTGTTTTATTAGGGAAAAAAAGTTCCTCTGAGATAATTTCCACAAAGTAGTTATAATTTACAAGAGGTTTTATGGTTTTCCATTGAAATGAAATGATTCTCTGGAGATTTGGGGCTTTCTGTATTTGGTTTCAGAATCTTAACCACTAGGTTGTTTTGCCTCCAGTTTGGATGATTAAAGTTAATAAAGGTAATTTATTTCCTTGTTTTTCACTGTTATTGTGAAAATTAATTTGGCCAATAGAAAGAATTCCTAGCTGCCAAAATCTTTGGTCTTTTAGAAGGTCATTTTAAAGAAACACTTTATTTAAAAATGCCTCTGTCCTCCTCACGCAGTGGCTGTCTTTTACCCTGGAACCTGGGTTATTAAGGGCTGTAGGAGACATCTGGTACTCTCACCCTTTCAATTGCCAAGGAAAAGGGGAGAGGCTTTTGCTGTCTACACAAACACGTCAAGACAGGGGAGTGAGTCATGTGTGATATATCTTTCCAAGTCCCCGCCTACCGAATGCTCAATTTCTGTGGGAAAACACCTCTGGTAAGGAACTAGCTTAGCTTTTACCATTTATCACCCTAATACACCCATTTCCTCCTGTTAGAAGAGATGTAAATTGTTCTAGAAAGCTGCCATGTTCCTCAAAGCATATGGGACCTTACAACTTGAGTTATAAGGCACATAATGAAAATTTACTCTAGTCCCTGGACTCTTCCCACCTGTGATGGTGATGGACACTGATCTCCTTCTGAGATGTATACAGTGAAATCTCATTTTTCCTTTTACCAGTCTCAAAAATCCATGGGATGGAAGTCTGTCAGAGAGTGGAACTTTCCCTAGTTTCTAGGGTGATATAAGGAATTTTGGGGCAATATTAAAACAATACACTTTTGTTCCATGTATTGCCTTTGCCCTACTGTTCCAGGGCTTCTTTCCCTATTCACCCATGAAATCATGGCATGCATTATTCAAGGATAAGAGTAGATGTAGCTTCAAATAAAGGAGTCTTTTGCTCAGCTTTCAGGTTTTTCAAAAATAATTTTCTTAATGTAAAATACATGGATAGTAACAAAATTCAGAAGGTACAGAAGAATTTAATTTTACATAAATCTTATCTCCCTCCTTTGCCTCCAGCTGGCCACCATCCTTTCTTTCTCTGTCATTAAATTCTGTGCATACAAAAGATACAGTTTATATTCTTGTATACCTTGCTCTTTTCCCACAATGTCTTTGCTGTAGTTCTCTATCAGTACTTATAAAACTACCTCATATTTTTTATCAGCTATAGTAACCATAACTGAGTGGTGGATTCTTCAGTCCCTAACCGTATGCTTTAACAAATAATGCTACAGTGAATAATCCTGACCATATAACATTTTGCATACATACAAGTTTATCAGTATGATAAATTCTTGGGAGTAGAATTGCTAGGTCAAAGTCTAATATTTTTAACTCTTGAGTTTTAAATTGAATGTTGTTCTTCTTTTTCTTTTTGGTATATACAAAATAGTAGTCATGGCCATCTGGATTTTCTGAGAGAAATAAGGATGTTCTAAATTCTAGAAATTCCTCAGGATGTATTTGAGCAAAATTTGAAAATCTCTACATAATTTCACCATAAGCTGTGGTGTATAAAGGACTCAGGTGGGCAACTTCTGCCATACCAGAAGAAGAAATACTCTCTAGTGCTGAGGAGAGTCGTAGGTCAGTGTCTTCATTCCCCTACACACCTTTTCAGAGACGGAAAATCAGAAGTAGGAGACAGGGAGGTGTTGATGATGTTGGTGATGGTGATAGTAAGAACAACTAGTTAGCTTCAGGAGAGAATCTGAGAAGAGCACATTGGCCTGAGGAAGCTGACTCTCTAGGGATAGAGAATTTCTAAGAGCACTGTAGACTAGCCAAAGCCTGTAAACAGAGCGTGGATGCTGCAGAGTACCTGGACTTAAAACCAGAGGACCTCAAAACCAGAGCAAGTTTCAAGGAGTCCCTAGTGAAATTCAGGGTCATCAGCCACCAACACTGGCCAAATCTCAGCAGACGCAAGCATAGGACACAGCAGCTAGGTGTCTAAGGTCTTTAGTTTATAAATTTGTAACAACCCTCAAGCGTATTCACACTCATCACTGTTAGAAGAGATGGATGCTTAAGAGTAAAATTACATAAATTGTAGAAAAGAAATGAAATTTTATGTTCTTTATACAATCTGAGTCATAGCATATATATTTTCTTACACACACACCCTCCCCACCACATATATACACTGCAGAAGAGTATCTTTGGTTTCTTCTACCACATGGAAGGTGAACCATGACTGCAACATATATAGGCTTCTACATTGCTTCTGATATTTTTAGTGAAATTTTGTTTGAGTATAATATAGTAACTTCTGTTTACCTGTAGCTATCTTTACTAACCTATTCCATTTGTATATTCACCATATCACAATTACCTACATGTAGTTCTCCTTTTATTAGATATAATAATAATGAACACTTATGAGTCCTGTGTGTGTTCCCAGCACTGTACCCATACTTAATGTTTTTGTGAGGATCAGTTCATTTATATGAGGAAAGTGGCACAAGGAAATTAAGGAACTTCCACGTGCAATTTGAAGTTGGAGTTCATACTCGTAACAAGGAAGCTGTATTGCTTCCGACTGCCTCCCATTCATGCTCCCAGACCTCCTTCATACTTCTACTGTTTTGTGTGAATTCCCCTACCCCCTCGTCCCATTAGTTTTCTAGTCCTTCTGTGTTGTATGAGTTCTATTTCCCCCCTTTTATCACCTGAAGCCTTTCTGGTGCTCTGAGCCTGTACCTCATGCCCTTCTCCCCCTCCCACTCTTTGCCCTTTTGTCATTGGCAGCTTCTTGCTGATTCCCTTGCTCTTTTTCTTTCAGTTAGCCCAACAAAGAGTGCTTAGAAAGAGCAGCAGCCTTGTCATTTGGACAAAAGATTCCAAGAATCCTGTGTAGGTTGGTTATTGATCTGCCTAACTGAAAAAACTGATTAGTCACTTCATCTGTGGCTGAGTATCTCTATTAATGTCAGGGAGTTACATGTTACAGTATTAGTAGCTCTGGCAGTGGCTGCCTTCACAGTGATTTTACTTAACTGATTTCTGTCTCAGAGGTCTTAGCTACACGGTGATTACTGCAGTATTTCCCACAAGGGAATATAAAATTCCTGAAAGCACATTTCCTTACAGGCTTGATTTATTTCAAGATCCTGTTAATTTCGTGGGTATTACATTCATCACATTTGAAAAAAATAGTTTTATATTTTTATTCCATATTTTTCAAGTTGTAAATCATGCTTTGGAAAGATGTCATAATTTAGCTCTGTTAAGATTTTTAGGTTTGAACTAATTGATTTGTATTTTTTGTTTAGTATTGAAATATGGTAACTGACCAAGTAAGATACAGTATAATGATACAGGTAAGGAAGTCAGGTTATATATGAATTTACAGATAACCTGTTTATGGAAATATGCATGTGCTTCTATAAATACTGGTTACTGGTGATTAGTATGCAGTATGCACATGTTGGTTAGCTGTGTTAACCGATAGAGTGAGCTTGTTGAAATCAAATATGTTTTATAATCTTCCTTCTAATGATTTTCCATTATTCCTATGTAGATTCCAGTAAATCTACCAGTAAAAAAGATTTATTGAGTCTTATGGATATGAGGAATAAGCATATTCTAACTGAAACAAAATTTTAATTGTGATTATTTAGTATTACTTTCTCCTTAGTAAAATACAAGAATTGACTCTTTGGTATCTATTATCTAATGCTAGACCATGAAATAAATTTGATTTAATAATTTTCATTGATTTCTATAACTTTTGTCAATTCAAAAGTCTGTCTTTGCAGAGGAACAATCTCTTAGCCAATATTAGTTGATGATGTGCTATGGATTGTATTGCAACAGTTTTTCTTTATATTCTAAATTCCTTTGGGATAATATTAGGAGTTAGTGTTTATAAATGGAATAGGCTTCCTAGTCATTAATAAATTGTTCACACAAAGTTGTTTTTTTTTTCAATCTTATGAAAGGTCAAGATATCAAAGTGCAATGTGCATAGTGGAACTGGGAAAAAATGAAAACAGAGTTCCTTTATGCTAGATCAGTTACCACACATAATGCATTATAATTCAGGAAGTAGCTTAGGATATAATATAGCTCATATATTCTTGAGGAAATCTTACAGAACATAGAAATTCAAGTTTAAAACCCCTGATAATGTCTATGTGAATTAATAATTTTCAAATAGCACAGTAGAAAGATGTTTGTACTCATCAGAGATTTTCAAATTAGTGTATACAGTTGTATGATTTAGAACATTTAGAAATACTATAGGTATATTTTGGTATAGAAAAGACTCTTATGTGGATCATGCTTTTTATTTGTTCAAGGTCAATACTTAGGTATTTACAGTGGTGAGGTTATTATGTTTTATATAGAATTAGAAAGGTTAGGGCTATCTAGAAACATAGATTCTTAGCAGTAGGTTTTGGCATGAAACACACCTAGACTTGAGTACCAGCTTCAACTATTGTGACTTTGGGTACCACTCTGAGCCTCAGTTTTCTTGGGCATAATAATAGTAATTATCCCATTGCATTTTCAAGAAGATGAAATTATAAAATTTACATAAGAGTTAAAGGCAGAACCTAGCACATGTTGAGAGTTAGTAAATGGTAGCTGCTGCTAACAGTAAAGGGGCACCAGTTGCAGTGTTGTTCAATGTGAAGAAATAAAACCAGCCCTGAAACATGTATCACTTATTACTTTTTTGGCTTTCTCTCTGTTTTTAATCTGTATCCCTAAGACTCTTCTTTAAATTCTTATATTATCATATTTAAGTCCATATTTTATAATGCTATAAATACATAGTTTGTATTTGTAATTATATAACATTTATAATCACAAATCTATAACTCATATTTGTGTTTATAGTATGTAACTTATAATTTATATTTATAATATATAATTTACAAGTTCATGCATTATAATATTATAAGTTGTAGGCCCTCATAACTTCTGGATATAAACTTCTGTTTAGAGTCACAGTCATATAATTAAAAAATTTTGGAGCTGGAGGGGAATTTTAGGTTTGTTTCACCCAAACCTTTTATTTTACAAGTGGGAAAATGATGTCTAGAGCAGTTAAGTGATTTACCCAATGTAAATTGCTTGTGGCAGGTTTCTTGTTGAGTAGAACAGTGTTCATTTTATTATTACATCCTGCTGCTTATGGTATAGTCAATTCAGGTGTCAACAGGTTCTGTTAATATGGTTGACTCACTTGAGCCCTTATTGTATTCCAGCTCGCTAAGCACCGAGGATACAAAGATGAATTCCTACTATGCCAGGAACTACACAGAGTTCCTACTCTGCAAGCATTCAGAGTGAAAGGAACTGGTAGATAACCACAGTGTTGTCACTGTGTTATTATAAAAGTCAGATATAGTAAGTAGAGTTCAAAAGGAAGAAGAGGAACTAAGGGTTATGAAGTACCTCTGCCTCAGGTAACTCACATGCACTGTCATTTAATGGTTACCATAACCCTCTGATATAAGTATTATCATCCATGGATTTATTTCTTGGTAAAGTTCAGCCCATGGTTGAGAAGGAGAGAAGGCACAACAGCCATGAGTTGTGGTGAGAACTCAGCGCTCATTAGGACTTGGGTTTCTGTAAAAGATTTGGTAGACACTGGTTGATGGTTGAATAGGAACAATGAATCGAGACCCCCACATTCTTACCTGCAGCTGAAATTAAAGACCAAGTTGCTGTTTTGTAATTTGTTTTATATAGTCCATTGACTTAATTGAGTGGAAGAAAATGAAAATTGTCTGATTTCTTAGAAGAGCAACATTAGTGATCAAAACTGAGGAATGAGCATTTGCTATTGTAAATGTGCTTCTTTTAGTTAATGTTTTATGAGTCAAAATCTATTGCAGGGGCTAAATCTGGGGAAAGACACAAAAGCTTTCCACATCCTTTGAGACTGTATTTTTTGAACTACTCCATTTTTGCAACTCATTTAATTTTATCACATGGCTTTTCCTCCCTATATCTTCATAAATCTTTTTAATTGCTTCTCAGATTGGTACATAATGCATTGTGAGAAGATTTAGTTGTTCAATGACAATAAGTTGTCATTATTGGTTATTTAAAAAAAATTTTGGGAGAGCAGCTATATATTAACAATTAGGGTACTTTGTTAAAATGTTTCTATTGGATAACAGTTTCCTTTTGCAGATGTTTCTAAAACACTTGGTTGTTCTGGCTTCTAAAAGTTTTCAGTGGGGGAAAATAAACCCATTTGGACAGTATGTAGTATAGTATGTATGCCTTCTTTTTGAGGAAAATACCATTCTAGGATTCTTAGGATATCTGTGAATTTTTCATTAACTTTAGTTTTTGAACAATGATGGAAGCTGGTATAGTAGGAGAACTTTCTCAGCATGGAGAATATAGTCAGTGATTATGTAACAGCTTTCTATGTTGACAGATAGTAATCACACCGGTGGGGATGAGGATTTAATAATATAGGTTACTGTTGAACCACTATGTTGTACATTTGAAACCAGTATAAGATTGTATATTAAAGATACTTCAATAAAAAATAAATATACATAAAAAGCAGGAGTACTTCCTAATACTCTATTCTATCAATTTTTATTATCTGCTTCTAGGGAACAGCTATTGTAGGTTAATTGACTCTTGCAGATAACCTTCATCTCTTAAATGTCAGTAGTTTCAAAAACTTTCATGCAGCAACTTCTTTTTACTATACCTGCAATCAAGAAGAGAGAGAGAGAGACAGACAGATAGAGAAGAGGAGAGAAGAGGAAAGGGAGAGGGAAAGTAAATGGAAGAGAGAGGGAGGTAGAGAGAGAAAGAAAACCAAAAAAACAAAACAAAACTGACTTACTGTCACAGCACACTCTTGTGGAGGGGCAAATAGTAAAAAGACCAGAGAGGAAAAAAATTAGAGTTGCAATGGCCTTGATAATCCATAATCTAGTGAATTGGTTCAAAGTGAATCAGATGAGTGCCCCTGGGGTCAGTAAGTCCTATAACGTGATGGTAGATAATAAAATGTCACTGAATTTTGATTTACTGTTAAGTCTCTTTAATGTACTACACTTTATATTCACCAGATAGTCATCTCTCTTACACAGTTACAATTTTTTAAAAGGCAGAGACCACATTTTATTCAGTTTTTGTATCCTTTACAGCAGTCATGCCAGTTTTCAGTACCTATGAATTAGCATGTTGTGTTTTCAGTACCTATGAATTAGCATGTTGTACTTGTGTTTCACCAGCCTTAAATTTGTAAGTACATAAAAAAGCAACTGCATGAATATTACGACATCTTGAAAGAATTAAAAGCATTTCTTTTTCCTGGTTTCTCGTATGTTTGGCTTGTGCCGGGGTGATAACAAAGACTCTAACACTTTCCACTTTGCTGGAAGGGGCGCCCATATTTTCCCTATACTGTTTCAGAAGCAGGTTGCTGTAAACAAGGGCTCAACATCTCTTCTTTATTTCTTAAATTCCACCACCATGGCAGGGAACTTTGTTTTTTTTTAATGTGGTTTCCTCTATGGACTTCCGAGATGCCTTGGCATGTATTTAGTAAATCTGTTATTTGCTTTGCTCATGGGTCTCAGCTTTTTTCTGAACCAATACAATTATGTAGTTTACTTTGCTCTTGAATCTCAGGGTTATTTTCTCCTTAATATAGTTTCTCATATTTTCTGCAATCTTCTCTTTGGAAGAATCTTGATTGCTTTTTAGCTAAATAGTACCTTAGTCAGAGGAAAAGTGGTTAAGAGCTGATGACGAATGGTGAATTGGCATGCCATTTTCAATTATATTCTCCCCAGTTCTCGGTTTGAGGGGGGTGTTTGCTCCTGGGAGTGCTAGAGAAATAAGTTACAGCACATTCCTTAGAAAAGTTATTCAGTAATATATCTGTGATACATGCCTAGTATGAGGCTATCTCAAAGAAATGTTTTTCCTTTCTGAACACATGCCACATACTTTTATTGGAAAACTTATTTTCTTCCCACCCTGGACATAGTGACATTAGACGTATTATATGACTCTAAAGAACAATACCTGTTTATTTACAAACAATGCTTGTTTTATTGCTTCTATAAAATACGCAAGTTGTTTAGTTGTGTTCATTTCGTTAGGAATGAAAAAAGAGCACATGTGTGTTTAATTAAACTGGAGTGATATAGTATTATGCCATCTTTAAAAAATTACTGGCAAATTTTAAATGTTCAAAGCACTGTATAAATAGGGATGAGCAGAATCTATTCAGGGCAAGGTAATTAGAGCATATTTGGCTAGAAGATCTCTGAGTAAAAATAGCTAGTCTCAGTGTTGGAGAAAGGTAATTAAGGCTTGAAGAATAATGATGAAAACTTTGTGCTCAGATACCTTTTCTTTATTTTTGGTTTAATGCCTTACATTCAGAATGGTGAACTCTAGCCTAGAAATCTTTATGCAGTCAAAACTAGCCTAGTGGGTACTACTGAGTAAGGTAAATTGAATTCTGTACATCTGTATCCCTCTGAAGTAGGTAAGTACATGTGGCCTAGTAACATAACAGCTTGTAAATTAAAAACATTCATCTTACCTCTCCTTTGTCATGTTTCAACTTTATGTTTTTTTATACATATAATCTCCTAACCCCTACACCTCCTCCTCGTTTCTTCCTTAGGTAATGTATAAAAATGCACTGTAGTAACCTAAGTTGAGATTGCTTGATTTTTTTTTTAATACTCTTCTTCAATTCTCTGAGAAGTCATTTATTACCCCTTTTTATCAAACCTTAAATACAGGCATCTTTCAATAAACTATCTTCAGTTCTTTCCCCCATTCCAGTCCATCCCTTACAAGTCACTTTTTATAATTAAAAAATTTTTACATATCCAGTGAAAGTCATGTCCATCCTGCTTTTAACAGCCACCATCCGATTTATCTCCTCTATCCCATTCTCACGGCCCATTGCTAAGGTTCAGACCCACACATCTCACCAGGAATGTAGCAGTTGTCACTATTGGTCTCTATATTTGCCCTGCCCACCACACCGCCACCCCGCCACCAAGTTCACTCTACCCATTGTTCATAATCTGCTTCCTTAAGCTCTGGTCTGATGATGCCACTACCCTGTTCAAAAAAATTGCTTGGGGTCTTTACTGCATCTTAATCTAAGACCACAATTTTCAGTCTCACTTGCAATGCCTGTCTTAGTCTAGTTCTTTAATCTTTTTTTACATGTGTGCCATACCTTAGTCAAATGGAGTGATTTTTTCCCTTACATATTTTATATTCTTTTTCATCCATGTGTCTTTTCATATTAATATGTAAGCTTCATGTGGGCAATGATTTTCCTTTCCTTTGCTTTGTTTCTGCTCAGCTACTGAGGCAGTGCCTGGCACATAGCAGGTACTCAATAAATATTTGTTGAATAAATGGAAAAGTAAATGAATAAAAGAAGGAATTGGAAGATATCTTTCATGGGACTCAGCTCTTATTTCCTGATTTTGGGTTCTAAGTAAGAGTCCTGTCCTCTCGGTAAATCCCTTTGCCTATACTAATTTAAGTGGACTATGTTCTTTCTAATTAACTTTGACCAAGACATTTTCATTTAGATTATGAGTTTTTTAAAAATTTTATTTTGGTATCATTAATCTACAATTACATGTGCAATATTATGATTATTAAACTACCCCTTCAACAGGTCCACCCAACCAACCCCATTAAAGTCACTGTCCATCAGTGTAGTGAGATGCTATAGAATCACTTCTTGTCTTCTCTGAGTTGTACAGCCTTACCCATGCTCCCCCAAACATTACATCTGCTAATCATAATGCCCCTTTTACCCCCTTGTCCCTCCCTTCCCACCCATCCTCCCCAGTCCCTTTCCCTTTGGTAACTATTAGTCCGTTCTTGGGTTCTGTGAGTCTGCTGCTGTTTTGTTCCTTCAGTTTTTTTCTTTGTTCTTATACTCCACATATGAGTGAAATCATTTGATACTTGTCTTTTCGGCTTGGCTTATTTCACTGAGCATAATACCCTCTAGCTCCATCCATGTTGTTGCAAATGGTAGGATTTGTTTTCTTCTTATGGCTGAATAAAATTCCATTGTGTATATGTACCACATCTTCATCCATTCATCTACTGATGGACACTTAGGTTGCTTCCATTTCTTGGCTATTGTAAATAGTGCTGCGATAAACATAGGGGTGCATCTGTCCTTTTCAAAGTGGGCTGCTGCATTCTTAGGGTAAATTCCTAGGAGTGGAATTCCTGGGTCAAATGGTATTTCTATTTTGAGTTTTTGAGGAACCTCCATACTGCTTTCCACAATGGTGGAACTAATTTGCAGTCCCACCAGCAGTGTAGGAGGGTTCCCTTTTCTCCACATCCTCGCCAACATTTGTTGTGGTTTCTGTTTTGGATGTTGGCCATCCTCACTGGTGTGAGGTGATATCTCATTGTGGTTTTAATCTGCATTTCTCTGATGATTAGTGATGTGGAGCATCTTTTCATGTGCCTGTTGGCCATCTGAATTTCTTCTTTGGAGAAGTGTCTATTCATGTCCTCTGCCCATTTCTTAATTGGATTATTTGCTTTTGTTTGTTAAGGTGCGTGAGTTCTTTATATATTTTGGATGTCAACCCTTTATCAGATACGTCATTTATGAATATATTCTCCCATACTGTAGGATGTCTTTTTGTTCTACTGATGGTGTCCTTTGCTGTACAGAAGCTTTTCAGCTTGATATAGTCCCACTTGTTCATTTTTGCTTTTGTTTCTCTTGCCTGAGGTGTTATGTTCATGAAGAAGTCGTTCATGTTTCTGTCCAAGAGATTTTTGCCTATGTTGTTTTCTAAGAGTTTTGTGGATTCATAAGTTACATTCAGGTCTTTGATCCATGTTGAGCTTACATTTGTGTATGGGGTAAGACAGTAGTCCAGTTTCATTCTCTTACATGTAGCTGTCCATTTTTTCCAACACCAGCTGCTGAAGAGGCTGTCATCTCCCCATTGTATATCCAAGGCTCCTTTATCAAATATTAATCGACTGTATATGTTTGGGTTAATATTTGGATTTTCTATTCTGTTCCACTGGTCTGTGGGTCTGTTTTTGTGCCAATACCAAATTGTCTTGATTACTGTGGCTTTGTAGTAGAGCTTGAAGTCAGGGAGTGTAATTCCCCCTGTTTTATTCCTCCTTCTCAGGATTGCTTTGGCTATTCAGGGTCTTTTGTGGTTCCATTTGAATTTTAGAACTATTTGTTCCAGTTCGTTGAAGAATGCTGTTGGTATATCTATAGAGATTGCATTGAATCTATAGATTGCTTTAGGTACTATAGCCATTTTGACAATATTTATTCTACCTAGCCAAGAGCATGGGATGCATTTCCATTTGTTAGTGTCCTCTTTAATTTCTCTTAGGAGTGTCTTGTAGTTTTCAGAGTACAGTTCTTTCACTTCCTTCGTTAGGTTTATTCCTAGGTATTTTATTCTTTTGGATGCAATTGTGAATGGAGTTGTTTTTCTGATTTCTCTTTTTGTTAGTTCATCGTTAGTGTATAGGAAAGCAACAGATTTCTGTGTGTTAATTTTGTATCCTGCAACTTTGGTGAATTCAGATATTAGTTCTAGTAGATTTGGAGTGGAGTCTTTAGGGTTTTTAATGTACAGTATCATGTCATCTGCAAATAGTGACAATTTGACTTCTTTACCAATCTGGATGCCTTGTATGTCTTTGTTTTGTCTGATTGCCGTGGCTAGGACCTCCAGTACTATGTTGAATAACAGTGGAGAGAGTGGGCATCCCTGTCTTGCTCCTGATCTTAGATGAAAAGCTTTCAGCGTCTCGCCGTTAAGTATGATGTTAGCTGTGGGTTTGTCATATATAGCCTTTATGATGTTGAGGTACTTGCCGTCTATACCCATTTTGTTGAGAGTTTTAATCATGAGTGGATGCTGAATTTTGTCAAATGCTTTTTCAGCATCTATGGAGATGATCATGTGGTTTTTGTTCTTCTTTTTGTTGATGTGGTGGATGATGTTGATGGATTTTCGAATGTTGTACCATCCTTGCATCCCTGGGATGAATCCCACTTGATCATGGTGTATGATCCTCTTGATGTATTTTTGAATTCGTTTGCTAATATTTTGTTGAGTATTTTTGCATCTACGTTCATCAGGGATATTGGTCTGTAATTTTCTTTTTTGGTGAGGTCTTTGCCCGGTTTTGGTATTAGAGTGATGCTGGCTTCATAGAATGAGTTTGGAAGTATTCCCTCCTCTTCTATTTTTTGGAAAACTTTAAGGAGAATGGGTGTTATTTCTTCTCTATATGTCTGGTAGAATTCAGAGGTGAATCCATCTGGTCCGGGGGTTTTGTTCTTGGGTAGTTTTTTGATTACTGCTTCAATTTCATTGCTGGTGATTGGTCTGTTTAGTTTTTCTGTTTCTTGTTTAGTCAGGTTTGGAAGGTTGTCTTTTTCTAAGAAGTTGTCCATTTCTTCTAGGTTTTCCAGCTTGTTAGCATATAGGTTCTCATAATATTCTCTATAATTCTTTGTATTTCTGTGGGGTCCGTCGTTATTTTTCATTTCTCATTTCTGATTCTGTTTATGTGTGTAGATTCTCTTTTTTTCTTAATGAGTCTAGCTAGGGGTTTATCTATTTTGTTTATTTTTTCAAAGAACCAGCTCTTGGTTTCATTGATTTTTTTCTATTGTTTTATTCTTCTCAATTTTATTTATTTTTTCTCTGATCTTTATTATGTCTCTGCTTCTGGTGACTTTGGGCCTCATTTGTTCTTCTTTTTCCAATTTCAGTAATTGTGTCTTTAGACTATTCATTTGGGACTGTTCTTCCTTCTTTAAATAGGCCTGGATTGCAATATACTTTCCTCTTAGAACTGCCTTTGGTGCGTCCCACAGAAGTTGTGGCTTTGTGTTGTTGTTGTCATTAGTTTCCATATATTCTTTGATTTCTGTTTTGATTTGGTCGTTAACCCATTGATTAATTAGGAGAATGTTGTTAAGTCTCCATGTATTTGTGAGCCTTTTTGGTTTCTTTCTAAAATTTATTTCTAGTTTTATACCTTTGTGGTCTGAGAAGCTCGTTGGTAGAATTTCAATATTTTTGACTTTACTGAGGTTCTTTGTGTGGCCTAGTATGTGGTCTATTCTGAAAAATGTTCCCTGTGCACTTGAGAAGAATGTGTATTCTGTTGCTTTTGGGTGCTGAGTTCTGTAGATGTCTGTTAGGTCCATCTGTTCTAGTGTGTTGTTCAGTGCCTCTGGGTCTTTACTTATTTCCTGTCTGGTTGATCTGTCCTTCAGAGTGAGTGGTGTGTTGAAGTCACCTAAAATGAATGCATTGCTGTCTATTTCCTCCTTTAATTCTGTTAGTATTTGTTTCACATATGCTGGTGCTCCCGTGTTGGGTGCATATATATTTGAAATGGTTATTATCCTCTTGTTGGGCTGACCCTTTTATCATTATGTAGTGTCCTTTATCTTTTGCTACTTTCTTTGTTTTGAAGTCTAGTTTGTCTGTACTAGTACTGCAACACCTGCTTTTTTCTCCTTTTTGTTTGCATGAAATATCTTTTTCCATCCGTTCACCTTTAGTCTGTGTGTATCTTTGGGTTTGAGGTGAGTCTCCTGTAAGCAGCATATAGATGGGTCTTGCTTTTTTATCCATTCAGTAACTCTGTTTCTTTTGACTGGTACATTCAGTCCATTTACATTTAGGGTGATTATTGATAGATATATACTTATTGCCATTGCTGGCCTTAGATTCGTGGTTACCAAAGATTCAAGGGTAGCTTCTCTACTATCTGACAGTCTAACTTAACTTTCTTGTTAAGTTATTGTAAACACAGGCTGATGATTCTTTATTTCTCTCCCTTCTTATTATTCCTCCTCCATTCTTTATATACTAGGTGTTTTATTCTTTGCCTTTAGTTAGTATTTGGATGGTCTGCTTTCTTTGCTATGATTTTATTTTCTCTGGTGACCTCTTTTTAGCCTTAGGAATGCTTCCATCTAGAGCAGTCCCTTTAAGATATCCTCAAGAGGTGGTTTATGGGAGGCAAATTCCCTCAGTTTTTGCTTGTCAGGAAATTGTTTAATCCTTCCCTGTAATTTAAATGATAATCGTGCTTGATACAATATTCTTGGTTCGAGGCCCTTTTGTTTCATTACGTTAAATATATCATGCCATTCTCTTCTGGCCTGTAAAGTTTCTGTTGAGAAGTCTGATGATAGTCTGATGAATTTTCCTTTGTAGGTGATATTTCTTCTCTCTCCAGCTGCCTTTAATACTTTGTCCTTATCTTTGATCTTTGCCATCTTAATTATTATGTGTCTTGGTGTTGTCCTCCTTGGGTCCCTTATGTTGGGAGATCTGTGGGCTTCCATGGTCTGAGAGAGTATTTCCTTCCCCAGCTTGGGGAAGTGTTCAGCAAGTATTTCTTCAAAGACACTTTTTATCCCCTTTTCTCTCTCTTCTCCATCTGGTATTCCTATAATGCAAATATTGTTCCGTTTGGTTTGGTCACACCGTTCTCTTAAAATTCTTTCATTCCTAGAGATCCTTTTATGTCTCTCTGCCTCAACTTCTCTGTATTCCTGTTCTTTGATTTCTATTCCATTAACAGTTCCTTGCATCTCGTCCAGTCTGCTGCAAACCCGTCGATCGCTTGTCTGATTTGTGCATTGCCTTTCGTCACTTCCCTCACTTCCTCCCTTAGCTCTTGCATGTTTCTCTGTAGATCCATCAGTATGCTTATGACTTTTATTCTGAATTCTTTTTGAGGAAGATTGTGCATTTCCATCCTTTGAGACTTCCTCTGTGGTGTCTGGGTGTGGATAAGCTTTGTTTGGACCATATACCTCTGTCTTTTCGTGGTGACAGAAGTGGTTGCTGGTAGTTGCCACATATGTCAGCTGGACTGTTTAAGACTTGAAAGAAAAAAAGAGGAGGAAAAAAGAAAGAAAGAAAGTAAGAAGAGAAAGAAAAGAAAGAAAGGAAGGAAAAGAAAGAAAGGAAGGAAAAGAAAGAAAAGAAAAGAAAGGAAAAGAGAAGAAAAAAACACCAAAAAAAAAAAGAAGAGAAAATACGCCCGCTGGGACTAGATTCTGTGAGGATGCTGTAGGTGGTGCTGTTGCTCCACTGTGCCACAGGTGCCCCGCTCTGCACGGCCCTTTGTAGCTCTGGCTGAGGCGGGAACGAATGGGGAGCTGTTGATCTCTGTGGGAAGTCTCAGTGCGGCTACTTTTTCCCTGTCGCCAGCCAAGGGTTCCGAAATTCCCCAGGACTCCCAGCCTGCTGGGCTGAGTGTGCTGGGACGATCCTACTCCTCCTTTGGGCCCCGATCTCTTTAAGACCGCTGAAAAAAGCGCGCGCTTTTCTTTGTCCCGGGGAGCCGGCTGCGAGGACCCGGTGCGTTCCCCGGCTCAGATCCTGCACCCTCTGTCTCTCTAATCTCTGATAAACCGCACGATGTGTGTCAGTGCTCCCGGCACAGATCACCAGGGCTGGTTATTTCTCAGGCCTGTACTTATACTCCCTCCGGGCTCTGAATCCTCCCCTCCTGCCGGGGCGCTGGGGTGAGGGAGTGTTTGGGTCCCGCCGGGTCACAGCTCCGTATCTTCCCCGCCTTGTGGGGTGCCGAGTCCTCTCAAGTGTTGGTGCAGGCTGGGTGCTATCCTGTATCTTCTGGTGTCTCTTTTAGGACTAGTTGTATCTGTTGTATTTTTATAGATATGTATGGTTTTGGGAGGAGATTTCCACCCCCTGCTCACGCCGCCATCTTCCCGGAACTTTACCTTCATTGTGGTTTTAATTTGCATCTCCCTGATATTAGTGATACTGAGCATCTTTTCATCTGTCTGTTGGCCATCTCTATGTATTTTTCGAAAAATACCTATTTAGATTCTCTGCCTATTTCTTAATCTGATTGTTTATGTTTTTGTTCTTGTGTTGAATGAGTTCTTTATATATTTTGGATAGTAACCCCTTATTGGACTATGATTTGCAATATTTTTCTCTCATTTTTTAGGTTATTTTTCATTTTATTGATGGTTCCCTTGACAGTGCAGAAGATTTTTATTTTGATGTAGTCCCACCTATTTATTACTGCTTTTGTTGCCTTTGCTTTTGGAGTCTGATCCAAAAAATCATTTCCAAGACCAATGTTAAGGAGCTTCCTGCCTCTTCTGGGATTTTTATGGTTTCAGATGTTACACTAAAGTCTTTAATCCATTTTGAGTTAGTTTTTGTATGTGGTGGAAGATAGTGGTCTAGTTTATTCTTTTGCATGTCACTGTCCAGTTTTCCTAGCACCATTTATTGAAGAGACAGTTCTTTCCCCATTGTATATTATTGCTTCCTTTGTCATAAATTAAATGATCATATATATGTGTGGGTTTATTTCTGGGCCCTCTGATCTTAGAGGACAATTTTTCAGCTTTACACTGTTGAGTATGATGTTAGCTGTGGGCTTGTCATATAGCTTTATTCTGTTGAGGTATGTTCCCTCATACTCCCTTTGTTGAGAGTTTTTTCATAAATGTATGTTGAAATATGTCTAATACTTTTTCTGCATCTGTTGAGATGATCATATGATTTTTAATTTCATTTTGTTAATGAAATTAAAGTTCTACTAACTTTAGGCCTCATTTTTTCTTCTCGTTGTAGTTTCATCAGGTGTGAAGATCATTTATTTGCAGTTTTTCTTGTTTCTTGATATAGGCCTGTGTCACTGTGAACTTTCCTCTTAGAACTGCTTTTACTGCATCCTGAAGACTGTAGTGTGTTGCATCAATTTTTATTTGTCTAGGTATTTTTTGATTTCTCCTTTGATTTCTTCATTGACCCATTGGTTGTTCAACAGCATGTTGTTTATTAGCCACATATTGGTAATTTTCCAGCTTTTTTCTTGTAAATTCTAGTTTATACGTTGTCAGAAAAGGTGCTTATATGATTTCAATCTTCTTGAATTTATTGAGACTTCTTTTGTGGTCTAATGTGATCTATCTTAGAGAATGTTCCATGTGCACTTGAGAAAATGCATCTTCTGTTGCTTTTGGTTGAAATGTTCTGACTATATCTGTGAAGCCCATCTGCTCCAATGTGTTGTTTAAGGCTGATGTGTCCTTACTGATTTTCTGTGTGGATGATCTATCCATTGATGTGAACAGGGAGGGTACTAAAGTCCCTTACAATTGTGTTTTTGTCAGTCTCTCCCTTTAAGTCTGTAAACATCTGCTTTACACATTTAGGTGCTCCTATATTGAGTGCATGAATATTTACAAATGTTATATCCTCTTCTTGGACTGACCCCTTTATCTTTATGTAATGCCCTTCTTTGTTTATTACCATAGTCTTTATTTTAAAGTCTCTTTTGTCTGATATAAATGTAGCTACCCCAGCTTTCTTTTGCTTTCCATTTACATGAAATATCATTTTCCATCCCTTCCCTTTCAGTCTGTGTATATGTGTCTGAAGTGAGACTCACTTAAATCTGAAGTGAGTCTCTTACAGGCAGCATATAGATGGATCTGGTTTTTTTTTAATCCATTCAGTCATTTTTATTGGAGAATTTAATCCATATGCATTTAAAGTAGTTATTGATAGTGATATACTTATTGCCATTTTGTTTGTTTCTTTCTGGTTGCTTTGTAGTTCCTCTCTGTTCCTTTTTCTCTCTCTTCCCTTGTGGTTTGATGCCTTTTTTTAGTGTTAAGCCCAGAGTCCTTTTTTACTATTTTTGTGTATCTACTTGTGGTAGCCATAAGGCTCACATATAACAGCCTATGCATTTAATAGTCTATTTTAAATTGATAGCAACTAGCCAGGCGGAGAAAGACAAGTACCAAATGACTTCACTCATTTTTGGGATATAAAAACAAAGCAAAACTGAAGGAACAAAACTGCAGCAGACTCACAGACTCCAAGAAGGGACTAGGGGTTACCAAAGGAGAGGGGTGTGGGAAGGCGGGTGGGGAGGAAGGGAGAAGGGGATTGATGGGCATTATGATTGGCACGCATGGTGTGGGGTGATCATGGAGAAGACAGTGCAGCACAGAGAAGACAAGTAGTGAATCTGTGGCATCTTACTACACTGATGAACGGTGACTGTAATGGGGTGTGTGTGGGGGGGGATTTGATAATACGGGTGAATGTAGTGACCACAGTGTTGCTCATGTGAAACCTTCGTAAGATTATATATATCAATGATACCTTAATAAAAAAAAATTCAAGATTCTACTCTAAAATAAGTTGATAAATTGATAGCAACTTAAGTTTGAACATATTCTAAAACTACATTTTAAGCCTCCCATATTTTATGTATTTGAGGTCACATTTTACATCTTTTTATTTTTTGAATCCTTAACTCATTATTGTAGTTATAGTTACCTTCACTGCTTTTGTTTTGAACCCTCATACTAGGTTTATGTGATTAATTCACTACCTTTACTATATATTTGCCTTTACCAGTAAGACTTAATCTTTTATTTTTTTCTTGTTACTACTTTCATGTATTTTCTATTACTACTTAATTGCTACCTTTCTTTTCAGCTTAAAGAACTCTCTTTAATATTTCTTGTAAGGCCAGATTAGTGGTTATGAACTCCTTTAGCTTTTGCTTGTCTGGTAAACTCTTTCTCTCTCCAGTTCTGAATAATAACCTTGTTGGGTATTGCATTCTTGATAGGAAGGTTTTTCCTTTCAGCACTTTGAATATATCATGCCAGTCTCTCTGGTCTGCAAAGTTTCTGCTGAAAAATGTTCTGGTAGTCTTCTAGGAGTTCCCTTGTATGTAACAAGTTGTTTTTCTCTTGCTGCTTTTAAAATTCTCTCTTTACCTTTAACGTTTGGCATTTTAATGAGAATATATCTTGCTATTGATCTTTTTGGGTTCATCTTAATTGGATTCTCTTGGCATTCTGGATCAGGATGTCTTGTTTCCTTCCCCAGTTTAAGGAATTTTTCAGCCATTACTTCTTCAAATAAATGTTTTGCTCCTTCCTCTCTTCTCCTTTTCTGACTATACTGTTTTCCTGCTTGATGTTGTCCTATAGGCCCCTCAAGCTATATTCACTCTTGAAAAATCCTTTTTTTTTTTGTGGCTTTTTGGATGTGTTCTACTGCCTTGTTTTGAAGATCGCTCATCCTTTCTTCTGCCTCACCTTGTCTGCTGATGACCTTCTCTAGTGTATTTTTCAGTTTAGTTTTTGTATTCTTCAGCATTGTGACTTCTTTTTGGTACTTCCTTTTATTTTCTATCTGTTTGTTGAAGTTCTCACTGTGTACTTCTATTCTTTTCCCAAGTTCAGTGAGCATCTTTATGACCATTACTTTGAACTCTTTATCAGGCAAATTAGTTATCTTTGTTTCATTAAGGTTTTATCTTATTCTTTTGTTTGGGATATTTTCCTCTGTTTCCTCATTTTCTTCACTTCCTGTGTTTGTTTATATATGGTAGATGAAATAGCTACCTTTCCAAGTCTTGAAGGAGTGGCTTTGTGTAGGAGATGAACCTTTTGGTTCAACTTGCCCCAGGTCTTGGTTGTCTCTTGAACCTTTGTGATTGTCTTTGCAGCCTGATTTACTCCTAGTTGTTCAGGTATGCCAAGAGCTGTTAATGTTCCAAAGGGAGGGATCTCAGTCAGCACCCAGTTCAGCCTGATTGGAAACCAGACACTCAGGCAGAAGCCTTTAAAGTATGCAAATATATATAGTCCTGTGGGACACACAGTTGTAAACCCTGCTAGTCTCTAAACCAACCACCCTGGAGGTGTCTGTTCCCTTGCAGCAGTTGTAGAAAGTGTGGCTCTAGACCACTCTATAAGCTCTTTTCTGGAAGGGACCAGCAAGCTCTAGCAAGGATAAGGGACATTGCGAAGGTGGTATTCCTGGGCCAACATTCCCTGTAAGCACCTCCATTGCGGCAAACCTGAAACTTGCCCCTTAGGCTGATGATCCAGGACAAGTGAATAGGCTTTTTTGACACAAATACTGGGGATATGTTTCAGTCTGCTGTCTGTGTAGTGCCCTGGGGACGGTAGTCTGCCAAGAGCTGTTTCTGACTGTTACAGTCCTGCCATAGGACCCAGGAATGTACACCTGCCCTGGCTATCACTGCTAAATGGTCAGCAGAGTCCCCTGCATGAACTGCATATGCCTGACAGCCTTAGTGAGGCAGAGAGAGAGTGCAGGGCCAAGGGGCATCTGCTGCCTTTAATGGAGCAGCAGGCCAGCTAGGGTGCAACCACCAGCTTTATCAAGGTAGTAGCACAGGGGTGGGTATACCAGCTGGCTGCAACAGGACAATGGGAGGACATGGGGACTGGTCACTGATACTAGTGATGCCAGGGTTCCTGTTTACGGAGTTGAAAAATGAACTTAGCAAACATCCAAGGTAGGAGAGCCAGGGTAGAGGTTTTTATTGAGAGAGAAAGTGAGAGGACAGAGCTCCTGGCTGAGCCAGGAGGGGACAAGAGAGCCTGGGGTGGTGCATTCTCTAGGGGATTTATAGGCAGTTGAGGATTCTGGGAACTGATAAAGGGCTTAGGGTGTGGACTTGTACCACCTGCCCTGCCCACAAGGTGGGCTGGGTTGTTGTCTGTTTGCTAGGGCTGTTTACCGTGAAGTCACTGGTTATGCTGAGATACCCTTCTTTATTTGCAGAACACTCAAACATTCCAAGCAGGACAAGTTGCTCCTGGCCTTTTGACTTTTAACTGATCTCCCTGAAGATGTCTATATTCCTAGTCTGGTATCTTTACCCTAGAGAATTAGTGTGACCTTGACTTTGCACAATGCTTTAACACAAAGTTTCGATAGGGACTTCTTTACATCATTACATTGCTTTGACTGTAAATATCCTGCCTTGCTCTCTCCCTTTACATCATTACATTGCTTTGACTGTAAATATCCTGCCTTGCTTTTTCCGGAAGCCCTCACCCTACTCTGACTACACCCAAGGTCCCTGTCTCACTAGCAAGGCATTTTTGGCACCTGTCAGTACTTGCATCCCCAGAGAGAGTCCCAGTGGGCCTTTGGCTGTCCAGCAGAAGCTTTAAGATTAGCAAATGAATCTCCTTCATGTTGTCTGGGCAACTCCAAACTGCAACTTTTGCACTGGGCCCCAAAGTGAGTGAATCTGTGTGCATGTTCTTTAAGAGCAGTGTCTCGGTTTCCTACAGCCCTTTGGTTCCTGGACATGAGTCCCATTGGCTTTCAAAGCCAGACATTTTGGGGTCTCATTTCTCCTGTGCAGGTCCCAAGGTGTGGGGTACCTGATGTGGGCATGAAGCCCCTCTTCCTCAAGAAGAAACTCCAAATTTGTGATATCCCTTCACAATTGTGGGGCATCATGCCAGGGGTAGAATTTTTGGTGGGACTGTGTCTCTGCCTCTCCAACCCATCTGTCTAAGGGACCTGTCATTTTTTTTTTGAAGGAGCTCTTCAGCTACTTTTTGGGCCTTCTTCAGAAGGCATTGTTCTATATGTAGCTGTAGATTTGTTGTGTCCATGGGAGGAGGTAAATTCAGGATCTTCCTGTCGTGCCATCTTGGACCAGCCTTCAGGGAAAAATTCTTATGGTGTCAGAGGGTTAAATCATTCATTTCTGTCTTAAAAAACTTTGGATCAGGTATTTACAGCATTTCGCAGGTGGTTTTCAATCCTGGTTGTATGTTACAACTTCGACAGTACATTACTCTGCTTAATGTTGTCTTATAGGCCTCTTGGCTGTTTGGATGATGTTTGGGGAAGTTAAAAACAAAGAAAGAAAACATGCCAAACACAAAGCCACAAAAAATTCCAAGACCCTGTCACCTGAGATTCTGATTTGACTGGCCTTGGATGAGTCTCAGATAAGAGTATTTTTAAATAATTTGAGGTGTTTCTAATGTATGGTCAGGGTTGAGAGCCATAGTATTGGACTGTTTATCAACTCTGTTTTTATCTCATATCTTCAGTATTAAATATACAGTTAGTACTGCCATATTGCACACATCTAGGGGACATAATTCGTATTATATTCTATATGAACGGCATTTACTTTAGGAGTGAATGGTGTCTCCTGGAGTTGGCTGTTAACTATATAAAGAAACTTACTGGCTTCAGTAATTACTGATACAGGAATAACAGGATTACTAATATAGGAATATACAATATATTCCTGTCTACATTCCTCTTCAATTCCGAGGTACAACTGACTGCTTTGACAGTCACTCTCTATTTAAAATAGGTCAGATGTCTGTAATGGCAAAACTGAGAAGAATTCTTTATCATACCACAGCTAAGGATTCAAAATATCCCAAGAGAAATAATGGGAATTGTGTATGAAATGAGAATTTTCATGGTGTTTCAGAACAGAGAGAGTGGGAAGGGTCAGGTATAGAAAAGGGCTTTTTTTTTTAATTACTAAGGAGCTTATCTCTTTAAAACAGAACAGGAAAATGTCCATGATTATAGAAAGAAATGCCTCATTAAATAGCATTAGAATAAAAAATATATGGTACGACTATGGAGCCTCTTGCTAACATGACAAAAATATATTGCTAACTTGCTTAGGTTCTTTACATTTTAATTAATCTTCAGTGATGTAAAAATCACTGGACTCTTCTTTAACAACAGCTTGATTTCAAACCCACGTGTGAGGCTCAGACAAATGTGGCTTTCCGCTCTCTCCACACCATTGTGTATGCTTTATTGTGGTGAATATCAAAACAGCCGTTAATTATAGTAGTACCATTTCTGTTCTTCACCTCATTATCTCTGTCTTGCACTATTATTTTCTGTTGCTGCTGGCCATGCAACATCAGGCCTGGCACCAGTGAAGTGTGAACACAATGCCAGCACTGCATTCAGCACAAGAATAGAAAGGCAGATGGCAGATTTTACTATTTATAGTTGGAGCCAATTTGCCTGAGGTGAGCCCTGCTGAAATGGCTCTTATCAAGAATGTTTTCATTTATGAAAGGGCTAAGGAAGTAAGAAGCCTCAGGCCCCAGGTGTCTTGAGAGCAAAACTCTTACTATAGATTGGAAAGCAGTTCCAAGTATTGATTATACATTCATGAACTGGAAAATTATATATTATTCTCCATGTTCTCAAAATAAAGATTTCAGGTCAGCAACATTCTTCATGGCAGAACTTGAGGAATTTCTTGTTCAGTGAAGTTGTGCTGCCACAGCAACTTGGTGCAGAGGGCATTTTAACTACTAGGAATAAAATCAGTTGATGATAAGAACTCAGTATTTAATAGCATCAAATATTACTTAAACTGTGACTTATTTTTCACTTTCTCACTAATTTCTTGACTGCCATAAAAAACCCGCAAAATAACTGCTTCACATTTAATGCCTTATTTTTTTTTAAATTGGTTGTTCACAACTCCAGTAAATATTTTATATTATCAGAATGTTGAAAGAATTTTTGTATTCAAAAAAAATAGCATGTGAACTATCTAGGTTTCTTAGTTTTATTATCAAGAACAAAATGAGTTGATAAAGCAACGTATTAAAATTCTTAGAATTTAGATGGTCCAGGTAATCTGAAATATAGCAGCGAGCTGATGATAGTGGCAAATAAAATTCATATTCCACAGAAAATAAAGAATTTATATTAGAGACTGAAGAAAGTCATTTGATTTAATCACAGTAATAAAAAATATTTTGATTGGACGTAAAGGAATTTAGCAGATTATTTAGTCATATTCTAAATTATGCAAAAACATCTGTCCATTTAAAATCATGATGAAATGTCATATGACTTTGTTGGTTTAATTGAGATGAAATTACAGTTTATTTTAAATTTTCACTATTCCATGGCTTATATTCTGATACATAGGAGCTTATAGAAAGCTAGGCTTGGAAAGGGACAGCTACAATCTAAATTTAATTTCTTGCTTTGTGAATTTTTGAAACATAGCAAATACATAGCATTTTGAAATACAGCAAAAAATAAAAAGGACTTCTAGTTAGGCATGACATATGCTAATAGCTCAGGTCCTTCTCAAAAACCCTCTAAAAGGAAAATAAAGGCGTTCTAAAATAAAAACTCACAAGGACAAAGAAAATAAGAAAGGAGATAAGTTATAAAATCTGGAATCTGGAAAGTAGATCCATGAATGCTAACTTAACAGACCCGAGAAAGCTAAATAATAAGTTGGCAGTGGGGAAAACTGAGAAAACTGATTTATATACCAGGATCTCATAATGCTCAAGAATTTGAAACACTGGGTACCTCTGGAAGTTGGAGTTAGAATGAGGCTAAAAACAGGTGAAGTGATTTGAAATCAGAAGCAGTTGAACTAGAACTAATGAATAGGCAAATGTCAAAGATAATATGAGGAACCTTCTTTTTTTTATGAGTTTTTCAATATTCTGACTTGTTGCATTGCATTTCATACAAATGTTCCATTCTAAAACTATTTTTGGTTGTGAGTTAAACATAATGAACTATATTAACTCCTTGTCATCCTAGTTCACTGATGGCTTGGTAATTTTCAAAGATACCATGTTTTCTACTCATTTGCTTATTACCAAGGAGTTTCTAACAAACTCATGCAATTTGAATCATTGAGGTCATGCTCATAGCATGATGAAAATCAGAAAGGAGATCTCTTTGTTTTTAAGAAAAAATACAAATTTTGAATGCCACAGTTTAATTTGATACTTTAAGTATTATGGACTTTAATTTGATATGTAAATATTATGCATGTTTGTGTTCCCCCCTGTGCCCTGAATTAGGATATGCTGAAATCCTAATCCCTAATAGGATGGTATTAGGAGGAAGGGTCTTTGGGAGTTAATTAGGCCATGAGGGTGGGGCTCCAGTGATGATATTAGGGTCCTTATAAGAAAAGGAAGAGCTAGTCTCTTTATCCTCACAATGTGAGGATGCAATGAGAAGACAGCTATCTGTAAACAGGAAGAGAACCTTCACCAGGCCCTGATCATGCTGGTGTCCTAGTCTTGGACTCCATTCTCCAGAACTGTAAGAAATAAATGTTGTTTAAGCCACCTAGTCTATATTACAGCAGCCCAAGCTAGCATAAGTATTGTTTAGTATTTTCTGTTTGCTGCATTTAAGCCAATTTGCATGCATCTTTTAGGTATAGGTATAAGTGGTTTTCTCTTAATATAAAGAATTTATCTTCCTAAAATAAATAAAAATAAGGATCTTAAGGTTACAGCACACTTTTTGGAAGGATGATGGATAAAGGAAGCAGTTACAGACCTTAGGTTATTTCCTTCAAAAGTTTCTGAGCTGTGAGTTTGGTTGATCATTTCATACATACTCTTAGGAAGTAGTCCAAGAAATAATCTGGAGTCATCTGTTTATCTGGAAGAGGGGAGAGTGTTTTTCTAAAGCAGTGCTCTCAAAATTTGGTATGGATCAGAATCACTTGGAGGGTTTGTTAAAGCACAGATTGCTGGGCCACACCCCCAGAATTTCTTATTCAGTCCAACTGGGGTAGGGCAACAAGCCAAAAATGAATGAGTTAGTTAATTCAGCCTTTAATCATTTAATTCCATGGAATAAGCAACAGTCTAAAAATGGAGGAAACACTGACTCCTCTTTTCCATTTTCCCCCATGGAAGGGCACACTGGTTGCAGGTCAGGTGTATAAGCACAGGCATGTGGTTGTCTCACTGTTGAGGGAGCCTTGAACAAAAAGCTCCAGATGGAGTCTGATGACACTGAGGTGAGAAGATTAGGAGCAGAAAAGTACTGAATAGTGGGGAAAAGGGTCTTCAAGGTACCTACCTCACCACTCGGGCTGCCAGAGATGTAGGAATGAAGGCACCTGGCCTAGGAATGTAAACAGGGAGCATGGCTGGCCAAGGTGCTCAAGTCCTTGACACAGAATTGGAGACTGTAGTACCTTGGCTGTGTACCAAGTCTGCAGCTGGGAGTGTGGCTTTCCATATAAGATTTGCCTGGTAACGCCATTGTAATTGCCTTTAGTTAGGCCTGAAAAATCACACGTAAGTTTCTAACCAGGAGCCAGACTCCTGAGTGCTGATGTTCTTGGCTTGGGAGCCACATTTTGAGAACCTCTGATCTAAAGTAGAGCAGAGCTCTTTTACGCCACTCTCTGCTCATGCCTATTTAAGACACTCATCACGTTGAATTGTCACATTTTCAAAGTAATACTCATGTATCATTTTAAGACAGCTTTCAACCATCTGTTGACTAGTAAATATTAGCCTTGTCACTAGGTAATGGTATAAAATGTTTGTAGTATGATTAGATGCTAAACCTTACTGTTCTTGAAATTCTATATAACTCCTACAGTTGAAAACTAAAGTGGTTTGGATTCTAGTTTGTCAAGCCATGGCCCTCTGCCTTAAATACAGTTTTTATATTGTAACAAATAGCATAGGAGTTCAGAATTTAGGTTCTGAAGCCAGACTTCCTGAGTTTCTGGCATGGATGGCTTTGCCTCTTCCTAGCTTTGTGAGTTTGGACAAATTATTTAACCTCATTGTGTTTCAGCTTCTTCATCTGTAAAATGGGAATAATAATAGCACCTACCTCATAGGGTTGTTCTGAGAATATTATTGCATGTAAAGCCCAAAGCATAAGGAATAGTGTCTAGTGCATGGTAAGCATTTAACATTAATAGCTATTATTAAAATTACTATCATTATCAGTATCTTTTCCCCTGGGGGGACTTCTGTGTTACATTAACCTATTTTATTTCCTAAAAAATGGATCATTTGTCATTAGTAAATACTTTGCAAATTTTTTTTTTATTGGATTTTGCAAGACACTTGTCAAAGGTTTGCGTGTAAGTGTAAGCTAAAAGTAATCTCTGTAGCTCTACTAATTAAAAGACTATCATGAACAGTCCCACCATTGTTCAGTTTCTAGAACTTCTATCATGGTATACTCTTGTTCAAATTCTTTGATGTGAGTACTGCATCTTTTAGACCTATGCTGTTCAGTACAGCAGCCATTAGCTGCATGGGGCTGTTGAGCACTGGAAACGTGGCTCATCCAAACTGAGATTTTGGAGAATTACTGTAAGAAAAAAAAAGAGTGTAAAATATCTCATTAATTTTTTAATTAAATAATAAAATGTTTCAATGGTAATATAAGTGGTGAAATGGCAATAAAGTATATGATAATAATGTAATAGTCCTTTGCTCAAGACATCCACCATAAAATGCAAACTGTTTCCATTCCTTTACGAATTTTTTATTCCATTATAAATAATTCCCCAAATGATCACATTTTGTATTCTTCTGACTCTGCCTTGTCTTTTCTTTCTGCTCCCACCCTGGTCCTCCTTTTTTTCAGAGTCCTAGTTCTTCTAGTCCATAATAGTCCATAGTCTGACTACCTCTCACTTGATACTCATTATTGGGCATTAAGTGTCTTCTGTGTGGTAGGTACTGTGGTAGACAATGGGAACGTGAAGATAAGAGCACATAGTCCTTACTCAAAAGACAGTTATAGCATAGTTGAAGAAGGGAAGGAGACATAAATAAGGACAGCTGAGGTATTACAGATGCTCTATTAAGTCTGTGTAGAGAAGAGCAGAGGCATAGGGGAAGGGGAATGGCTAACTCTATTTAGGGCGGATTATGGGGGAGGGGGTGCTGATAGAGGTTTTCAAATATAAGTAGGGTGTTAGGTAGATTTAAGATGTGTTTTGGACGGGTCAGAGCATCCAGGACGGAAGAAGCAGCAAGAGTCATGTATTGTTTTGTAATGTTACTTGTATGTGCCTAGTGATATTGTTTATTTATATACATTATCTTCTAAGCTGCTCAGGGGCAGGAATTATAACTTGTATTATTTTGGGTATTTACACAGGATTTCTATGTTGTTATCAGCATTAACTAATTATAGTGAGAAGAAAATAACTGTAGATCCTGATACAGAATAGGATATGAGACAGAAGAAAGACAAGGTCTTTTGTCTTGGTTTATGAAATGCCATGAAAAATGTATAGAGCCTCTATTTTAACATGAAATATATTCCTTAGATAATATTTGAAGAAAGGATTTTTATAAAAGTACTTTTTCCGTGAACATTCATTTTTCTGTCACTTCAAGACAAACTTTACAAAATCCTGCTCAGCTAAAGAGATAATTATTAAATACAGCATTTAGAATAACTGACTATATTTTGTGTATTTTATTTTTTTATTTTGCTACTATTAATGTACAATAACATGAACTACTATGGTTACTAGACTCCCCATATTATCAAGTCACCACCACATACCCCATTACAGTCACTGTCCATCAGCATAGTAAGATGCTATCGAATAACTACTTGTCTTCTCTATGTTATACTGCCTTCCGGGTATGCTCCCTCTCAACAACCCCCCTGCCCGCTACATTATGTGTGCTAATCATAATACCCCTTATTCCCCCTTATCGCTCCCTTCTCACCCATCTTCTCCAGTTCCTTTGCCTTTGGTAACTGTTAGTCCGTTCTTGGGTTCTGTGAGTCTGCTGCTGTTTTGTTCCTTCAGTTTTTCCTTTGTTCTTATACTCTACAGATGAGTGAAATCATTTGATACTTATCTTTCTCCGCCTGGCTTATTTCACTGAGCATAATACTCTCTAGCTCCATCCATGTTGTTGCAAATGGTAGGATTTGTTTTCTTCTTATGGCTGAATAATATTCCACTGTGTATATGTACCACATCTTCTTTATCCATTCATCTACTGATGGATACTTAGGTTGCTTCCATTTCTTGCTATTGTAAATAGTGCTGCGATAAACATAGGAGTGCACATGTCTTTTTCAAACTGGGCTGCTGCATTCTTAGGGTAAATTCCTAGGAGTGGAATTCCTGGGTCAAATGGTATTTCTATTTTGAGTTTTTTGAGGAACCTCTATACTGCTTTCCACAATGGTTGAACTAATTTACATTCCCACCAGCAGTGTGGGAGGGTTCCCCTTTGTCCACATCCTCGCCAACATTTGTTGTTGTTTGTCTTTTGGATGTTGGCCATCCTTACTGGTATGAGGTGATATCTCATTGTGGTTTTAATTTGCATTTCTCTGATGATTAGCTATGTGGAGCATGTTTTCATGTGCCTGTTGGCCATCTGAATTTCTTCTTTGGAGAAGTGTCTCTTCAGCTACTCTGCCCATTTTTTAATTGGTTTATTTGCTTTTTGTTTGCTGAGGTGTGTGAGCTCTTTATATAACTTGGATGTCAACCCCCTATCAGATATGTCATTTATGAATATATTCTCCCATACTGTAGAATGTATTTTTGTTCTGTTGATGGTGTCCTTTGCTGTACAGAAGCTTTTTAGTTTGATATAGTCCCACTTGTTCATTTTTGCTTTTGTTTCCCTTGCCTGGGGAGATATGTTCATGAAGTTGCTCAAATTTTTGTCCAAGAGATTTTGCCTATATTTTTTTCTAAGAGTTTTATGGTTTCATGACTTATATTCAGGTCTTTGATGGATTTTTAGTTTACTTTTGTGTATGGGATTAGACAATAATCCAGTTTCATTCTCTTACATATAGCTGTCCAGTTTTGCCAACACCAGCTGTTGAAGAGGTTATCATTTCCCCATTGTATATCCATGGCTCCTTTATCATATATTAATTGACCATATATGTTTGGGTTTATATCTGGGTTCTCTAGTCTGTTCCATTGGTCTGGGGGGCCGAGTTGTCTTGATTACTATGGCTTTGTAGTAGAGCTTGAAGCGTAATACCCCCCACTTTATTCTTCCTTCTCAGGATTGCTTTGGCTGTTTGGGGTCTTTTGTGCTTCCATATGAATTTTAGAATGATTTTCTCTAGTTTATTGAAGAATGCTGTTGGTATTTTGATAGAGACTGCACTGAATCTGTAGATTGCTTTAGGCAGGATGGCCATTTTGACAATATTAATTCTTCATATCCATGAGCACAGGATATGTTTCCATTTACTGGTATCTTCTTTCATTTCTCTCATGAGTGTCTTGTAGTGTTCAGAGTATAGGTCTTTCACTTCCTTGGTTAGGTTTATTCCTAGGTATTTTTTTCTTTTTGATGCAATTGTGAATGGAATTGTTTTCCTGATTTCTCTTTCTGCTAGTTCATTGTCAGTGTATAGGAATGCAACAGATTTCTGTGTATTAATTTTGTATCCTGCAACTTTACTGAATTCAGATAGTAGATCTAGTAGTTTTGGAATGAATTCTTTAGGGTTTTTTATGTACAATATCATGTCATCCACAAACAGGGACAGTTTGACTTCTTCCTTACCAGTCTGGATGCTTTTTGTTTCTTTGTGTTGTCTAATTGCCATGGCTTAGGACCTCTAGAAGTATGTTGAATAAAAGTGGGGAGAGTGGGCATTCTTGTCTTGTTCCCAATCTTAAAGGAAAAGCTTTCAGCTTCTCGCTGTTAAGTATAATGTTGGCTGTGGGTTTGTCATATATGACCTTTATTATGTTGAGGTACTTGCCCTCTATACCCATTCTGTTGAGAGTTTTTATTATGAATGGATGTTGAATTTTGTCAAATGCTTTTCAGCATCTATGAAAATGATCATGTGGTTTTTGTCCTTCTTTTTGTTGATGTAGTGGATGATGTTGATGGATTTTCAAATGTTGTACCATCCTTACATCCCTGTGATGAATCCCACTTGATCATGTTGGGTGATATTTTTGATGTATTTTTGAATTCGGTTTGCTAATATTTTGTTGAGTATTTTTGCATGTATGTTCCTCAGGGATACTGGTCTGTAATTTTCTTTTTTTGTGGTGTCTTTGTCTGGTTTTGGTATTAGAGTGATGTTGGCCTCGTAGAATGAGTTTGGGAGTATTCCCTTCTCTTCTACTTTTTGGAAAACTTAAGGAGGATGGGTATTAGGTCTCCACTATATGTTTGATAAAATTCAGCAGTGAAACCCTATGGTACAGGCGTTTTGTTCTTAGGTAGTTTTTTGATTATCGATTCAATTTCTTTGCTGGTAATTGGTCTATTCAGATTTTCTGTTTCTTCCTGGGTAAGCCTTAGAAGGTTGTGTTTTTCTAGAAAGTTGTCAATTTCTTCTAGGTTATCCAGTTTGTTAGCATATAATTTTTCATAGTATTCTCATAATTCTTTGTATTTCTGTGGTGTCCGTAGTGATTTTTCCTTTCTGATTTCTGTTTCTGTTTATGTGTGTAGACTCTCTTTTTTTCTTGATAAGTCTGGCTAGGGGTTTATCAGTTTTATTTTCTCGAAGAACCATCTTCTGCTTTCATTGATTCTCTCTATTGTTTTATTCTTCTCAATTTCATTTATTTCTGCTCTAATCTTTATTATGACCCTCCTTCTACAGACTTTGGGCTGCATTTGTTCTTCCTTTTCTAGTTTCATTAATTGTGAGTTTAGACTGTTCATTTGGGATTGTTCTTCTTTCCTGAGGTAGGCCTGTATTGCAATATATTTCCGTCTCAGCATGGCCTTTGCTGAGTCCCACAGATTTTGCGGTGTTGAATTATTGTTGTCATTTGTCTCCATATATTGCTTGATCTCTGTTTTTATTTGGTCATTGATCCAGTGATTATTTAGGAGCCTGTTATTAAGCCTCCATGTGTTTGTGGGCTTTTTCATTTCCTTTGAGTAATTTATTTCTAGTTTCATACCTTTGTGATCTGAGAAGCTGGTTGGTTCAATTTCAATCTTTTTGAATTTACTGAGTCTCTTTTTGTGGCCCACTATATGATCTATTCTTGAAAATATTCCGTGTGCATTTGAGAAGAATGCGTATCCATTTGCTTTTGGATGAAGTGTTCTGTAGATGTCCGTTAGGTCCACTTTTTCTAATACGTTGTTCAGTGCCTCTGTCTATTTTCTGTCTGTTTCATCTGTCCTTTGGAGTGAGTAGTGGGTTGAAGTCTCCCAAAATAAATGCATTGCATTCTATTTCGCCCTTTAATTCTGTTAGTGTTTGTTTCACATATGAAGGTGATCCTTTGTTGGGTGCATAGATGTTTATAATAGTTATATCCTCTTGAACTGACCCCTTTATTGTTATGTAATATCCTTCGTCTCTTGTGACTTTCTTTGTTTTGAAGTTTATTTTGTCTGATAGAAGTACTGCTACTCCTGCTTTTTTCTCCCTATTAGTTGCATGAAATGTCTTTTTCCGTCCCTTTACTTTCAGTCTGTGTATGTCTTTGGGTTTGAAGTGAGTCTCTGGTAGGCAGTATATAGATGGATGTTGTTTTTCTATCCATTCAGTAAATCTATGTCTTTTGATTGGTACATTCAGACCATTTACATTTAGGGTGATTATCGATAGGTATGTACTTATTGCCACTGCAGGCTTTAGATTCGTGGCTACCAAAGGTTCAAGGGCAATTCCTTTACTATCTAACAGTCTAATTTAACTCACTTCATATGCTATTACAAATACAACATAAAGATTCTTTTTTTTCCTCCTTTTTCTTCCTCCTCCATTCTTTGTATGTTATGAATCATATTCTGTACTCTTTGTCTAGCCCTTGGGTGACATCTATTTAGCCTTAGGAATACTTCCTTCTATAGGAGTCCCTCCAAAGTGCACTGTAGAGGTGGTTTGTGGGAGGTAAATTCTCTCAGCTTTTGTTCATCTGGAAATTGTTTAATCCCTCCTTCAAATTTAATTAATAACCTTGCTGGGCAGAGTATTCTTGGTTCAAGGCCCTTCTGCTTCATTGCATTGAATACATCATGCCACTCCCTTCTGGCCTGTAAGGTTTCTGTTGAGAAATCTGATGATAGCCTGATGGGTTTTCCTTTGTTTGTGATCTTTTTTCTCTCTCTAGCTGCTTTTCAAAGTCTGTCTTTATCCTTGATCTTTACCATTTTAATTATTATATGTCTTGAAGTTGTCTTCCTTGGGTCCCTTGTGTTGGGGAGATCTGTGCACGTCCATGGCTTGAGAAACTATCCTCTTCCCCAGATTGGGGAAGTTTTCAGCTATTACCTCTCAGTGACACTTTCTATCCCTTTTTCTCTCTCTTCTTCTAGTACCCCTATAATGCGAATATTGTTGCATTTGTATTGGTCACACAGTTCTCTCAATATTCTTTCATTCTTAGAGATTCTTTTTTCTCTCTGTGCCTCAGCTTCTTTTATTCCTCTTCTCTAATTTCTATTCCATTTACCGTCTCTTCTACTACATCTGATCTGCTTTTAAATCCCTCCATTGTATATTTCATTTCAGATATGGGATTTCTTAATGATTGAATCTCCATCTTAAATTCATTCCTGAGTTCTTGAATATTTTTCTGTACCTCCATAAGCATGTTTTGATTTTTATTTTGAACTCTCTTTCAGGAAGATTGGTGAGTTCAGTTTCATTTGGCCCTTTTTCTGGGGTTTGTGAGATTTTGGTCTGTACCATGTTCTTTTGATGTTTCTTCTTCCTGTGTGGTGCCCTCTATTGCCCAGAAGCTCCAGTCTCTGGAGCTGCTCAGCCCCTGGAGTGAAATTCGGGGTCATACGTGAGTGGAACTGGTGCCTGGGAGGATTAAAAATCTCTTTCCTAACTCCCGTCTGCCCTGCCTGTCTCCAGTATCACAGCCCGTGGGCTGAGCATGCAGGTGTAAGCGTCTGTGTTTGGCATCTCTAGCTGTTGTAGTTGAGGCCTTTCTCTGGGTGTCCTGACGCCAGAGCAGTGACTGCCGGTTTGCGAGCCAGTGCTGTCATGCCAGGAGGAAGACTTAGCTGGCTGCATATCACAGTGGGAGGCCTCAGGGCTGAGTATCCAGCCAGGGGGATGGAGTGCCTCAAGCTCCTCAAAGTTCCCAATCTGCTGGGCAGAGTGCACCCAGACAACCTTGTCCCCCTATCCATTCTCATGCACTGCAAGCACTGTGCAAATCCTGTGCCTTCAGCAACCCTCTCGCTGCTAGGAAGTCTCTCAGATCTGCTGCCTTTCCCTTGTCTCAGAGCAGCCAGGTGTGGATCCTGTCCTCCACAAATGGCCGGAATATGTCTCTCAAGCACTCTGCCTGTCCCAGCTCCCCATCCTCCAGAGCACCACACAACGTAGATTTCTGCTTGCAAAACAGATCTCCAGGGCTGGGTGTTCAGCAGTCCCAGGCTTCCACCCCCTTCCCCGCTCTATTTCTCTTCCTCCCGCCGGTGAGCTGGGGTGGGGGATAGGCTTGAGTCCCCCCGGATCAAGGCTTTCGTACGTTACCCTGTTTTGTGAGGTCTGCTCTGTTCATGAGGTCTGCATGTAGTCTGGTGCAGCCTTCTTTCCTGTTGCTGTTTTAGGATTAGTTGTATTAACTATATTTTCACACTATCTGTGGTTTTGGGATGAGTTCTCTGTCTCACCTCTCATGCCGCCATCTTGAATCTCTGCAATTTTTTTTAAAAACAGCTACTAAGTATACTTAGTTGAACTGTAGATAATAATTTTTTTTACTCAATTATTATAAGGACACAAAATCGGATTCAGTAATTATAAGGTAAAGAATAAAATCTAAGTACATCAACTGTTTAGATTTGAAGGTGGGTGGTAGTTTTTAAATTACAATTTGTTTCAAGGTATATATGCCATGTTTATTCTTTATTGTCTTTTCTCAATCCACTAGGAGAAAATAATTTCTGAAATTTTTTTCAAAATAATTTATTTCTTCTAATTTTGATATATTGCAGTATAAGGCACATATGTAAAGTATTTGTGTTCTATGAAGCAGTTTTTTTATTTTTAATAGAAATATGATTATCTTTGTTTAATTTAATTGCAGAAGTTTGGGGTTTTGGTGTCATTACCCAAGTAACTCTTTTCATATTCTCTTTTGAATATGGTTAAGTTTTTTGCTGTATCATTAGGGGGCCCATGTAGATGAACCTTTCTACAATGGCCAGAGAGATGAAAATAGGTTAACTCAGGGTAAGGACATTTCTGTTTCAATAGAAAAGCCTTTGGGACTCTTATTAAGATTCTATACATATTAATAGCCAAAAGAGAGAGGCAATGACTAGAGTATCTTAAAATGAAAAGTACAGTGAAATGGAGTGTAATTACTGTTGTCAAGGAAACTTGAAGAGACAAAACGAAGATAAAAATGTATATCAAGAAGAAAACTAGATAGTGATAACTCTAAGTAATCTATACAAATAATAGCAGGAAGAAGCAATAAAGCACTTAATGAGACCTAGTAGAGGAGTTAAGAAAAGTAATTTAATGCCTAAACATCGAGTAAAATTAAGCATCAAGGGAATATAGGCTTATTGATATGTAAGAAATAAGATTAAAGATGGTTAAAAAGTGAATCCTTAGTTTCATTTTCTGGCTTTACACTACCTACTGGAATTTGAGAATTTTGATCACAATGCTGCAGGGGCACACACAGTGTTGTTAGGAAAAGACATATACATCAGGATAATCTGGAGTATACAAATCAACATGCTAACGTTAGTGATTAATGCCGAAACAGACAAAGCATCAATCATGGATGCTGGTGTTGATCCTAAAGAGACACAGGCAATTCTAAAGACGGTTTACTAGCTTTCTTTTTTCTTCTCTTCTCTTTTTTCTTTCTTTTCACTTGAATAGAAGTAGAGCTTTTTATTTGTAATGAAGTTTAGGATATATGTGAATTTCTTTATTCCCTTATTTTCACTTGGATTTAAACATTGCTAAATTCTGTCCAGAATTGGATTTTACTAAGGATTGAATTATTTAAAGGTTAAAAAGAAATATCTGTAAACACACACAAAGAAATGGGTATTCATTCTGTCCATAGAGTTTTTTTGTATTCAGTTTTGTTAATCTCTTTGGATATGTGTGTCCATGTGTGTGAGAGAGAGAGAAAAAGAAAATGAAATTCAAAGGCTTTTAAATGTCTTAGTTATGTCCCTTGCTTTTAGGAGATTACAACCTTTGTGTATGCCAGTAGATTGAGTTTTTGTGTTAAAATAGGGGTCATGATTCTAGGTATGGAAGCTTTCATGATTACATAAAATTATGCTTAGAGGTTGTTTCTCCCTTTGGGACTTTGGAACTTTAAGGTACCATTTTCCTGTTGTGAATAAATGGTCTCTAAAGATCCTTAATGTTTTAGTTAACACTATCCTAGTTGACTAGACCTTAGATTTTCTAAATTAATATTTGTGTTTCTCAGGGGATATAATGTTTACCACCTCTTTCCTCCATTGTACATACATCAAAATTAAAATAAATGAATCAAGCAAAATTTTTATGACAGCCCCATTTATGTACAAATTTTGTGTGTTTCAAGATTGTACCAGTCATTTTTAAAAGGAATTCTCTCCATATGTCAGGATTTCAGGATGGTGCAGGAGGCATAGAAGTTTGCAGGTCTATACTATTAGGATCTCAGAGAACTGACTGCCCTTTACATTATAGGTATTCAATCAGCAATGGTTGCCTGTAGCATACACAGAAGCTATGCAATAGCCAGCATGCAAAGATTCCTAGTTAGTTGGCGACTGATGTGCCAGAGCAAGTTTATCTTCAGCTGGGGTAGCTACCATTATGAGAGGATCTTAGAAAATGAAGTTGGTGCCTGTTAGGTGTTCACAATTCTTTTGGAAGAAGTGAGTTGTTTAGTTTAGTTCAGTGGGAACATCTTGTGTCTTCCATGTATACAGATTTACAGCCCTCCACTTACCAATTTCTTCAACCTTTCTCCTTCCTGAAAGTCATGTTTTCATAGTTTAGGGGAAATAATTAATTTCATAAAACATGCAGTTCCTAAATGATTGAGGATTAATTCCAGAGGAAAAAATTATTCATTGTGGTTATGAAAAATGCTTTGACAATAGGCTTTCATCTTTCAGAATTGCTTGTCAGGTTTCCATTGAATTAGAAAACTTAAGTTTTTCCAAGAGCTTTGTAGAAAAATTGAGCATATTTAAAAATTAAATTGAATGTGATTAATTTTATAAGGATCAAAAAGGTTTTGTCCTTGAAAAATTCCTGTTTTCTTTATTTTCTGTGGAACAGTGTCTGCATATAGAAGGCACTGAGTGGACACTCGGTGAATATTTGTTAAATGAATATGATAGCCTCATGTTAATGGAATTCATAAATGCTAAAATAATGTGGTATGTATTTTCTATAGGAAATCTTATCCTTATTTGACCTCAGGTTTTTAACATAACATTTTTTTCCTCTTTGCAAATACCTTTCATCAGCATTTTTATTATTAATGAGGTCTGTACTTGAAGAATTTATTCAAATGAATAATTCCAGTGTCAAGGGAAAAAAGCACTCTAGAAATTTAGTGTACGGCCCTTTCTTAGTGTTTATGTTACATTCTTTAAAGGGGCAGTTTGAGAATGAAAAACTCCAAAGCAAAAATACTTTGTGCAACTGAGTGTGAAGAGGCTGAGGGATAGAGGAACGTAGGGTGGGGAGCCTGTGGGGGAGGGAATGAATATGCACCTTCTATGGAATTGTGACATACCTCCAGGATGCTTCAGAATGATAGATTAAGTAGAAAGAAAAATGAAAGAAAATTTTCTTTCATGTGGGAAGAATTATTTTTTTCCTTTTAAAAAACTGATTTTCATCAAAGCAAGCAGTAAATAAGGTTAACAAATGGTAACTTTTAGATCAAACTGATAAGTTGTTTTTAGATAACAGCTTAAGTAAGGGACTAGAGGGCAAAACTTTCTTTTGGAAAAGAGTGTGTATTATGCTAAAATAAAAATATTTTATAGTCACTTTAAGGAAATTTTCTAATAATTAGCAAGAGGAATTATTATATCTTTTGAGCAAAAGGTAGAGTATCTGAATTTTTGCCTGGTAGGATTTTACCTTAGACCTTTTAAATAATTCAGTTTTTCTTTTAATAGGGAAAAGAGCAGATTCAGATGTATGTTTATTTCACTGTATAAAAAACTTTCTTTGGTAATATAGGGTGACATTTATTGAAAACCGAGGAGATTTTTAAGGTATAGAGTAAGTAGATAATGAAATTTTATCTTGCCACTTCTGAAGTTGTTTCTTTAATTCAAAAGCCCAATAATCTCATTTATTGATTTCTTTGAAATAGTGTGCTGCCTTTCCTTCCTCCCTCAGCAGACCATAAAGATAATTTCATATATGTCTTTCCAGCTGAGCTTTGTATTTTGCCAGTTTTTCTATGACTTAGATGAAGTTTCAATTAAAAATAGACTATATATATATGTGGGAGGCAGTTGAATGAGTTGCTATGACATTTCATATTATGAGGTTGAACCAAGTACATAGAAGCTTAATATGGTTTGAGAAACATAGAGCTCTATCAGTCTAATGATTAGCCTTCTTTAACCTGGGGTTGGTGTAAAGGGACATATTCTCTCAGAAGACAAAGGCTAACTGGGGCAATCAGTGGAGCCTGTAGCCCTGCACTTACTGATGCTAAGGACCATTTTCCTAATGAATATCCCTCTTTCCCATCTGTTGATATGGTCAAAAGATTCTAGGGAAACAGAGTCATGTCTGTGTGGCTGTCCCCCATCCTCTACAGCCAGTCCTCACTAGAGGTGCTTAATAAATGCTACCTACTGTCATCAACTCTTGCACTTCCTGATTCTGAAAAGAAATTTAGTTTTCCTTTCTTTATAGAATTTTCTAAATTGGATTCTGTAATTTTCTACATTTTGTATTTATCAATAGAATTTTGGAGTATTGCAAAATGTACATGAATACCAAGAAATTACAATATTCTATTATTTTGCCATTGGACATTAAGCTTAGATATTGGGCAGGAAAGTAAGCAGAATAACTGACCTCTATTTTAAGAAAAGATTTCCATTTATAGAACACTGGCAATGAAAAATGAAAAGAATAACAAGAAGAAAGCTGGCAGTTCTATTTTTGTGGAGAGATGGCTAATAAAATTGGATAATGAAAATGCAGATATTGGAGAAAGCATATATGTAGCAAATCTATTTTTACATTTCTAGAAGTAGCTGTGGGTAGATGAAATGGAAAGATTTCATTCTCCTGATAAAGTGTTGGTTGTTTAGGATGAAAATTGGCAAACCCAGAGTTGAAGAACCACAGGTTTCATGAAGGAAACAGAAAGTCTCTGTTTATTTTTCCTGAATTCCAGGAAAAGCTCCTGCCTCTTCATGGGGAAGATGCGCCTGTGGTTCTTACTATCATCTGTATTTTCTATATGCTATGCTCGGTTCATAATCTGTTTTTAAATTTGACTTAAATCAGACAAGTAGTGACTCTGTAGCATCTTACTATGCTGATGGACAGTGACTGCAATGGGGTATGTATGTGGTGGGGACTTGATAATAGGGGGAATGTATTAACCACAATGTTGCTCATGTGAAACCTGAGCATAAGATTGTATATGAATGATACCTTAATAAAAAAAAAATTAAAAAAAGAAAGAAAAAAATTGACTTAAATCATTGTGAACATTTTCCTATGGTGCTAAATATTTTTCTATTAACAGTGTTTAGTGACTGTGTAGTATCCTTTTATTTTTATTTATAATTTTAAAAATTTTACTTATTACATGTATTTAGTCATTTTCCTATTGTTGAGTATATTCTAAAAGAAACTTTAATATTCCCCCATGAAGTACAAAGAATCATGTGTATTTTACTTTTTAAAGCACTACACGCTTGCTGACTTTTCACAATGACATAAAGAGAAAATATTTTTGTTCTGTCTTTTCCTCATTTTAAGTATTACATGCTGGGGAAGAAATAGTTTCAGTAGCCCACCTTAAGTAGCCTAGTTAATAAACTTATGCTTGGTCTTTATTAATTTTGACAAGATTTCTTGTACCTTTGGTTATTTGCTGTACCTTCAGAATTAATCAGATCCCATACAGTCTGAAGGTAGGTCTGTGCTCTCTTCTGTGCCTCACATGTAGCGAGTACTTTGTTTTTGTTTTTGTAATGATTCCAGAAAGAAAATAAGTAGGGAAGGAAGGGAAAAAGGAAGGTACTTTCTTGCGGTCTTCTCATTCTCAAAACCTCTGATGATAAAATTGAACTTATTGAGTCACATTTCCCCGAAACCTTATTTAAAATTCTAATTGAAGCTCATTAAAACATTCCTATGTTTTAAAGATTTATGACCCTTATTGTTGAGATGTATTTGTAAGCTGTGTATTTTTATGTTTTTGGAAAAGATTTTATTGAAAATAAAACTGCTGTATATAATTATTGTGACCCTAGGAAGGAGTTTTCTAATCTTCTCTGGAGATAGTGATACAGTAGGTTTATAGGTGGTAGACCACGACTCCATTAAGAAATGTTATTTTAAAGCCAGTACCTTTAGATTAAATATTTTAAACATAAGTATATGTGAAATTTATATTCACACTCAAAGAAAACATCATTAACTCCTTGGCTCACTGGATCCAGAGCAAGTCTAATTCACATAGCAGAAGCTGTCTTTGGGGCTTTCAAGGACATCACACAGGATAACTGCCCCAGGCACAAGGAACGTGTTGAGGCTTTGTACACGTCATCAGTGCACGTGTGCCCCTTCACTCAGGAGGTTGGAGACGTGGTTAGAGTTACCAGGGCACCCCACGGGCTGCTGCTGAGTACTCCTTTGAAATTTGTGGGGACAGGACTGGGGAGTTTTAAGGAGGCCTCTCCCACTCTGACCACAGCAGGCCTCACCCCAGCTGAGAGCACGCTCTCACTTTGGGTCTGACTGATGAAGGAGCAGGATCCTCAAGTGGAATGGGAGGTCAAGAGCCTTCCCTCTGTGAAAGGGAAATGTGAATAATTATGATACCATTTCATCCATCACTTCTATAATTATTTAGTTAATGGACACTTATTGAAGACTTACAAGATGCCCAAGGTCATGCAAAGTAGTAGGGATACAACAATCAGCGAAGACAGCCCCTGAAGTGGTCTGAGTTGAAGTGTTGAAGTGAGGTGTACACAGGCAGGCAGTTGTGGTGTAACTTGGTTAGTGCTGAACCACCAGTGCACAGGGTTCTGTGGAAGGTTATGGGGTGGGCAGCAAGGATAAGGAAGAAAGGCCACTGTTACCTTACCCCTAATTATCGCTCTTTCCCATCCCCCCTTTCCCATTTTACCTGTAATTGCCATATTTTAGACCTTCCTATGTACATTATTAAAACCTTATACAGTGTTTCTCAAACATTTCCACTTCAGAACTCTGATCAGCCAGAGAAGGAGAGGGAGCTAGTTAACTGAGTGGAGAAGAGGGTAGTGGTGCCTTAGGGCACAACCCTAATGCTTTGCCATCATGGGAGTTTACATATTATTCCATATTGCTTGTGATCAGTGTGGGAAGTGTGATTCTAATGCATGTGTAAAGACCTTTTAAGGAGCACAAAAAGTTGTCATTTTTTCCAACTCTACAAATCTTCGAGAAAGTTTAAATTTTAAGGAAGATCTTCCAGTGCTTTCACATACTCTAAGGACACCGTTGTTCAAGTATGCACCCAATAGTTACTCTTCCCTAGACAGTCTTCTAAAGATGTTGCCAGAGCAATCTTCGAGAAGCTCACATCCTGTTATATAATTTCCTTGTTCTCCTTAGTTTAGAAGAGAAACTCCAAACGTCTTAGCATGCTTGAAAATGTTCTCGTCTGCTGCAAGCCTGCCTTTCCACTCTTAAATCTCACGGCCCTCTTAATGTGCACTGTGGTGCAACATTCTCTGAACTATTCTTTGGGAAAACCATATCTTTGCTTATGATGATACTTCTATCTGGAATGCACATTTCTCTGCCTTATGTGTGAACATTTTAACTGTTGCTAAAGTCTAGATTAAATGCCAGCTCCCTTTGAAGCTGTCCTGTCATTCAACCTGAGCATAATATTTCTTCTTTTGGTTTCTTTGTAAATGTCTTTATAGTTTTTATTAGTATGTACCTCCTACTTCCCTTATGATACTTCATACATCTGTTTTTTTCTTTTCTGCCAGATTATAAAGCTACCTAATAATGATTTTTAAAAATATTTTTTCAAATCCTACATTGTCTGCCACATATCCTGTATGGCATATGCTGCATTAATGTCTAAGGTTTGAGGTATGAACTTACAGACATACCACTAATCTAGGGGATTTTGTATTCTATTCCCAGGGCTGCCATTTACTCTTTGAATTGCAGCCTGACATTTAATTTTTCCATGACTTAGTTTTTTTTTACCCACAGTGTGGGTGTAATGATATTTCACTCTGTGTTATAAAATTATGTTACTTATCGAAGAACTACTTTGAACTCCCTGGAAGGAAAATGGTCAAATTTATAGAAAAAGATAATGGGACTTTGTGTATGCAATAAAAAAGTTTGGAATACAATTGAGTGATAATTTTGTTTAAATATCAGATAATTTACTGCCACAGGGCCAGTAATAGCACATATATATGTATGTGAATGTAACCTTTCATATTTATAAGTTCATTTTGTAATGTGATATTAATACCAGACCATGGTAAATTTGCTAAAGTTTTGGGGAAGCTGAAATTGTTACAGAAAATCATATTATTTTAGTGCAGTGGTTCTGATATTCAAATCACTTTTTAGGCTCTTGTGACCTAGGAAAAGCTATTTAACCTTTTAATACTTTAGTTTCCTCATTTATAAATCAGAATAGTAACTACTCCTACTTAGAGTATCATTTTCAAGAATAATTAACTTAGTACTGACACATAGTAAACACATATTAGGTATTATAATCTTTTCCTGGAGAAGTCATACATAGTTGGGTTTACTTGGAGATTAAGCTTAGTGGTTAAGAGGTTAGCATCAGATAAACCTAGGTTTTAATTCTTGTTATTACTGTGCTACATATATAATTTTGTGCGAGTTGCCTAACTATTTCCAAGCCTCCTTTACATTTATGAGAATTGAATGACATGATATATGCAGAATGTTTAACATATTGCTTAGTGCATAATACTATTTAACAAATATTAGTGATTGGTTACACTTACGTTCTTCTGCCTTTGTCTTCTTTACACAGGCTTCTTCAATTTGGTGTGGTATTTATTTTAGAATAAAGGAAGAAATTTTTAAGTAGAAATGATTTCTGTAGATTACTGCTCTGGAGAATGCTCTATGAAGCAGAAGTTCTAGTATAAACAAAATTTAGATACTTGCTGGTCATGTAATTTAGTTATTACTTGGTTCTTTGAGTTCCTCAGACCTCTCCTGTAATGTGCCCTTTATATTAAGGGGAATGGGAACTTTGCTCTGAGTTTTTTTCAAGAGGAGGCTCCTTTAAAGATGCCTCGTTTAGTTGTGGGAGCGTTAGAACCATTAGAATTGCTTTACAAAAACTGGGAAAAGGATTATAGAGCTGATGTGTTTGGTTATTTGTTTTTCTTAAGTTGCATGCATCCTTTGGATTAAGATAAAGCAGTTAAAGCCAGTAGACTTTCATTTAGTTCACCTTTTAAAATTGAGATTTAACATAATGATTTAAAATTAGACAGACGTGGATTCAAATCCTAACTCTTGATCTTGCTAGCAGTGATGTTTCTTTGTATGTAAAAAGTGAGAATGGCAGTAGCTTCTCCTCTATCGCTGGTGTCACGTGCCTGCACGGTATCTGGCATGGAATAAGCACACAATGAATGTTAGCATGTAGTAGTAGTATGGAGGGAGAGGTGGTGAAGAGAGTGAGTATTTCTTCTACTGCAGAGCTTGACTTACCTTAAAAGAATGTAAATTGAGAGTAAACCTAAACTCTTTTAGAGATGAGGAATTTCTCTCTAAAATTTGGATATGTAGTCACAGTCTTAGTATTTAAACTGACTTCAGATGCAGCAGTGTATTACCTACTATATTATATTTGAAAAGGATAATTTTTTTGTCTTTCAGTGAGATTAAATTTAGTTTCACATTGAGACAGACTATTTACCCAGTCAAAGGTGATCTTAACATGCAAATCAGGTTCTGTGAAGGTCTCTATGGAATCCTATCACCAGCGATAATTTGTTGTAAGTTAGGTGTTCTAATATCTCACATTTTTTGTTCTAGTTTCTTTCATGAACTTTAATTGTACAAGTATGTCCTAAAACGCCAACTTGGTGGGAGGTTTAATGTTAAATTTGCCAGTGTTTCTTGACAGCTTCACATGAGTGCTGCTTTCTGTGTATGGGAGGTTACAGTTTAGCAGCACCTTTATGGACCACTTCCCAGGTTGGTGTCACACATGTTCACTTTAGAGCCCATATGAATAATCTGTCAAGGTGGAGATTAAATAGTAAAAAGCATGATCTACAGAATGAAGCCAAACAGATTTCTAACTCTTTGCTATATAATGTTCATTAAATTGTTTGCCTTCCTAATTTGTTTGTAACATTATAGTTTCTGTTGTTAAAGTGCTCTATAATCCTTACTTTGAAAGTTCTGTCAGTCAGGATTTTTAAGACTGTGAGTAGAAATACTGAAGAAACTCTGAACTTGTTTATTTATGGATATATCATATACACTTAGTATTAGAGATAAATATGATGATCGATTTTCTCATTCCAGTCTACAAATGTAACTAATCTCTGTTTTCCTAAAGAGTAAAATCTCTCTCTACTCTTCATCTGTTTCTGCATTTTTCTTTTCTCATCCCCACATAAATTTGCAGAGGTCTTCTGTATGTCACCCATCTTCCAATATTTCAGTACTTAGCTAGATTCCCCTCACTTTGCTTATTAGCTCATTCATCGTGGTTGGAAAGCTCAACTACAAACGAAACTTCAGATTCTGTCTCCTTATCACTTTTCTGATTTTTAAGTTTAACATTCAGTAACTACTTGCTGTTATTTTAGCTGCATGTTTCAGTAACACTAAAAGTATACCTGAATCTCCTGTTGGTATTTTACAAGCTTAGTTAGAAGTGCCAAAAGGTTTGAAAAATAATTTAACATTGATCTCAATTACAAAAAGAGAATCTCACAACTATGAAACATTTTTACTGTTGTGTTTATACCCTGAATATTTAAAAAGTCAATGAGGGATTCCTTAAATTGTATATAGGTAGATGTTATATAGCTTATGTTAAGTCATTTTGTCAGAATACCTGAACGAACCCCTGACCCTGAGTCCTGTGAATAGTGAAATGAAGCAATGAAAACTAGATTATTGCCCTCAAATCCATCTGTCAGGTTATCAATGGTACAGTTAATGGTGGGGAAGTGAAGGCAACCATGTTGGCAGTTTTTGCTAATGTCTCTTGGCATCCTGCACCTCACTCTTCTTAAATATATAACTATTTTTTTCATGTACTTGTAATCCTCAACAAAAGGTAGAAGAGGTAGCCTTATTTTCACAGGGTGGGGCATTATTTGACTATTTCTATATTCTTCATTAGGAAAATTATAGAAAGTGTAACTCAAAATTTTCTTGGCTTACAGAGGATGGGAAAAGTGGTTGCTGTAGATACTTGAAAGATAGAGTAAGAATGCATTGAAAGAGGAGACTGGATTTTAAATATTATAATGTAGTCCTGTAGAGGTATTAAAACATAGAATGCTGGTGAGGAGAAAAGCCACTTTGAGTTTGTACAAACTTGGTCACTGTTCTAACATTTAGAATTATGCAGAGATGATGTGAAAGCCTTAGACTTTTAGTAATAGCTCTTGAGATCTCAAGAAATTGAAAAAGCTGAAGAAGTAAAACTACTGAAAAGCCAAGCCAACTTGTTCCTGAATCCCTGAAACTAAGAATAATTCTAGAAGCTTAAGTTTTTTTCCTATAAATAGTATAGAGGAATTAGCTTTGCCATTAAATAGGAATTGAGCACTGTTATCAGTTTGAAACCCTTGAGACTAAAACTAGCCAGAGGCCAAGCTCTGTTTCAATTTATAATACATTCCTCTATCCTCCCCAATTCCCTTAGTTTAAGGAAGTACCCTTATAAAAATTGAGGGATTTCATTTAAATATTTTTCCTGAATTAGTTATATTTAAACTAATCTCCCTCTATTAGTCATTATCCCTCTGTCCCCCACCAACTCTCAGCCTGTATAAACATTAGTATAATCATGTCTTTCTCCTATTTAAAAAATGTCCATGGTTCTTATTGTTTGAAGTCCAAAGTCTGTATCGAGATACACACGTTCCTACACAGTGTAACTAGGCATCCTGTATTTAATGATTTTGTTATGTGTACTGTATTGACTTTATTAGGATGCACTAAATATCAATTAGTCAACATTTTTCAGTAAAATTTAAAAACTCAGCAATTAGAGCTATTTTTTCTACCACAGCAGTTAACACTTAAGTCAATTAAATGGCGACACTAGTTGAAAATTGTACCTCTATAAATATAGATCTGTGTAGTCCTTTAATATGGTTTCTCCTGCAGGTTATTCTGAAGGAAACTGAGAATTAAAAGTCCTTAATTTTTATGTTCAAGAAAGGAAAAGACTGTTCTTTGCCTGAAGTCCCAAGTCATGAATAAGTAACCATCTTTAATTAGAAATAACTCTGGATCAGTTCACACGCTGTGAAAATTAGGCAGTCAGCAACAGCCTCACTCAAATGGCTGTGCCTCTGAAAACCAGCAAGTCAATAACAACCTCACTCCCATAAATATACTTCTGAAAATTAACAAATCAACGATAGCTCCAGGCTTCTGAAAGTCAGCTAATCAGTGTGACTGGTTCAGTACACCTGCTCAGCATTTATTAATGAATATTCAGTGGACAAAAGAATAAAGGAAGGTGTATGTGGTCACTAGAAATTATGTTAAAATGTAAGTGGACCTAGGAACCCCTTTTCAGCAACTGATAGAACTACTAGACAGAAAATCAGCAGAGATGTAAGAGATCCGAACAATTCTATCAACCAGTAGAATCTTAACTGGCATATATAGAACATGCTACCCAATAATAGCAGAAAACAAGTGGAACAGTCACCAAGATATACCATATCTTGAGCCATAAGACAATTTTCAACAAATTTAAAAGAATTGAAATCATGCAGGGCATGTTCTCTAACAACAGAAATACAACAGGGAGAAAATTATATATAGGTCAAAGAGGAAGTCTCAAAGGAAAAAATTAAAAATACATAGAACTAAATGAAAATAAAAATAAAACATATAAAAATATGTTTGAGGTAGCTAAACCAATGCTGATAGGGAAATTTGTAGCACTAAATACTTAGATTAGAAATCAGGAAAGTTTCTCAAATCAATAATCTAATTTACTCCCTCAAGAAACCTAAATTTCTCCCTCAAGAAATTAGAAAAAGAAGAGAAAATTATCCCAAAGCAAGTAAAAGGAGAAAATAATAAAGGTAAGAACAGAAATTGGGAAATTAAGAAAACAATAGTGAGTTATGGCAGCAAATGGCAGAGTAGGAGATCCCAATTTTCATTCTCCCAACAGAAACTACAAAAATAATGAATGAACAACTATACACCAATGAAAATAGGTCTAGCAAAGCTCTGGAGTACAATAGGGGAGCTGCAGACCCCTATGGAACACAGAAAGTGAGAACCCTGCATAAAAAAGCACAGGAAACATTTTACCTGTGCCACCTTGTCCCCTTAGTGTGACCTCCCCACACAAGAGAAAAGGAGAACAAGAGAACTAGCAATCCTTGTCATTTCTGTAGATATTTGCAGCTTTTGCCACTCAGGACCCTGCAATATTCACTGACTGTGAACCCAGCTGACAGCTGCCCAGAGTCCATGGTGCTCTACTCCCCTGCTCTACAGAGGGAGTGAGCCACTGCTGTGCCCCAGCTCCCAAGAGGAGCACACATTAGCCCCGCTCACTTCAGAGCGAAAGTCATCACTTGGCTTGTTCAACTACATGCATGCCCTGGACCCTGGTTCCACAGCTGCTCAGCACACATATGCCTTGGATATCAGTGCCACCACTGTAGCAAATGTGCCTGTGCCCTCATCACTACTGTCGTTATTCATGTCCCTAAGTCCTGAGCCTTGGCCCTGTATGTGCCTACACCTTGGCCACTATCTCCACCATGGCAGTGAGTGTGCCCACACCTGTGTTCCAGGAGCTACAGTTGTTCTACATGCTGCTGAGCTCAAACCCCAGCACCATGGATGCTCCCTGTGCATAAGTGCCCCAGATCCTGCGGCTGCTATGTGTGCACCTGCATGCCCTACCTGCCACCAAGGATCTCTTTGGCCCATACTTTTCCTGTGGGGGAAGAGGAGAACAAGAGGACTCCAGCAGCCTTTACCACTGAGGACCTCAGCAGCCCATGCTGCCATTGTGAACACCCACCGCATTAGCTGTTGAAGACTCCTGGTCTTAGCCAGTGCTGACCTCAGCTGTCAGAGCTCCATGGAGACTACACTGCTGCATTCTTCCAGATGCCAGACCTGCTGTTAAAACACCCCCATGGAGCCAGAGCCCCCACACTTCACTGAGCCAGTACCCTCACACCCTCTGTAGATGAAGGTCTTCCCCTGACAAAGCCAATCTGTAAAGTCCAGAAGAGGTGACTGTATCCTCAAATATGCAGACATTGATGCAAGGTTATAAACATGAAAAATCTAAGAAAAATGACCCCATTAAGGGAACACAATAATTTTCTAGTAACTGATGCCAAGGAAATGGGAGATCTATGAACTGCCTGACATAGAATTCAAAATAGTTGTTTTAAGGAAGTTCAGTGATCTACAAGAGAGCACAGAAAGACAACTCAATGAAATCAGGAAAATAATACATGGCCAAAATGAAAGATTCAATAAAGAAATAGAAATCTTAAATAGAACCAAAAAGAAATTCTCTAGCTAAAGAATAAAAGTTGGATTTTTAAAATGCAAAAGCTTAAATAGTAAACTTGATTTAGCAGAAGAAATTCAAACTCTTAATCAGGTCATTTCAAATTATCCAAACAGAGGAGAAAAAAGAATGAAGAGTGAAAAAAAGCTTATGGGATTTATGGGATACCATCAGAAAAACTAGTACATGCATTATGGGAGTCCCAGAAGAGGGTAAAAAAGTGGCAGAAATAATGCCTGAAATCTTCCCAAATTGTGAGAGAGAAATGGAAATCCAGACTCATGAAGCTCAAAGGTTTCCAAATAGTATCAGACCAAAGATACCACCTAGTCACATTATAATCAAATTGTTAAAAGTCAACAGTAAAGGGAGAATTTTGAAAAGCAGAAAGAGCAAAACAGCTTATTACGTATGAGGGAATCCCTGTAAGACTATCTCAGTGGATTTCTCAGCAGAAAGGTTGCAGGCCAGGAGAAAGTGGGATGATATATTCAGAGTCCTGAAAGAGAACTAAAACTACCAACCAAGGATACTGTACCTCATAATTTTTTTTTAAGTGAAGGAGAGCGAGTCTCTCCTTGACAAACAAAAACTAGGGTGCTTCGTCACCACTAGACATGCCCTGCAAGAGATGTCTAATATTTTATTAAAACTTTCAACATATAGAAGGATCTCACCTCAACATAATAAAGGCTGTATATGAAAAGCCCACATCTAATATCATTATCAGTAGGGGGGGAAACTAAAAATATTCCATCTAAGATCTGGTACAAGGCAAGGATGCCCACTCTTGCCACTTCTTTTCAACATAGTACTGGAAGTCTTAGCTAGAGCAATTAGATAAGAAAAGGAAACAAAGCCAAGTTGTACAAAGTACAAAGGAAGTTGTACAATTACTTTCTGTTGTAGATGACATGATCATATATGGAGGAACCCTGACACTCAATGAAAAATATTGTTTGAACTGATAAAATCAGTAGAGTTGCAGGATACAAAATCAGTATACAAAAGTCAATTGCATATTGATTTTTGTATGTGGTCAATTAATATATGATAAAGGAGCCATGAATATACAATAGTGAAAAGACAGCTTCTTCAACATCTGGTGTTGGCAAAACTGGACAGCTACATGCAAGAGAATGAAACTGGATCATTGTCTAACTCCATACACAAAAGTGAACTCAAAATGGATCAAAGACCTGTATGTAAGTCATGAAACCATAAAACTCTTAGAAGACAACATAGGCAAAAATCTCATGAATATAAACATGAGCAACTTTTTCCTGAACACATGTCCTTGGCCAAGGAAAACAAAACAAAAAAATGAACACATGGAACTACATCAACCTAAAAAGCTCCTGTACAGCAAAGGACACCATCAGCAAAACAAAAAGGCATCCTACAATATGGGAGAATATATTTGTAAATGACTTATCCAATAAGGGGTTAACATCCAAAATATATAAAGAACTCACATGCCTCCACACCCAAAAAGCAAATAACCCAATTAAAAAATGGGTGGAGGATATGAACAGACACTTCTCCAAAGAAGAAATTCAGATGCCAACAAACACATGAAAAGATGCTCCACATTGCTAATCAGTAGGGAAATGCATATTAAAACCACAATGAGATATCACCTCACACCAGTTAGGATGGCCAACATCCAAAACACAAACAACAACAAATGTTGGCGAGGATGCGGAGAAAGGGGAACCTTCCTACACTGCTGGTGGGAATGTAAATTCATTCAACCATTGTGGAAAGCAATATCGAGGTTCCTCAAAAAACTCAAAATAGAAATACCATTTGACCCAGGAATTGCACTCCTAGGAATTTACCCTAAGAAAACAAGATTCCTGATTCAAAAAGACATATGCACCCCTGTGTTTATCCCAGCACTATTTACAATAGCCAAGGCATGGAAGCAACCCAAGTGTCCATTATTAGATGAATGGATAAAGAAGAGGTGGTACACATACACAATGGAGTATCATTCAGCCATAAAAAGAAAACACATCCTACCATTTGCAACAACATGGATAGAGCTAGAGTGTATTATGCTCAGTGAAATAAGCCAGGCAGAAGAGAGACAAGTATCAAATGACTTCACTCATTTGTGGAAAAAAAAGACACAAGTTGCCAAGTAACAGAAATGAAAGAGGGGATATCAGTAACAGATCCTGCAGACATTTGAAAGAAAACTAGGGAATACTGTAAACAACTTTACACCCATAAATGGATAATTTAGAAGAATTGAATAAATTTTTTGAAAACCACAAACTACCTGATATAGCCCTTTAACCATTAGAGAAATTGAACTTATAATTTAAAAGCTTCTGGAAAAGAAATCTCCAGTTTCAGATGTTTTATTGGAGAATTTGACCAAACATTTAAAGAAGAATTAACACCAATTTTACACAGTTTATTCTAGAAAAGTGGAGGGAACACTTCCTGACTCAATATATGAGTATTATCCTGACACCAAAAACAGTGCAGAAAACAAAAAGTGTAGAGCATTATTTGTCACGGGCTGAGATGCAGAAATTCCCCACAGGAATCATAGAACCACAAGTAATTACAATTAGTATTATTCTCTTGGAGATTAATAATTAGTCTTTCACTTTAACAAAAATGACAATTCAGTGCTCTTTTAGTTATTCCTGTAGCCTCAAGAGTGAATTGTTTTATAGCCAAATTCAGCCAGTTTTTGTAGTTTCATTTTGTTCTCTTCATTTGTATCACCGGTGTTTTTCAAATATAAAACAATTAGTTTTGCAAATTGGAGAAAATCCTTGGTATTATTTCTAAAAACTGAGCCTTCTCACATTTGCCTTCCTGAAAAGGCACCTTTAAAATTTTTTCTGTGTCTTTATAGAGTATTCAACCTGCTTTATCTGAAGTTCTCCCTTTCATCTAAAAATGTTTTTTACACTGTATTCATTAGTTAAATTTTCCTTTTTCTGACCTGATGGATATAAAACTGAAATCAGTCAGAGGTATAGTAACCTATATCCTCTTGGCATTTGCAGGTGAGCTCCTTGAAATTTTGTGATGGCAGATTTTTAAAAGGCAGTAGTACTCTTATGTGAAAATAAAATATGGCATAATATATATCATAGGATGAAGTGTTTGGTTGGTCTTACATACTGAATTCCCTTCTTTAAAAAGACATCTTGTACTTGTTTGAAATAATTTCTTTTGGTTTTAGCACAGTACATTCCTTGAAGTTGAAAATTAATTTTTCTTCTAAATTGAGTGATGCTTGTGTCAAAATATTTATTGGTGGGGAGATTTTGCCACAAATCTAACCTGCCTCGAAGGAAGAAAACAAAAGGCTTCTTAAAATTTAATTGGTGACACAACTCTTTTTGCTTTTTGTTGCTTAATAACTCTTGAAGTAATACTAAATGGTGATAGTTGCATAACCTTTTTCATGTTGATGGATTTTTGCTTACACTTGGAGTTTAAAAGACCAGCATGCAGGGAATTGTTTATTGCTCCTTAATTATGTTTCCAGCAGTTAGAATAAGTAAGAGGCTGCCTGGCTTATGGCATTGCAGTATGTCCTGATGGGCTTCCCTTGGTCATGGATAAAGAAAATAGCGAGTGTTCTTTCACAATGATACTTTCTCTATAAATAAGAACTCTTTGTTTAGATTTAAGCATTGAAAAGTAATAATATACACACTAAATAAATGGGATACATATTTACAGCCTTTTTGGAAGGATTACAGGTATGCCAAGGTACAAATTATCTTTCATACTAAATTTTAACTGTTGTGCATTATTGCTTAACACACCCTAAAGTAATATCAACATTTTTCAAGCTTTAAAACATTCCATAATGTGTTTATAATGTAGATAGGATACCCTTCAAACGCCTTATGGTAAAAGCCCTTGCAGTCATTTCCCCTAGTCATGTAAACACCAAAATTTATTGAACACCTCTAGTATATATAAAGCATTTTAAGTGTGTTTGGGGATTCATGCAACAAACATTTGTTGCACATGTATTATTTGCCAAGAAGAAAATATAGCATATGTTCCATTTTCTTAATGATTAATGTGATTAGTGAAGATATGGGTATATTGTTTCTATAGGAAAACAACTAATAATCCTTGTCAGTAAATTATCAGTTGACTCTTGGTTTGGGGAAACTTTTAAGGAGAGGGATAATATCACTTTTGGTTTGCAGTATATGTAAACAGAATCAAAAGTGATGGAATCTGTGTGGGTGAAGATGCTTTTGATAAGGGCAGGGCTTAGGGACTGAACTGTATTTTGGTAGAGGTGCAAGAGCAGAGCTACAGGAATGGGTAAGAAGATGATGGGCACTCAAGGATCAGTTCTATTAGAGTGTAGGATTCACTGTAGAAGATCAGTGAATGGTCAGAATAGGGAGGCTCTGGGGGTCAGGATGGTGGAAAGCTATGTGTTTGGATTTTCCTCTGAGAAGGAAATAATGAAAGCTGAGTTTTCCTTTTGATTTTGAAAAATAATTTCCTTAAATTTGTCTACTTCAGAAAGATTAGAATATACTGATAAGTAAAGTAGAAAATAAAAACATGTAATGGAATACTAATTTGGTGATATCTACAGGTGAAATAAGAAAAAGAATGACTGGAGACAGGAGGCCAGTTGGGAGATTTACGTGCCCCTCTCTCCCTCTCCTCACCCTGGCTGTGTGGTAACAGAAGCTTGAAACCTGAATCAGAACCCATATAAGGATGCAATCTGAACAGAACTCTGGGACCAGGTTTAAAAGTTTGAAATAAGATCATACATTTCACATCATTTTGTTGTTGTTGTTGGGTCCTGAGGAAGGTCCTGTTTCTTGCTGAGGGCTCAAGAAATTTGGAATTATTTATAGATTGATAAAGTGAGTTGAACTTTGAAAGCAGATTCCTGCTACTTAGTGGGTATTCATTTAGCCAAATATAAACATATAATAACATTGCCTATGGTATGAAGGAGGAATCTGAATGTTTGTACTAGTGAGTTAGGGGCATTTCTGTAGAGGGAGCTTCATGTGTCGAACTCTTCAACTATCCAAAAATTGAGCACATCAAAGAATGTTTATGGCTGATAGAAAGCTATAGGTATGTAAGAGAATTCCTTTAATACCATGTGTTTACAGAGGATCTGGTCCATCTGTATATACTCGAATTTCGTGAATGACTTGGGAAGTGTATACCTAGTGCAAAGGGACTAAACTGCATCCAGATGCTAATTTCTGTGCCTGGAAAGGACAGCCTGACTGGCTTGTGCAGCAGCCTTCGTAGCTGCCCATGGTTGGTGATGCTGAGTTGCTCCTGATTTCCCTAAGTGCCACGTGGAGGTTCAGCCCAGTCTCAAGCTTCAGATTCTCTGGTGAACTCCTCTGGTTCATGGCAGGTCTGATACCTTCAGTTTGTAAATTACTGAAATTATAGTAGATGTCTTGATTGAAGCTGAGTGGCATGGTGTCCAGGCATCAGTTCTGTCGATTTGATGGATATGTGTATCTCTTACTTAGGTACTGGTTCTAGTTTGAACCAGTGATATGCTGTATATCACAAGACCATCCTCCAGGGATTCTTCTCCTCACTCCTGTTGACCCCACCTCCTCCCCCTTCATTCTAGTTCCCCAGTTTGAGGACCTCACCTCCACTATAACCTTGACAAAAGACAGGTGGTAGCATCCTGCTGAACAGTTCCTTTCTAGATCAGGTCAAAGGCTGTACCTGAGTTACATCATCTTGTTGCACACATGAAGACAGACTGCCCAGGCTAGGATCCCCTGGTTCCTTTATCTTTACACCAGGCTCACAGGAGCCTCAGAATTCTAAGCCTCCAGAAGTGGAGCTGACTCTTTAGATCCATATGCAAGTATGGAACCATTCCTAAGGGCTAGGGTCTCATGCCTTTCAGGATACACATTGGAAAAGGAGGATTGCTCTCTCAGGACGGCTGCCTGCTTTCTGATTGAGAAAGATGAGAAGACCATGGACGCAAATAGATCACAACATCTTGGGGTCAGAGCAGTGACATTCCCAGTCCTACTACTCAGCCCTCTCCTTCAGAAGAAAAAGAGAGCATGCTAGTTTAATCCCTGCCTTTTAACTGTTCCCAGCCCAAAAGGAATATTGCAGTCATTTGCAGCCACTTTCTTACCATCACCTAAAGGGGAAAGGGGGTAAGGAAAACAATTCTCCTCTCCCCTGAGTTTTCTCCAAAAATTGAGGAGACAAATCTTTTAAGTCATATATGTAAAGGCAAGGACAGTTCATTCCTGCCACTCTTTGGGGTTCTGACATGTTCTGAAAATCTGTGTTAATATTCCCATAGTTCAGTTGTTTGTGACCTTCTTTTTCATACAAAAGGTCACCCTGGAGCTGCATGTGAGCCACCTTGGTGCTTTTTGTAAAGGCAATGATGTTTATAGTTTTCCTGCCAGAGTAAGAAAATTTCCATTGAATCAAATATGTATAGCATAATAAGTTTGCTTCTTTACCTCATTTAACCCGGGGATAATGATGGTGACAACCTCACAGGATTATATGAAGATTAAAAGAGAGAGTTCATATTAAGACACTTGGTGTATTACCTGGCCAAAAAAACCCTTCAAGAAGTGATAGGATAGGCTCTATTAATTTAGTACTTTTAGTCATCATCATTTTGTTATTATTATCATAAGTAGGATCTACTTTGGATCTTAGTAGGAAATATGGTTGGAAAGGTATTGGAAGGTATTGGGAGGTAATGAAAGGAGCCTGTGGAGATCATGGCATAGCTCTGGAAGGAGTTTTCACTTGAATCTAGTTAGTGGGATGCCACTAAATTTTTCTTTGAAACAAAGAGAATGTTTGTGTGTGTTTTTGTGTGTTGGCAAGGGCATTAGAAAGGGGAGGGGCCTTGCTGAAAGCATTGATTTGAGATCAGTCTCTTTATACTCTGCAGATAATTTGGGGGTTGGGGAAAAATAGGTAAACACAACGGAACAAAACAGTTCATATAATGTTGTAACAATTGGAAGGAAAAAAGTAAGCAAAAGAAAAACATCTGAAGAAAAATAATGATTTACTTTGTTGGGTTTAGTATGTCCCAGACACTATGCTAACCACTCTATGTTGATTATTATCATTTCCTTTTTTTCCCTTTAACAGTAACTTTATGATGGGAGATTCCATTATTGTTTCCGTTTTACGGATGAGGAATCAGTGGTTAAAATTACATTAGTGTGGTAAGAGTCAGCTAGTACTCCTATATCTGCTTTCACTTTTTCCCTTAGCAATAACAGTTCCAGCTGGCATGTGACCCACATTTCCTAACCTCCCTTGCAGTTAAGCATGACTAGTTGTGGCAAAAAAAGTGTTGTGGGTAATTTGGGAGAACATTCTTAAGAGCAAGCTGGCTTGCACCCTCTGCCGCCTCCTCCCTTCTCTGTTCCTCCTTTCTCCTGTCGTAGTGTCATAGTTATGGGCCAGTTGAGGCTCATCTTTGACTGTGAGGACCAGGGCTGCACCGTAGGGATAATAGAGCAGAAAGCTGGAAGGAACTGGGTCCCTGTGAACTTTGGGGAGCAGAGATCTAATGACAGCTCTGGACTGCCAACCTTTGGGCATTTATATGAGGAAGAAAAACTTCTCTCTGGGGTTTCTGTAATTTTTTTTCAGCAATATGAATCCTCACTAACAAAGATCATTGAAGGAAGAATTGGGAGTTGGATGTGGGCGTTCTGATTCTGGAGGCTGTTGTAACTAACCACTCTGTATATTACCTCATTTTACTGTACCTTGGCAACCCTCATTTGTACACTGATTTTTATAAAGAATTGTTAAAAACTGACTCTGGTGTTACAATTCAGGAAGCCAAATTTATTGAGTTTAGTTAGGCATGTGTCTATAAATGGATTCAAGAATCCACTGGTGTTTTCTCTCAGCTAAGTGAGAAACTTAAAAGTTTTGCTTCTTACGCCTCCTCCTAGACAGGATTTCTTACATTTTTTTTCCTTTGCATAAATGTTCCTAATCCTGAGAATGTCATCCTGTCACAAAAGGAGAACAAGCTGAAGAGTAGTTTAATTATCAAAATCAGTGATTTATAAATAGCTTTTGGAGAAATGAAACCTATCTTTAAGCTAAGGACCAATGTAGGTATTATGATGAAAAAACTAAATTCTGGAAAACATTGATAGAGAGTAAATGTGGTTTTAGATGCTGCAGGACTCTTATTCTATGACTCCAATTTTGAGAAGCAACTAAAAGATGTTGGAATTGTTGGAATTCTATCAGTTACTGACAGGCAATCCTGAAGTACTGACTAGAACTGATAAGAAGTTACCAGTGTTATGTGTTCGCAGAAATCCTCAACTTAAAGTGCTTTCTAAATTAAACAATTCAGTCATCCTTACTTATAGAAGTATCCCAGTGATGGAGGTTGGATAAGATTTAGTTTGGTTTTCAGATAAACTGGTTTATCTGAATGATAAATGATTATAAAGCTTTTTATCTCAGTTACTAGTGGATAAAGATGTTTTATTTAATAATCAGTGCTTGCTCCTAGAAAATTTCAAGATCATATGGTCTTTCTAAGTATTATTCTATACCAGAGCTCTTGAGACAAAAGCTTGTCATTCAGTCTAAGATGGAATTGTGCAGTCTTAAAAGAGCAATAAAATTTTGAAATAATGTGAAATATCCTGTATTCATTAAGAATTATGTAATTTCAATGTTGAGAACCAAGTGAATTATAAATTTTCTTTACATTGTTGCAACATGGCTTTAGTTTAGCTGCAAACAGAAACACTTATCTTTTCAGGATTAGTCTCAATTATTTAAAGTTTCACTGAAACTTTCTTCAGTAATATCTTTCAAATAAAAAATTAAGAAATTTGATGTTATACACTGGCAAAGTTTTTGCTGTCCTTTCCTAATCTAATAGGACTGTGACAGCTTACAAGTATACATTAAAAAAAAAATTCCTTCCTAAATTAAAGTGAGATCTAGGGAGTTTCTATTTATACTTGAGGAAATGTGGTATAGTGGACAGAGCATGGACTGTGGAGTATGAAGTCTCCCAATCCTAGTACCATCTTGGAAATTGACCTTTGTAAAATGGGAAACATAACAGCTCTCCATCTTGACAAGATAAATGAGATAACGTGAAAGTTCTTTATAAACCTTAAGGAACTGTACAAATGTTTGATATTATGACACTGCCTATTTTTATGCAACATCTTATTTTCCTTTAAATCCTCTAAATATTGTGTTTTAAATACATTGAAGTCCAAACATATAGTTTCCAAAGGTCTTAGTTCTCAACATTAGAGACTCAAGAGAATGGGTGCACTTGGTTGAAACTTGCTGTACTTCTTTGCCAGTGAAATTTAAGACAGAAAAATAAGTTGAAAATCTCCTGTTTTGAATTGAAAAAACAAACAGTAGTTTTCTACTTTTAGTAGTCCTTATACAGAATCACAGCAGGTTGGAACTTGGGAGAGACTATGGTGATCAGTAGCTAGTTTATTTTACCTGTAAGTGAACCGAGATCCAGAGATTAAGTGACTTACTTAAAGCCATGTAACTAGGGATGGCAGAAAAGGCAAAACATCTTGAATCCCAGGCCAGTGCCCATTTCACTTTGCCATTATTTTTTAAATCATTGATTTTAGTATATGCAGAATTTGTAAGGTCATTTCCCAATATCAAGGGCCATTTGAAATTAAATCTGGCTTCAAAAGATGTTAGCATTAAAAGTAGCTGATAGTTTTCTCCTTTTGATCACTGTAGTGTGGTTATATAAGAGGTCTTTGCTCTTAGGATAAAAAATTACTGAATACCAATTTTTGTGTATAAGTGCTTTTTAAGGCACTGGGATCTTTTTCTTTTAAAAATCTATCCTGAAGAGATTTGTTCTATTATTATCTCACTATATTATGGTAGACTTTGCCTCACAATGATTTTTTTTCTTCTTGCTTATGAAATGTAGGTAGAAATGATATGAAATGACCACTATTGGTCTCAAACTTGTTCTGTCTTCTTTTACCATAGTAAACTGTTGAATGCAAAAAAAAAAAATGCTGAGAGTAATAAGTGCTTAACAGAGGAATGTTTAAGAAAAGGTAAAACCAAACTTAGGAAAGACCTTATTAATTTAAACTCTTAAGTAAGGATTGTAAACAGTGCCTGCAATGAAATTTACTTTTGCCACCAGAATTCTTTCTTCATTGCCTGTGCAAACTAATAATGTGAGCAACATTAGAAAGAGAATGTTTTAAATGGTTAAAAGAACAGGATGTTTCTGAGCAGGCTTCAGTCTTGGAAATACTGATTACCATACACATAAGAGGCACGCTAATGCAGGCAGTCATATCTGGTCATTACAGCAGGTCCCCCAGGACATTTCCATTACTGGTGAAACTTGAAAGTAATAAATTTGCTTTCTTTATAATTATTCTATAATTAAGAATTGCACAAATTTAAAAATCATTTTCTCATTTCATTGCCCTGGTTAACTGACTTTAAGCAAAAGCCATATATTTCCTGATATATAATACAAAATACTGATGCACAGAAAAAGAAAAATGATAATTCAGTTAGAAAGCATCATCTTTTCTAGTTTCCCACACCACCATTTTGATGAGAAAGTTTAAAATCTCTTTCACATTTTTTTTTTATTGATCCATGTCTCAAGGTTCATATTGATCTTGTTCTTAACTTAATGGAAGTAACAACTTTCTTAGATCTCAGGACTAGTCTTTATTCTTTGATGGAGCAAAGAATAAAGAAATGTGTTTCTCCTACTGACCTGAAGTTGAAGCCTTAAACAGGAAGGAGGTATAAGCAGTTTCATTTTTCGGGGACTATAGCTCATATTTCAATTGTGTCAGTTTTGTTTTTGCACATGTCAAACAATCACATATGAAAATGGTAAGGTATTTTTATTACTTAGAAAAAGATATTATGTAGTAATCATTATTATAGATACTGATGTGGCATCTTCTGTTCACTGTTGAAATACTCTTCTTAGGTATCATAACCAAACAACTGATAGGTTATTGTACTATTTAATTTTTGGTCATGTTTTATTTTTCCTAATATTTAAATAGCAACAAACAGAAATGAAAATAACCTAAGGTTCAGAATTCTCTGTTTGTACCTAAGAAACCAGTCATACTTCTTTCATTAGGTGGAAGGAAGGGTGGAACAGATTTTTAGGTCTTTTCCACCTCTTTCTTTTTAGAGTTTGAATCCAGATGGGATAACATTTTGCCTAAGTATAATATTAGGACATGACTTGTTTTTCGCCCCCCTCCTGGTCTTTCTGTAGACCTGAGAGGAGTATCACTTTGATCCTGTTATGCCCAGAAAATAATTTCCAATTCCTTAACCTCTTCTAGTTCAAACACCAGAGAAGAGATAGAGATTAAGTTGCAGTACATTGTCTTTTCTTTCAACTAGAAAATTCCTTCCACCCTTCAGAGTCAGCATCAATCTTCTTGTTTTATCCAGAGGAGGGATTTTAGTTCTTATCTAGATGTATCTGTGACATCTGATACTAAGTTCTCTTTCTTGATACCTTCTCTTTCTCTGATGTCCTTATCACCATTCTCTTTTACTTTGTTTTCTTTCTTTCAGTCATTTGTGCAGTACTATTTATGCTGCCCTTTGCTAGGTGCGGGAGATGTAAGTGGTGAGCAAAGACCCGTTCCCTGGTACTTGACAAGATTGCTGTCTAGGGAAGGAAATGGGCCATAAACAGTTGCAAGCCTTCATGCTTTTATCCGTGCACATCCTTGTGCCTGGCATTATCTCTTTTCTTTCTGTCTTTCTCTAACTTTCTCTTTCGGTCTCTCGCACATGCACATCCTTTACATTTTTATGCTTTTGAAATTTTAAGGCGTAGCTCAGATATTAGATGAATAAATGCACAAATTCTTGTAACACAAGACCTGGATTCTAATCTTGTTCTTCCATTTTCTAGTCATGTGACTAAGTTGTAACTTAACTTTTCTAGAGCTTTTGTTTTCTCATCGGTAATGTGGTATAGTAATTATCTGAGTATCTCTTAGGATTGCTGTGAGCATTAGATGAGGCAGGAATATATATCAAGCACTTGGTAAATTGGAAAACACTAGTAAGGTAAAAGTGTTTACTCTCTTCTCCCTTTGCTTTCTTCCTGGCCCGTTTTCCTCTTCTTTTCCTTTTCAAATGATGCTACCACAGGTTGTTTCTGTCCTAAAAATAGTATATCTTTCTGCAGTCATTGAAGGGAATATTGCAATAATCTAATCAGAAAATACATAGTATCCTAGTGGCTGTAAACTACAGAATTTTGAAGTCATTCTAAACCAACCATTACAACCTGAGTTTAATCTGCTCAACATGTAAAGAAAGCTGTTTCATAAGACCATGAAACAGATTTATGCTAAATAGTCTTAGAAAATGAAAATGCTGTACCATCAAATATTAATATTTTGCTAGCAGCAGGCAGCCCAAATGTTAATGGCTGGTATGCATTTGAAGGCCTACTTAACTGTGAATTTTATTAGGACCATTTCTCAGAGCTGGAGTTATAAATGGGCTTATAAATGAGAAATTAGCCTCCCCTCTAGGGAGCAGCAGGTTCTTTGAAATCTTAATTAACCAATCACATCCAGCTTCTCTTCTTTCAATTGCCAACATTTGCTGAAATGTTGAAGAAAACATCTAGTTGGAAACAGCTTAAATAGTGGGAACACTATTCTTTAAAATGTTGAAATAAATACAATTGTAAAATGAAAAAAGAAATAAAAACAAAATTCATGCTTGCCTTTTAGAATATTTTCTTTCGTCCATTGTACTTAAAAAAAATTACACTGTAAAACTGGGTATTTTTTAAAAATCACAAATAAGTATAAGAAACATAGAATATTTCATCTCTATAATAACCATTCATTTACATTATGACTTTTGAAGTACCACTTTATTTTCTTTCACATACAAGGTTTCAGACTGAGGCAATTTGTGTAAGGAAGGTAATTTTTTTATTTTGGCAATGTAGTTATTATTGTGAGAGTGAGTGCTCAATAACATGAAGTTTATCAAATAAAGTTTGCATTTTAGTTATCAAAGTCTCTCTATTTGTGACTTTGTCCTAGCCTTGATGAAATGGGGCTTCATTTATGCCCTTGCATGTAATTACCAACCTTTCATTTTTTTCTACACCTCTCCTTAATTAACACATGTTCTAACACCCTAAGTGATGAAACTCTGAAATTTGTCAAGCATTATGTATTTAATTCATTCACTCAATCAAAATCTCTTTTTAGACAAAAAGATAAAAAATCTGTATAGGAAACTCAGTGAAATTTAACATCACAATCTGTTAATTTGTTTGTTAGAGTTCCTTACTAGGGGTTTAAAATGTCAATACCTGTGTTTATAACATTTTTCATTAGGGATTTCAAGTCAGCTTTAGTGATTTTAAGTGTAAAAAGTTTTACATTTTCAGAACAGTCCTTCTAGGCTCCCTGCTAATATCTTTGGTTGTTCTTAATGCTTCCCTTAGTCATATTCTACAAATCTAATGTGCAATTTCCTCAGGATAGAGGTTCTTGCAGACCACCCTTAGATAACTATTCCTCCTAGAAATTCACCCACTCTTTGGTGATTTTACATTGATCATCCTGAAATTTTCCTCTCAAATATGTCACACTTTTGGAACAATTTGTTCTGTTTTGATTTTTAAGGGTTGATTCCCAGTTGATACAACTATGGACATTTGATCTACAATTTTAAGAGACCACTTTTTGCCCCCACCAAGATACTGGTTTCCTTTGGTGTTAGTTTTGCACTAGTTTGTTAGGTTTTTTCCCCCCAGTTTTTTGAGATGTAATTGACATATAACAGTATATTAGTTTAAGGTGTAGAATGTAATGATTTGATACATATATATATTGCAAAATGATAACCACAAGTTTAGTTAACATCCATCACCTCACATAGTTACAATTATTTTTCTTGTGATGAGAACTTTTAAGATTTACTCTCTTAGCAACTTTTGAATATACAAACAGTAATATTAACTATAGTCACACACACTATACATGCCTAGGACTTACTAATGTTCTAACTGGAAGTTTGTAGTTTTTAAGCACCAGCACCCATTTCCCCCACCGCCACCCTCTGCCTTTGACAACCACCAATCTTTTCTCTGTTTTTGTGAGTTTGTTAGAATTCACATATAAGTGAGATCATATAGTATTTGTTTCATTTAGCCTAATGCTCTCAGGGTTCATCCATGTTGTCAAAAATGACAGGATTTCCTTCTTTTTTATTGGCTGAATAACATTCCATTTTATATATATGCCATATTTTCTTTATCCATTCATTCATCAATAGACCCTTAGGTTGTTTCTGTCTTAACTATGCTGAACAATGCTGCAGTGAACATAGGAGGCAGCTATCTCATTAGATAGTGATTTCATTTCCTTCATTTACATCTCCAGAAGTAGTAATGTTAACTAACAAAATATATGTAAGTTGATGCATTTTAAAATGATGTCTAGAAAAGATCATTGATGTGGTGGAATGAACATACATACATATATATATGTGAAAATTCAGTAACCCTTTTAATTGAATCCCTTTTTCCAAAGAGACAGTGTTATATTTTCTGAGATAAACTGTGTGTTATGTTATTACTTCCTTGAAATGGATACTTCAACCAGTGTGATCCTGTTAAAAACTTGTAAGAGGAATTTATAAAAGTGAGATGGTTTTGTGATCAGTTTATCTTCCCTTAGACTAATTATTACTTGGAATAATTGTCACTTGTGCTATGTAATTTTCATACATACACATACTAGATTTTCCAAAATTAACAATTGAATGGAAAAATAGAGATATAACACAGTCATTTTTAAAAAATTCTAGAAATATAATATAAAGTCCTAATTTCCCAATATTTGCTAAGTCCTATTCAATATTTAGCAAACATACCTTCTGTATTCCAGACTCACTTGCATAGTTATCACACTTAATGTTTAAAACAATCATGTGAGCTGAGGGAGTGTGTTTTGGTCAAAAGGAATAGCATATATGTGCAAAGAAATATGATTATAATATAGCATGACATATTGGATAGGGTTAGAGAGCTTTTAATAGTAATCTTTGGGAAGCCTGTTTGGAGACTGGAGGACAGGGGGCTAGAATGATGGTCAGAGCAGATCCTCAGAAACATTGAATAGTAAAGGACTGCAAAAGAATTGGACTTTATTCTTTGGGCTGGTGGTGTTTAGACGGGTTTTAGTGCATTTGTGAATCTCTTGAAATTACATGCAAAGGTTGTGTGTGTGTGTGTGTGTGTGTGTGTGTTAGTGTACATGTGCACATATATATCCACATACACACTAACTGGGTAAGGTGTTCATAGGTTTTCTTTTTTTTAATGTAATTTTATTTATTTTTTATTTTTTTATTAAGGTATTATTGATATACACTCTTATGAAGGTTTCACATGAAAAAACAATGTGATTACTACATTTACCCATATTATCACGTCCCCACCCATACCCCAATGCAGTCACTGTCCATCAGTGTACTAAGATGCCACAGATTCACTATTTGCTTTCTCTGTGCTACACTGTTTTCCCCGTGCTCCCCTACACCATGTGTACTAAACATAATACCTCACAATCCTCTTCTCCCTCCCTCCCCACCCGCCCTCCCACCCCACCCCCCCACCTCCCCGCCCTCCCACCCCCCTCCCCTTTGGTAACCACTAGTTCCTTCTTGGAGTTTATGAGTCTGCTGCTGTTTTGTTCCTTCAGTTTTGCTTCATTGTTATACTACACAAATGAAGGAAATGGTTTGGCACTTGTCTTTCTCTGCCTGGCTTATTTCACTGAGCATAATATCCTCCAGCTCCATCCATGTTGTTACAAATGGCAGGATTTGTTTCCTTCTTATGGCTGAATAGTATTCCATTGTGTATATGTACCACCTCTTCTTTATCCATTCATCTACTGATGGACACTTAGGTTGCTTCCATATCTTGGCTATTGTAAAAGTGCTGCAATAAACATAGGGGTGCATATGTCTTTTTGAATCTGAGAAGTTGTGTTCTTTGGGTAAATTCAAGGAGTGGGATTCCCGGGTCAAATGGTATTTCTATTTTTAGTTTTTTGAGGAACCTCCATATTGCTTTCCACAATGGTTGAACTAGCTTACATTCCCACCATCAGTGTAGGAGGGTTCCCTTTTCCCCGCATCCTCGCCAGCATTTGTTGTTCTTAGTCTTTTGGATGGTGGCCATCCTTACTGGTGTGAGGTGATATCTCATTGTGGTTTTAATTTGCATTTCCCTGATGATTAGTGATGTGGAGCATCTTTTCATGTGTCTGTTGGCCATCTGAATTTCTTCTTTGGAGAACTGTCTCTTCATATCCTCTGCCCATTTTTTAATGGGTTATTTGCTTTTTGGGTATTGAGGCATGTGAGTTCTTTATATATTTTGGATGTTAACCCCTTGTCGGATATGTCATTTACAAATATATTCTCCCATACTGTAGGATGCCTTTTTGTTCTGTTGATGGTGTCCTTTGCTGTACAGAAACTTTTTAGTTTGATGCAGTCCCATGAGTTCATTTTTGCTTTTGTTCCCCTTGCTTAAGGAGATGTGTTCAGGAAGAACTCACTCATGCTTATATTCAGGAGATTTTTGCCTATGTTGTCTTCTAAGAGTTTTATGGTTTCATGACTTACATTCAGGTCCTTGATCCATTTTGAGTTTACTTTTGTGTATGGGGTTAAACAATAATCCAGTTTCATTTTCTTGCATTTGGCTGTCCAGTTTTGCCAACACCAGCTGTTGAAGAGGCTGTCATTTTCCCAATTTATATGCATGGCTCCTTTATCGTATATTAACTGACCATATATGGTTGGGTTTATATCAGGGCTCTTTAGTCTGTTCTATTGGTCTGTGGGTCTGTTCTTGTGGCAGTACCAAATTGTCTTGAGTACTGTGGCTTTGTAGTAGAGCTTGAAGTTGGGGAACATAATCCCCCCAGCTTTATTCTTCCTTCTCAGGATTGCTTTGGCTATTCGGGGTCTTTTGTGGTTCCATATGAATTTTAGAATGATATTCTCTAGTTTGTTGAAAAATGCTGTTGGTATTTTGGTAGGAATTGCATTGAATCTGTAGATTGCTTTAGACCGGATGGCCATTTTGACAATATTAATTCTTCCTATCCATGAGCATAGGATGTGTTTCCATTTATTGGTATCTTCTTTAATTTCTCTCATGAGTGTCTTGTAGTTTTCAGAGTATAGGTCTTTCACTTCCTTTTTAGGTTTATTCCTAGGTATTTTATTATTTTTGATGCAACTGTGAATGGAATTGTTTTCCTGATTTCTCTTTCTGCTAGTTCATTGTTAGTATATAGGAATGCCACAGATTTCTGTGTATTAATTTTGTATCCTGCAACTTTGCTGAATTCAGATATTAGATCTAGTAGTTTTGGAGTGGGTTCTTTAGGGTTTTTTTTATGTACAATATCATGTCATCTGCAAACAGGAACAGTTTGATTTCTTCCTTACCAATCTGGATGACTTTTATTTCTTTGTGTTGTCTGATTGCCATGGCTAGGACCTCCAGTAGTATGTTGAATAGAACTAGGGAGAGTGGGCGTCCTTGTCTTGTTCCTAATCTTAAAAGAAAAGCTTTCAGCTTCTTGCTGTTAAGTATAATGTTGGCTGTGGGTTTGTCATATACGGCCTTTATGATTTTGAAGTACTTGCCCTCTATACCCATTTTGTTGAGACTTTTTATCATGAATGGATGTTGAATTTTGTCAAATGCCTTTTCAGCATCTATGGAGATGATGATGTCATTTTTATCCTTTTTGTTGATGTGATGGATGATGTTCATGGATTTTTGAATGTTGAACCATCCTTGCATCACTGGAATAAATCCTACTTTATCATGATGGGTGATCCTTTTGATGTATTTTTGAATTTGGTTTGCTAATATTTTGTTGAGTATTTTTGCGTCTATGTTCCTCAGGGATATTGGTCTGTAATTTTCTTTTTTTGTGGTGTCTTTGCCTGGTTTTGATATTAGAGTGATGCTGGCCTCATAGAATGAGTTTGGAAGTATTCCCTCTTCTTCTACTCCTTGGAAAACTTTAACGAGGATGGGTATTAGGTCCTCACTAAATGTTTGATAAAATTCAGCAGTGAAGCCATTTGGTCCAGATGTTTTGTTCTTAGTTTGGTGTTTGATTACCAGTTCAATTTCATTGCTCGTAATTGGTCTGTTGTGATTTGTAGAAAAAATTTCTAGAAAGTTGTCCATTTCTTCTAGGTTATCCAATTTGTAAGCATATAATTTTTTATAGTATTCTCTAATAGTTCTTTGTATTTCTGTGGTGTCTGTAGTGTTCATAAGTTTTCTAATCCTACAAGGTTAAGGATCACTACAACAGATATGACAAAACCATTTAGATATTTTAATTATGTGATGATGGGATAGGAATTGTTGCTTGTTTTATTTTAAGAAAAATCATTTTGGCAGCAAGACCAAAGATTGGTCGAGGGGTTTAAAAATTATTAAAAGATCCTTCCTTACACCATATGAAAAAATTAACTCAAAATGGATCAAAGTCCTAAATTTAAGAACTAAAAGTATAAAACTCTTAGAAGAGAGCATAGGGGTAAATCTAAAATAAACCTAAAAAGGAAGTGAAAGACCTATACTCTGAAAACTACAAGACACTCATGAGAGAAATTAAAGAAGATACCAATAAATGGAAACACATCCCATGCTCATGGATAGGAAGAATTAATATTGTCAAAATGGCCATCCGGCCTAAAGCAATCTACAGATTCAATGCAATTCCTACCAAAATACCAACAGCATTTGGATTTGACAGTGGTTTTCTTAGATATGAAACTAAGAGCACAAGCAGAACGATTAAAAATAGATAAATCTGACTTCATCTGAATTTAATACTTTTCTGTATCAAAGAACACCATCAGGAAAGTGAAAAGACAACCCAGAATGGGAGAAAACATTTGCAAACCTTTTATCTGATAAGGGTGTACTATCCAGAATATATAAAGAATTCTTACAACTCAACTAAAGAAAAAGCAAATAACCCAATTGAAGAATGGACAGAGGGTTTGAATAGATTTTTCTCCAAAGAATATATACCAATGGCCAACTAGCACATGAAAAGATGCCCGATATCATGAGCTATCAGAGAAATGCAAGTCAAAACCGCAATTAGATACCACTTCATACCCATTAGGATTGCCATAATCCGAAAGTCAAGTGTTGGCAAGAATGTGGAGAAATCAGAGCCCTCATACATTGCTGGTGGGAATAAAAAATGCTGCAGCTACTTTTGAAAACTGGCAGTTCCTCAAAAGGTTAAACAGGGAATTATCATATGACCTCATAATTCTACTCTTCAATATGTATCCAAGAGAATTGAAAATATGTTCACATAACAACTTGCACACAAATGTTCATATCAGCATTACTTATAATAGCTAAAAAATGGAAACAACTCAGATGTCTATAAAGTGATGAATAAAATCTGGCATATCCATACAATGGGATATTGTTTAGCAGTAGAAAGGAATGAAGTACTGACACATGGTTCAAATGGATAAACCTTGAAAACATTATGCTAATTGGAAGAAACCAGTCACAAAATATCACATATTATAAGATTATGTTTATATGAAGTGTCCAGAATAGGAAAATTTATAGAGGCAAAAAGTAGAGGTTGCTTAGGGCTGGGAAGAAGTGGGGGAATAAGGAGTAATGACTGAAGGATATGAGGTTTGTTTTTAGGTTATAAAAATATTCTAAACTTGGACTGTGGTGATGATTGCACAATTCTGTGAATATATTTAAAAAATTGACTCTTATATTTTAAATGGTGAATTTTCTGTAAGTCAATTATATCTTAATAAATTTATTTTTAAAATAAAATTATTTTATAATAGTCTAGGAAGAGGAAATGGTGGTAGTGAAATAAGATAGGGGCAATAGAAATGCAGAAATGAAGGGGTCACAAGTCCATAATGTGAAAGAACAGATAGGGCTTTGTAATTGATTTTGACAACAGTGAGATAGGAGGGGGCATATGGGGGACTCCCAGATTTCTCTCTTGGGTGACTTTTTTTAGTGGTATCATTGTGGTTTGGGTATCAGAGTAATGCTGACCTTATAAAGTGAGTTTGGAAGCATTACCTCTTCAGTTTTTTGGGAGAGTTTGAGAATAGGTATTAAATTTTTGAATGTCTAGTAGAATTCACCTGTGAAGCCATCTGGGTCAGAACTTCTGTTTGTTGGGAGGTTTTTGATGACTGACTCAGCCTCCTTACTACTAACCATTTTATTCCAGTTTTTCTATTTCTTCATGATTCAGTTTGGGAGGATTGTAAATTTCTAGGAATTTATCCATTTCTTCTAGGTTGTCCTACTTGTTGGCATATAATTGTCCTTAATAGTTTGTTATCCTTTATATTTCTGTTATCAGTTGTAACTTCTCTTTCATTTCAGATTTTATTTGAACCACCTTTTTTTTTAGTCTAGTTAGTTTTCTCAGTTTTGTTTATCTTTTCCAAGAACGAGTTCTTAGTGTCATTGATCTTTTTTATTGTCTTTTTAGTGTCATTTATTTCTGCTCCAATTTTTATTATTTCCCTTCTTCTAACTTTTGACTTTGTTTATTCTTTTTCTTGTTCATATAGGTGTAAAATTAAATTGTTTACTTGTTATTTTTTTTTGTTTCTTGAAGTAGTCCTGGGTTGCTTTGAATTTCCCTCTTATAACTGCTTTTGCTGAATCCCATTGATTTTGGTATGTCATATTTCTGTTTTCATTTGTCTCTAGGTATTTTTTGTTTTCTCCTTTGATTTCTTCTATGACCCAGTAGTTGTTCAGTAGCATGTTGTTTAATCTTCATGTATTTGTTGTTTCTCCAGTTTTCTTTTAATTGATTTTCGTTCCATACCATTATAGTTGGAAAAGATGTTTGATATGATTTCAGTCTTGAATTTATTGAGACTTGTTTTTTGGCCTAATGCAATCTATCCTAGAGAATGTCCCATGTGCACTTGAAAAGAATGTATAATCTGTTGCTTTTGGATGGAATGTTCTGTATCTATTAAGTCCATTTGGGCTCATAGGTTATTTAAGGCTGATATTGAGGTGTCTTTATTGATTGTCTGTTTCTGGGTGATCTATCCATTCATGTAAGTGTGATGTTAAAATCCTCTACTATTATTGTTGTCAGTTTATTCCTTTAACTCTGTTAATATTTGCTTTATATATTTTGTGCTCTTATGTTGGGTGCATATATATTTATAAATGTTATATCTTCTTACTGGATTGATCCCTGTATCATTATGTAGTGTCCCTCTTTGTCATTTGTTATGGTCTTTGTGTTAATCAAACAGACAAAATCATATCTGTTTTGTCTGATATGAGTATAATGAATATACCATCTTTCCTTTTGTTTACAAATGCAGTACCTTTTTCCATCCCTTCTCTTTCAGTCTGTGTGTGCCTTTAGGTCTGAAGTAAGTCTCTTGTGGGCAGCATGTAAATGGGTCTTGTTTTTTAATTCATTCAGCCACTCTGTTTTCTTATTGGAGAATTTAGTCCATGTACATTTAATAATTATTGATAGCTATGCACTTATTGCCATTTGTTGTTTTCTGTTTTTTTATGCAAAGCATATGTAGTGTGTACATATTGTATAACCTCTTTTTTTATAGAAATATAGTTGATACACAATTTTACATTGGTTACAGGTATACAACACAATGGTTCAACAGTTTCCCCACATTATTAAATCCTCCCCCCAACTAGTGCAGTTACCATCTGTCAACATAGGAAGATGTTAGGGAATCATTGGCTATATTCCCCATGCTGTACTACCATCCCTATTGTTTGTTTTTTATACTTTCTTTTTGTTCGTTTCTTTCTCTTTTCCCTTTTGGGTTGATGACATTCTTTAGTGTTAGGTTTAGATTCCTTTCTCATTTTCTTTTGTGTTTTTATATGTTTTTGCTTTGTGGTTAACATGAAGCTCACATAAATCACCCTAACAGTATTTTAAATTGATAGCAGCTTAAACTTGAACACATTCCAAAACTACATTTCATTCCTCTTTCCCATGTTCTTGTTTTTGATGTCACTTTTTGCATTTTTATGTATCTCTTAATTAATTATTGTAGTTTAAATTTGCTAATTATGTTGTTAACCTTAGTTGTTTTGTAAGTGATCAAACCACTACCTTTATTATGTATTTGTCCTTTTTGTGAGATTTTTATGTTTGTTTGTTTTCCTGTTACTAATTAGTGCCATTTCTTTTCAGCTTAAAGAAGTTCCTTTAATACTTATTGTAAGGCCAGATTAGTGGTTATGAATTCCTTTAGCTTTTGCCTGTCTAGAAAACTCTTTATCTCTCCTTCAATTCTGAGTAATAACCTTGCCAGGAAAAGAATTCTTTGTTCAGTTTTTTTTCCCTTTCATTACTTTGAATGTATCATGCCACTCCTTTCTGGCCTGCAAAAATCAGCTCATAGTATTATGTGGACTGCCTTGTACATAAGAAGTTGTTCTTCTCTTGCTGCTTTTAAGATTCTCTCTTTAACTTTTGACATTCTAATGATAATATGTCTTGGTGTGGATCTTTTGGGGTTCATATTCATTGGACCCTCTGGGGTTCCTTGATCTGGATGTCTGTTTTCTTCTTTAGGTTAGGGAATTTTAGCTATTATTTCTTCAGATAAATTTTCTACCCCTTCTTCTACTGGGACTTCTGTAATGTGAATGTTATTTTGCTAGATGTTGTCCTAGAGTTCCTTTAAATTATCTTCACTTTTTAAAAATTGTTTTTTCTTTTTGAAGCTCTGAGTGAGATCTACAGCTTTATCTTCCAGCTTGCTAATCTGTTTTACTTTATCTAAGCTGTTGAACACCTCTAATGTATTTTTCAGTTCATTTATGGAATTCTTCATTTATGTGACTTCTGTTGGGGACTTTCTTATATTTTTTATCTCTCTGTTGACATTTTCACTGTGTTCATCCATTCTTCTCCTGAGTTCAGTGAGTATCTTTATGACCATTACTTTGAATTCTTCATCCAGTTGATTACTTATCTCCATATCATTAAGGTCTTTTTCTGAGGTTTCATCTTTCGTTTCATTTGACAGACATTTCTCTGTTTTCTCATTTTGCTTGATTCTCTGTTTTTATGTATTAGGCGAATAGCTACCTCTCCAGTCTTGAAAGAGTGGCCTTGTGTTGCTGTTGATCCTTTCCATTCAACCTTGCCCTAGCTCTTGATTGTCTCTTGAATCTTTTGACTATCTAAATCACCTCATTTATTTTTGATATGCCCCCATTGTTGAGGATGTACCAAGACCTGTCAGTAATGGTAGAGGAGGAATCTCATTTACCACCTACTTTCAGGTTGACTGGAAGCCAGACCCTCAGGCAGCAGTATGAAAGTATAGAACATAGAGTCCTGTGGAACTACAGTCATAATCCCTACTGGCCTCCAGAACAGGAGATATGGAGGTATCCCCTGGGAGATAGTTGCAAAAATCAGGGCTCCAGATGAGTATATAAGCTCCTTTTTGGGAAGAGTCGCTTAGCTACAGTGAGACCAATGGGGTGCTCAAGGGTGGGATCTCCCTGCTTATGTTCTCTGGGAGCACTTCCTTAGTCTCTAGCTGTGTGAGAAACCTGAAGCCTCTCTTGAGGCTGCAGCTCCAGGTTAAGTTAATAGTCCTTTTTCACAGGAAGAACAGGGTTATGTTTTAGTCTGGGTCTTTGTAGGGCCTTCCATGAACTGTCTTTCCAGTTATTACAGTCCCATGGAGTTCTGGAATACTAGCCTTCTTTTTTACCAGAGCCAGGTGATCAAGGAGTGTCCCCTTTGTGGTTTGTGCATGCCCAGTGGCTTTAGCAAGACAGCTGGGGAGTATAGAGGTCTCAGCACACTCACTGGCTTCAGAAAGGCAGCAGGAAAATCTGACTGCATGCCCATGGGCTTCAGCAGTGCAGTGTGAGAATGCCTTGTTTGTGTGCATGTGCCAGCAGTAGGCTGGAAGCAGGAGAATGCTGAACCACTATGCTTACCAGCCCAAGCCATGGGTAGAGGATGAGGGGTGTTGGGTAGTGACACAACTATGCATGCTTGAGGAGTTTAGCTAGGGAGTAGGAGCACCCATGACCATTTGTGCTTGCTGTCCTAGAGGGAGGCAGAGGGAGAATGTCATGTCCAGGTGTGCCTGCCTGTCCTAGCAGGCTGTGTGGAGAGTGGGACCATGGCATCCATCAGCTCCTCTGTCTCTGTCTCTGGGAACATCAGAACTGTCCCCCACCCCTCCAGCCAGTGCTCCCAGATCTTCAAATGAATCTCCCTTATGCCAGAGAAGCATAGAATTTCCAGTTTTAGTAATATCCACCATGAGTTGAATGCTTACTACGTGTCAGGCACTATGATTGGCATACATAATATCTAATTTTATAACAATTTTGACATTTAGAATTAGCATCACCATTTTGAACATGGAATAGGGAGAATGAGGAAGACAAAGCTTAAGGGCATTAAGTAACTTCTCCAGGATTACGTAGTTTGTAGGTGGCTTTCAAGGTCAAATTTGCATATATTCTGGGTACTTTTCAAACTGCTATTTTTTTGCTGGCTTTTGGGGCAAGTAAGGCTGCTAACAAACCCTCTGAGAGGGGAATCTCAATTTCCTATAGCACTTTTTAACCTCCGGACATCAACCCAGTTGGTTTTCCAGACTAGACATTTTGGGAGCTCATCTCTTCAATTCATATCCCAGGGGTTGGGGTCCACAATGTGGGGCACCAACCCTTCACTGTAGGAGAAGGACCAGCCTGGTGAGAGTCCTCCTTATTTTGTGTTGCTGTGCGAGGGGTGGGTTTTTTTGCTGAGACTGGCTCTGCCTCTCCTGCCTATCTCAGTGTGTTCCTTTTATCTTTTGTTGTGGCATGAGGGCAGTAATCCAGCACCTGGTAGCTGGACAACTCCTGTAGCCTTCTGACATTACCAGGCATTACCAGATAGATCATACACAAAACTTAAAATATAGAGTCATGGTGCACAGATCGGGGCTAAGAAAATATATGGCCATCCTTGGAGTTTCTCCATGAGCCATGGGAACTTTAAATCTCCCTTACTGAATCATGACTATAATCTAATACTCATTTCCATCCTTCTCTTCTGTTTTTACTCCCTTACTTGAAAGACCCATTTCCTACCTCCTACAGAGAGAAAAGTTTGCTGAAGGGATTGAAGGCACAGAATGTGATTTCTGAGTTAAAATCTAGGCGTGCACTGTCCCATATGGTAGCCACTAGCCACATATACCATCAAGCACTTGGAATGTGGTAAATTAGAATTGATGTCTACTATAAAGTGTAAAAAGTTTCATATCAGATTTTAAAGCTTAGAATGGGAAAAGAGATTGTAAACATTTTTTTGTTAATTTTTGATGTTGATTATAGACTGAGATGGTAATATTTCAGATTCATTCTGTTAAATAAAATGTTATTAAAATTAATTTCCCCTATTTTTACTTTTTTAATGTGACTGTATGAAAATTTTAATTACGTATGTGGCTTGCACTATATTTCCTTTGGACAGCATTGATTCTAGACCAGTACCTAAGCCACTTTATGCAGCCTGGCTTTGAAATATGTCCCATTAACTAATTTCAGGACCCGACCCACCCTGCCCCTACAAAGCGGGCTACATTTTGCCCAGTCTTTTCTTCTGATTCTGTCTCTCTCTCTCTACCCCTGCTTGGAGGAGTATGTGATGGTTTGCGGGGCAGGTAGGGCACATAAAAGAAAATCAGTCAAGTTTGCCCATTGGAGGGAAGGACAGATGGTCTTTGTGGATCACATGGGAACACCAGGCCCAGCCAGAGTCAATGGATTTGCAGAGGATATTCTGTGAGGCAAGTTTAAGAAGGTCCAGCAAAGTCAGATTTTTCCCATTTTGACTACCTTAGTGATTTTGTTTTTGATTGTGAAATATCAAATTCTTTCCAAGATAATTTTGCTCCTTATTTTTTTGTGCCCCTGTTTTGCCTGGTCATAGCCTGTGTGGTTTGCCTTCAGAGGCCACCACAGCCTAGGGAGTTCAGCCCCAAGGGGTGGGATGTGAGCTGTCAATCCTGAACAAGGGGGGCTTAGCTCCTGCTGTGGTTCGTTGCTTGCTGCCAAAAAGGTAAAAGTAGCTGATGAAAATGTTTCAAAGGAAGTGGATTGTGTGTGTGTGTGTGTGCATTTGTGTGTGTATTAAGTTTCTGTTTAAATTGTCTATTTTAAAGAATATAATAGAAGAAAAATCACATTTTTCAATTAATTTACAATGTAATCAAAGAAAGACTAACAGTTTGTTCAAAAGTGCACCATTATAATCAGACACTGCAGTGCCTTGCTAGTTACTTACTTTGTGAGATTTCAATAAAATTTTTAAATTCAGAAAAATAAGAATAAGTGGATGCTTACATTTATTTAAAATATGCAACCCATGGATTTTTATCTTTTTTTTGCTATATGTAAAGGTTGCTTGTGTCCCAACCACTACAACCAAGCCTTTCAACTTGCACCCTTGTACTTCTTCATATCAGTATTCACAATGTAAATACCAGAGCAATAAATAATTCTTCATAATGCAGGCACAGTACTAAAATCTTGTGTGTGGGTATGTCATTATGCTAATTTTGAAGCAGCTTTCTTTGACCAGAAAAGTTATTCAGATGTTAATTGATTGATCTTTATTTGGCTTTTGCACAGAGGAGACAATGTTGACTAAGTTAACATCTCAGCATCTTTGTCTTCTATTCACTGGTAGGAATCTTTATCTGTTCCCTGCCTTCATGTCTTCAGGGACCTCGACCAGTCTGCTATATCTTAATTTGATCTTATTTTCCAGGTCATCAATTCAGTTTTCCTGTGCCTCACAGCCTTGGTACTCTCACTAATAATGGTGTCTGTCCATTGTTATCTAGATGTCCTTGTTTTCCTCTCAGTCTTTTGTAGTTTAAAACCTATTCATAGTACTATCTGTGGCTCTTAACTAATATTTCTTCATTCTTATTAAAGTAAATTTAACACAGCTGGCATGAGGACTCAAATGTGACTAGTTCATATCAAATATAGTAAATTTCAGTCTAAGTAATTAGAAGCACCTTAAACAAGAACAGAATGATAGATGAAGAGTACTCAGTAATTGATTTTCTCAGTACTGTGATAGTAGTGAACTTGGTAAGACTTTCAGATTTAGCAAGTAGAAATATAGGCTACCCACTTAAATTTGAATTTCAGATGAGTAAAAACTAATTTTTTAAATATAAATGAGTAAGTGCCATACAATATCAAATCCCATGGCAGTTTAAGTGAATATCCTCTATTTCATCTGGGAACCCTAAAGCTGGGGCAAAGCACAGTACCTTTTACCCTTGTGGAGTTAGAAAATGACAAGACAACCAAAGCTGACATTATAGCTGAACATGTTGAACTGAGTACATTTTCTTTATAGGGCACTCGTTCTTGTAAGAGTTGCCCTACTTAAATCCTTCAGTAAAATGCAAACAAAAAGCTAACAAGTTAAGAGTTCTGCTCATAAAATATTGCTGAAACCTCTCCCTCCCCAATATCATCGTTTTACCCACTCTCACTTTGCTGACATTTCCTTGATTCTCCCTCAGTGCACTTACCCCATCCCATCTCCATCTTCATGACTTTTAGGAGTTACAGTCTCTTAGTGGCAAAAGCAAAGATGTCCTCTTGACTGATACTCCAGGTCAGAATGCTGTATCTTTGTTGTTTAAAGAATCAAAATCAGCCACCACTCCTTTCCTCTCCCCATGAAACTCAGATTTGCTACACTTGTGACAGGTTCTCCAGTTCATGTTATCCCCATTTTATTTGCCATCACAGTCTTGAACCCAGTATCACAGCCAGAGTGCACAACAGATGCCACACTGACTGCCTAGGTGATCACAACACTACAACATCTTCATAAAATATTTTAAGAACCTATGCGGGGTTGAAGGTAGATTTAAGCAATATGTGTGCTTTCTGTTTATCATGGTGAATCAGTGTAAAGATTCTTTGATTGTTCTTTCCTACACGTCAGGAAGTTAGCATTTTGAACTAACATGTGATTACTTGCTCTGAAGTTACCGCCAAGTAACCCCTGGCAAAATAGAGTTTTGCACAATGAAGCCGTCTGTTGCTCGTGGGTGAGAATGTTAACTGTGGCACTGGCCATGGAGTAGTCACTTCAGCTAATATTCTGACTTATGACTTTTATAACCCCTCTCCCCAAGGAGCTAGCTCAAAGCATTTCACGGATGCCCAAGAAAGGAAAATCTGCCCCAACCTAGTTTTCATTTGTGGCTTAGTGTGGGGCATGACCCACATAAGTAGCAGCACAGACGATTTCCCTCATTCATGGTATCATTTATTCAGTGAGTATGTGTTTGGCCCCTACTATGCATTGGGTGCTACATGTGTTACTATAAGGCACTGTCTCTAGTGGCCAGAAACTTAGTGGAAGTAAAATATGTCTTATCCCAACGGAATATGCAGTAAGTTTTATATAAGTATATACAACTTGGTATTATAAGTGCATAAGGGAAGATGGTATTATTTTCACTTGGGATCATTAGGAAACTACCAGGGGTGAAGTCTGATATGAGCCTTTATAAATGGACAGTATTTCAGTTGGGGAAAATGTGGGAAGTCAGGCCACCCAAGGCAGAGGAAATTGCACACAAGCATTAAAGCTTGAAAGAACAGTGTGACTTTGCAGAATGGGATGTGATTCAGATGAAATGGAATAAGTATTTTTTTTTCTATTTGACGATAGCAGGTGGGGCGGCCATATTTTAGATGGATTTGAATGCTACATGGGAGCCAAACAGGGCTTTAGGTACATTAATCTAAAGTACTGTACAAGCTGATTGAAGGATTGAAAATCTTTTATGTGATGATTCAGAGATCACTGAAATAATCTAAGCATAAAGTGATAATATCTTGAACTTCAGTGGTGGTGCCAGAAAAGGACACACATGTCCTAGCTGACTTAAACAATGCTTGGTTTGTCTAAACAATAATGTTCGTTATTTTCATATCGTGAACTACTTACCAATTATACCTAATTACCTTGCAACACAGGAACTTTTATGTGTGTGTAGCTTGGTTTCAACCATTTCAAGCTTTGGAGAAATGAGAGAGCTTTTATTTTTACAGCCAAGCCAAATGAAAAAGCAGTGCCAGACAAATGCCTGGCAAGAAACCTGTCAGCCCCCGTAGCCACTGAAACAAGTTAACGTGCCTTCTACAAATCGCACATGAATAAGTGGAGTCACCTTTTCAATTTCCTCATTTTTATAGCAGTTACAGTTCCTTTTATTAGAAAATCAGGATTTAAAAATCCTCCCAGCAACTTGGGTCTAATAAGAAAGAAAATCACATAAAAATCTGTGATACTCATAGCATTTAAATCAGAAGCAAATATATATTGATTTAAGAGGAGAGGGTGGTATTTCAAAAGTGAGATAGACCACAATGTAATTTATCTCTGTGCTCATGCCACTGTTACGGAACCTAAATAATTAGCAGTTCAAAAGATAGAAAAATTCTCATTTCATGAGTATAGAAGATACTCGTCTTAATTTGTAATTTCTAAAGGGTCCTCAAATAAAAAAAGAGGAAGATCTGTATCTTCCTTTGATTTAATATGGTATTAAGAAAAGTAAAGTAGCTAAGCCTATTAAATACTATAATCCATAAAAGTACAATGAATAAGAAAGATTTTCCTGATACTTGCCTAACCTTGATGTCAGTCTACCACTTCAAGCTATTCTGCTGGGAAAGAGTTAACATGTAATCTCTGAAGGACACTTCAGATTTCTAAAACATCATATTTAATGTAATTTTCTTCTGGCAGGGTTTTGAACACATTAATTATATGATTCATTGCCTGTCATTTTTAAAGCAAAAAAACTCATTTTAAATAATGCAGCATTTGAAAATATCTTTACCTTTTACTACTTTTCATATAAAATGTGGTTGAACTCAGTAAGAAAACCCCAAACAGCTTTCTGTAATGATGATTTTTGGCAATCCCAATAGTGGTACAATTTCTAGTTTCTATTTTAAGATGGAGATCCTTCTTTTTTTTGTAGTTTATATAATATCTGTAATTACTCTCATGTGTCATCTTTGGTATTAAGAGTAAGGATATTTTGGTGTGCATTTTTCTATGAAATTTTTGTTTTGAAGTCCTTATCATTATATTTGGTTTTGGTGCAAATTAGAGGTCAAAAGAGAGTTTTAAACTCAAAGTGGAAATTATAAAACTTGAGTTTCTCCGTCATAGGGAATATATGCTCACCATGCTTCCCTTACTCTGTTTATTCAGCACCCATTTAATGAGAACCTACAAGTCTCATGCACCAGAGGAACAAAGGTAAATATGAAATGATCATGGTCTACCTAGAGGTTGCAACAAGTGCAGATATTCAGATACCAGTTAATTACAATAGCTGAGTGGAAGATAAAAGGACCAATTGACTAAGGGAGGAAAAGGGAGGTGACTCCAGAATAACTCTTTGTGTGTTAGCTCAAACACGGAAGCTCATTCCATTAAGACTGAGAATATAAAAGGACACCTGCTTATATGGGGAATTCTGAATTTCTGAATTGAGTTTTAGACTTATGTTTTACATGTGGCATGGTAGATCTGTTAGACCAGTAGTTCCCAGATGACAATTTGTAGACCTTTGCTTGTGGCTACATAGATATATTTGTTAAAAATAAAGATTGCCTGGAAGTATTATAGAGATTTTGATAGATTAAATCTAGGTGAGATCTGGGAATATGGGTTCTGAAATAGCTTCTCTAATGATTGCTGATAACTGGTAAAGTTTGACATTTAGTTTAGTAAAGATCTAGGATGGTCATTGAGATCACTGGACTGGATCTGATTTCCCAGGGAGAGCATCAGGAGTGAGCAAAGAGCAAGGCCGAGGAGTGACACCACCAGATAAGGGGTAAGCAGAGGAGGGATCAACAAAGAAACTAAAAAAGAATACATTGCATCAAGGGGCTGGAATATGTATTTACCTAAATCTCTTAACTCTTAGAATAGTAATGCTCATTTCTAAATCCAAATAGAGAAAAAAAGTGTAGAATAAAAACAGTTTTCTACTCATGAGTTGGCTTTATTTCAAAAAGGATTAATCGAGTTTCAAATGTGCCCTATTATAAAAAGATTTCATCTACTTCCAGAGAAATAGAAATTGACCCTATTGAATAGAGAAAAATGAACAGAGTATCAGAAAAAAAAAGTTGTAATATCAGAATTTGTAAAACAAAAAAATGCTTTGTTGTGCACTTACTAGATGGAATTAGTATATTAATATATTGAAATAACCTTTACAATCAAGAACTATTATAGTCTCTTAGGAACAAATCCCTCTGTTTTTAGCCCTTCCTTGTGTCTTTTGTTATTATTGTTGTGGTGCTCACCATATGAGCATCTTCTACTCACAGGTGAGTAAAAAATTCCATTAATGGAAACATATGCTATTATAAAAAGGAGCAAAATGACCATTATATAAGTTCATGTAAAAATTTATTGCCTTTTCCAAAATTCATTTCCCAAGATAGAGTAACTTTAGTGATCCTAAAGGATTTTTAAAAGACATTATAAACATTTATTTAGGAAAAAAGTCATTGCTCACTCATATTCCCTCCCCTTTGAGGTTCTTGAGGACCTTTAGGTGAGTGAATTATAGGATCACTTCGGTGGTTGTGTGACCTACTTTTAATTTAGTCTCTTCATTGCACTGATCACGTACAGATTTTTGAGAAGCTCAGTGAACAAGTGGTCAAATGGTCAATTTCCTGTCAAGTATTTTTAACCTATGAGGTTCTACATTAAAGATAACTTTTTAAAAGTCATCTGAATTAACACATTATGAGGGGACTATTTTATTGTGAATAATCCTTTTGTCAAAGACAGAGGAAAAAGTAGCCAATGATATATACCTTTGAATAGAGAAAATTTACTGGTGAGAATACCACTCTGAGATCTTCCTATCTGTTGATGGCCAACCTGTTAGAATTTAACTAATTTCAAAGTTAGAGAGGGAGCATAGTACACACAAGACTGTCCTCACTTCTGGCACCAGTTGTAAGTTCAAGGTATTACCAAAGTCACCCTCTGGTTCAGTAATTCACTGGAAGCACTCACAGAACTCAATGAGAGCTTTTTATACGCATGGTGCCGGGGTATTACAGCAGAAGGGTACAGATTAAAGCCAGCCAAAGGAAGAAGCACATTGGGCAGAGTCCAAGAAAAGTACCACACATGGAGCTTCCTTATTCCTTTCCCCATGGAGTAATAGACAACATACATTTCCTGGCATCAGTATATTATGACATACATGGAGTATTGCCAGCCAGGGAAGCTCACTTAAGTCTTGTCCAAAGTATTTGTAGGAGCTCATTCATGTACTGTCCACATGACTGACCTTTAATCTACAGCCTCTGCATAGATGAACGGATACTGCATGGCTTAAAGCCCCCATGGTAAGTCACGCTGTCAAACTGTTGGGCGGCCAGGGCTCATGTGCAGACAAAGACCTCCTATCAGACCTCGATATCACCTCCTAGTAGCCAATGGCAAAAGCTAGCCCTCTTTTTTGGGTAAGGTTAATTCTTTCAGAGAGTAAAAGCCAATGAGGCCAAAGTGAAACAAGCATTCACAAAACTATAAAGGTTGTGGCAGATGAAATGGCTCCTTGTCCATAGGATTAAGTTAAAACATCTTCATTTAAGATTACTTTTTCATTTTCTAGATCCCACTCAATTTTGCCCTCTTACGAATTCCCTTCTGTAGACAAGTAGAGTCTTGTCTCCTGGACATGCCAGATGCTTTCCCACTATAGAGCACCATTCACACCACACTTGTCTGTGTATTCTCTTAAGATCTTTTGATTTTGTTGAGCCTATCCTGTCCACAATGCCCAGTCCCCATCTCTTGTGGAAGGCTGTTGTCAACACTTAAACCCTTCACAATCATTGTCTTTACTGAATTCCTGTAGCTAACATTGCCCATATTATTTATTTGCCTGTTGGCATATGTTTACTTTCATTGCTATTTACACGTGTATTTTTTTTTATTAAGGTATCATTGATATACAATCTTATGAAGATTTCACATGAGCTACATTGTGGTTACTACAATTCACCCATATTATCGAGTGCCCCCCCACCCCATTGCAGTCACTGTCTATCAGTGTTCTAAGATGCTGTAGAGTCACTACTTGTCTTTTCTGTGCTATACTACCTTCCCCTTGACTCCCCTACATTGAGTGGTAATCATAATGACCTTTACTCCCCTTCTCCATCCCTTCCCACCCACCCTCCTAACTCCCTTCCCTTTGGTAACCACTAGTCCCTTCTTGGAGTCTGTGAGTCTGCTGCTGTTTTGATCCTTCAGTTTTGCTTTGTTGTTAATCCTCCACACATGAGTGAAATCATTTGGTATTTGTCTTTCTCTACCTGGCTTATTTCATTGAGCATAATACTCTCTAGCTCCATCCATGTTGTTGCAAATGGTACGATTTGTTTTCTTCTTATGGCTGAATAATATTCCATTGTGTATATATCCCACATCGTTATCCATTCATCATCTACTGATGGACACTTAGGTTGCTTCCATATCTTGGCTATTGTAAATAGTGCTGCCATAAACATAGGGGTGCACATGTCTTTTTGAATCTGGGATCTTGTTTTCTTTAGGTAAATTCCTAAGAGTGGAGTTCTGGGGTTAAATGGTATTTATGTATTTAGTTTTTTGAGGAACCTCCATATTGCTTTCCACAGTGGTTAAACTAATTTACACTCCCACTAGCAGTGTAGGAGGGCTCCCCTTTCTCTGCACCCTCACCAGCATTTGCTCTTCCTTGTCTTTTGGATGTTGGCCATCCTAACTGGTGTGAGGTGATATCTCACTGCGGTTTTAATATGCATTTCCCTGATGATTAGCCTGTGGATCATCTTTTCATGTGCCTGTTGGCCATCTAAATTTCTTCTTTGGAGAAGTGTCTGTTCAGATCCTTTGCCCATTTTGAATCAGGTTATTTGCTTTTTTTGGTGTTGAAGCATGTGAGTTCTTTATATATTTTGGATGTTAACCCCTTATTGGATAAGTCGTTTACGAATATATTCTCCCATACTATAGGATGCCTTTTTGTTCTGATGGTGTCCTTTGCTGTACAGAAGCTTTTTAGTTTGATGTAGTCCCATTTGTTCATTTTTGTTTTTGTTTCCCTTGACCAAGGAGATGTATTCAGGAAAAAATTACTCATGTTTATATTCAAGAGAGTTTTGCCTATGTTTTCTTCCAATAGAAGAGTTTTATGGTTTGGTGACTTACATTCAGGTCTTTCCATTTCAAGTTTACTTTTATGTATGGAGTTAGACAATAATCCATTTTCATTCTCTTACATGTAGCTATCCAGTTTTGTTAACACCAGTTGTTGAAGAGGCTGTCATTTCCCCATTGTATGTCCCTGGCTCCTCTATATGCTTGGCTTTATATCTGGACTCTCTATTCTGTTCTATTGGTCTATGGGTCTGTTCTTGTGCCAGTACCAAATTGTCTTGATTACTGTGGCTTTGTAGTAGAGTTTGAAGTTGGGGAACATAATCTCTCCCAGCTTTATTCTTCCCTTTCAGGATTGCTTTGTGTATTTGGGGTTTTTTGTGGTCCCATATTAATTTTAGAAGTATTTGTTCTAGTTTTTTGAAGAATGCCATTGGTATTTTGATAGGGATTTTATGAATCTGTATATTGCTTTAGGCAGGATGACCATTTTAACAATATTAATTCTTCCTATCCACGAGCATGGGATGTGTTTCCATTTATTGGTGTCTTCTTTAATTTCTCTCATGAATGTCTTGTAGTTTTCAGGGTATAGATCTTTCACTTCCTTGGTTAGGTTTATTCCTAGGTATTTTATTCTTTTTGATGCAATTGTGAATGGAATTGTTTTCCTGATTTCTCTTTCTGCTAGTTCATCATTAGTATATAGGAATGCAACAGATTTCTGCGTATTAATTTTGTATCCTGCAACTTTGCTGAATTCAGTTGTTAGTTCTAGTAGTTTTGGAGTGGATTCTTTAAGGTTTCTTTATGTACAGCATCATGTCATCTGCAAACAGGGACAGTTTGACTTCTTCCTTACCAATCTGGATGCCTTTTATTTCTTTGTGTTGTCTGATTTCCGTGGCTAGGTCATCCAGTACCATGTTGAATAAAAGTGGGGAGACTGGGCATCCTTGTCTTGTTCCTGATCTTAGAGGAAAAGCTTTCAGTTTTTCTCTCTTAAGTATGATGTTTGCTGTGGGTTTGTCATATGTGGCCTTTATTATGTTGACGTCCTTGCCCTCTGTACCCAATTTTTTGAGGGTTTTCATCATAAATGTGTGTTGAATTTTGTCAAATGCTTTTTCAGCACCTATAGAGAAAATCATGGGTTTTTTTTTCTTCTTGTTGTTGATGTGGTGTATGATGTTGATGGATTTTTGAAATATTGTACCATCCTTGCATCCCTGGAATAAATCCCACTTGGTCATGGTGGATGATCTTTTTGATGTATTTTTGAATTTGGTTTGTTTATATATTGTTGAGTATTTTTACATCTATGTTCATCAGAGATATTGGTCTATAATTTTCTTTTTTGTAGTGTCTTTGCCTGGTTTTGATATTAGAGTGATGCCTGCCTCATAGAATGAGTTCAGAAGTATTACTTCCTCTTCTACTTTTTGGAATGTTTTAAGAAGGATAGGTTTTAGTTGTTATTTAAATATGTTGTAGAATTCAGCTGTGCAGCTGTCTGGTGGTTGGTTGGTTTTTGTTTTTTGGGTAATTTGATTACCAGTTTCATTGGTAATTTCAATGTCATTGATAGTAATTGGTCTTCTCAGATTATCTGTTTCTTCCTGTGTGGATCTTGGAAGGTTGTATTTTTCTAGGAAGTTGTCCATTTCTTCTTGGTTGTCCAGTTTATTGGCAGTTAATTTTTCATAGTATTTTCCAATAATTGTATTTCTGTGGTATCTGTTGTGACCATTCCTTCTTCATTTATGAGTTTGTTTATTTGTGTACTCTTTCTTTTTTTCTTGATAAGTCTGGCTAGGGATTTGTCTGTTTTACTTATTTTCTCAAGCAACCAGCCCTTAGTTTCATTAATTTATTCTATTGTTTTATTTTTCTCTATATTATTTATTTCTCCTATGATCTTTATTATGTCCCTCCTTCTACTTACTTGGATTTCATTTGTTCTTTTCCTGCTTTCTTTGTGAGTTTACACCATTTATTTGGGATTGCTCTTGTTTCTTGAGTTAGGCCTGTATTGCTATGTATGCCCCTCTTAGAATGGCTTTTGTGGTGTTCCATAAATATTGGACTGTTGTATTTTTGTTTTCATTTTTTTCCATGGATTGCTTGATTTCTCTTTTAATTTGGTCATTGATCCATTGATTATTTAGAAATATGTTGTTTAGCCTTCATGTGTTTGTAGGCATTTTTGTTTTCTTTGTTTAATTTATTTCTAGTTTCATACCATTGTGGTTTGAGAAGTTGCTTTATACAATTTCAACCTTTTTGAATTCATTGAGGCTCTTTCTGTATCCTAGTATGTGCTCTATTCTGGAGAACATTCCATGTACACGTGAGAAGAATGTGTATCCTGCTGCTTTTGGGTGGAGTGTTCTGTAGATGTTTGTTAAGTCAATTTGATCTAATGTATTGTTCAGTGCCTTGGTTCCCTTATTTATTTTTTGTCTAGTTGATCAATCGATGTGAGTGGTGTGTTTAAAGTCCCTTATAATGAATGTGTTGTGATGTATTTCCCCCTTTAATTCTGTTATTGTTTTACATATTTAGGTGCACCTATGTTGGTTGCATATATATTTATAATGGTTATATTCTCTTGTTGGACCGACCCCTTTATCATTATGTAATGTCCTTCTTTGTCTCATTACTTTCTTTGTTTTGAAATCTATTTTGTTTGATATAAGTACTGGTAATCCTGCTTTTTTCTCCCTGTATCTTGCATGCAAGATCTTCTTCCATCCCTTTAATTTTAGCCTGTGTATGTCTTTGGTATGAAATGAGTCTCCTGTAGGAAGCATATAGATGGGTCTTTTTCTTTTTTATCTATTCTGCCACTCTGTATCTTTTGATTGGTGCAATCAGTCCATTTACATTTAAGGTAATTATTGATAGGTATGTACTCACTGTCATTTTATTAATTGTTTTCTATTTGTTTTTATAGCTCTTCTCTATTCCTTTCTTCCTCTCTTATACCCTTCTCTTGTTATTTGATGGTTTTCTTTAGTGTTGTGTTTGGATTTCTCTCTTTTAATTTTTTGTGTATCTATTATAGGCTTTAGGTTTGTGGGTACCAAAGGTTCAAGGATAGCTTCCTGACTACATAACAGTCTATACTAAGTTCTTATTGCTTTATTTCAAACAAAATATAAAAGTACTTTTTTTCTTTTATGTCCTGCACAGCTTATGTATTAGATGTCATAATCAAAACTATTTAGCCTTAGGAGCATTTCCATCTACAGAAGTCCCATTAACAAACATATCCTGTAATGCTGGTTCTGTTGTTACAAATCCTTTGAGCCTTCGTTTGCCTGGAAGTTTTTTAATCCTTGTTTCAAATTTAAATGATGATCTTGTTGATACATGATTCTTGTTTGAAGGTCCTTCTGTTTCATTACATTAAATATTTCATGCCACTCCCTTCTGGCCTGTAAAGTTTCTGCTGAGAAGTTTGTTAATAGCCTGATGGTGTTTACCTTAGTAAAATTTTTTTGTCTCTCTGGCTGCTTTCAATATACTCTTCTTATCCTTAATCTTTGTCATTTTAATTATTGTATGTCTTGGTGTTGTCCCTGGAGTTCCTTTTGTTGGGGCCTCTCTGCAACTGCATGACCTGCATGTCTATTTCCTTTCTCAGATTGGGGAATTTTTCAGTAATTATTTCCTCAAAGAGACTTTCTATCCCTTTGTCTCTCTCTGCTTCTTCTTGTACCCCTATTATGTGAATATTGTTACATTTGGATTGGTCACACAGCTCTCTTATCATTCTTTCATTCCCAGAGATCCTTTTTTCTCTCTGCTCTTCAACTTCATTGTGGTCCTGTTCTCTAATTTCCATCACATTGGTTGTCTCCTCTACTTGCAGCAATCTATTATTCATTCCCTCCATTTTGTGTTTCATTTCAGTCACTGTATTCTTCAGCTTTTGTATCTCTTTGTTGTAGTCCTCCCTGAGAAATACATTTCTGTGTATCAGTGAACCTATTTATGACCTTTACTTTGAAATCTTTATCAAGAAGATAAGTGGTCTCTGTTTCATTTTTGGTGTCTTAGCCTTTAGTTTTGTTGGGAACATATTCTTCTGCCTCCTCATTTTGTTGGGGTTCCTGTGTTTCCTCCTTTGTATTAGATGGACCTGCTGTGCTTCCTGGTCTAGAGAGTAATGGCTTTATGATGAAGCCATCTTGTGCCCAGAAAATCAGGACTCTTCCCTTCCAGTGCCTGCTTCTCCTTTGCTGTGGAGCCCCAGTTGCTGTTGGTTGGCAGTGGGTGGAGTCGCTTTTCTGTCTCTCTGCCAGTAATGGTTTATCGCAGTCTGCTGAGGCCAGTGGTTTGCCTCAGCCAGGCCTATGTGATTAGAGCAGTGGTTTTTGCTGGGGTTGTTGTGGGCGGGGCCACCCTCTGCCTGCCCACATTGATGGTTGGGCTGCTGGATTAATGGGATGGGCATAAGGTTGCAGGGCGAGTTCCACAATAGCCTGGTGCATGGGCTTGCCATGGTGGCAATAATCCAGTTGTGGAGTCCTGGGTGCTGTGCAGTGGCAGTGAGCCACACAGTGGGTGTGGCACACTGGTGGGGTGTGCAGCAGCAGAGGCAGATTACTTGCTGGGTGGTGCACAGGCTAGCAGCGGTAGCAAGTTGGGTGGTGGGAAGCCCCACCAGTGCAGAGGCAGAGAGTCCCGTGGGTTCCCCCTTGCAGCCATGAAGTGAGCAGCACCCTGCTTGGCCACCCATGGGGAGGAAGGCTCTTGTAGCTGGCTTCTGTAGGTGCCTCCCCAGTTAGGTTGAAACAGGGTGGGAAAAGCTGGGAGAGCCTCCCTGTGCCTGCCAGGCAGCAAAGTTGGATATTGCTGGTGGAGTGGGCTGACACATCTGCAGCTCGCAGGAAGATGCCTCGGGGCTGAACTGCCTGTGAGGGTGATGAAACACTTGGGGCTCCTGAGAGTGCTTGACCTGCTGGGCCAAGGGGTGGCTGGGAAGATATCATCCACCTGTCCTTTTCTCATGCAGAGACAGCCCCATATAGCCCTTGCCCCTCTGGCTCCCCTCCCACTGTTGGCAAATCTTTCCAACTGCTGCCTCTGTTTTAGGTCTTGGCAGGACCAGTGGAGCATGGCTGATGTCTCAGCTTCCCAGAATGTTCCAGCTGTCCCTAGTGTCCAGTCCTGCAAATCACCAGAATCCCATGCAGTGTGGACTTGTTCCCAGAGCAGATGTCCAGGGCCAGGTTTGCAGAGTTTCTGGGTTCCTGTCCCCTCCCGACTCTGTTCTTCTTTCCGCCCGTGGGCTTGGGTGGTGGACGGGCTGGAGTCTTTCTTGGTGGTGGCTCTGCCACTTTACCTGTTTCTGTGTAGCCTTCTCTTCTTCCCCAGGTCTAGGTGGTGTGTTCTGCAGTTTTCAGTTTGTTTGCAGGTTAGCTGTATTTGCTTCCTTTGTGTGTGTGTGTGGGAGTGGAGATTTCCATCTTTCCTTTCCGCTCCACCATCTTAAGCCTCGCCCCACAATGGGAAATGCTTCATTCTATTCAACTATTTCTCCACTCCAGGCCTAGTACCTCACTCAGGACCAAGGTATCCATCATGAATACTGACTGGTCTTAAAGTACCCTTCCTCCTCTCCTCTCTCTTCCTCCTGTCCTTAGTTTTCATTTTTGCTACTTTCCATGAAGAGATTTATTTGTAGATGAAGCCAGAATGTGGCTTATATTTTGACCTTTGTGTCAGGCTTTGATTCTGAGGCACTTGGCAGCATGTGTGTGCAATGACTGGAAAGCAGCTTGCTCACAATATGATTTAGTTGACATTTATTTCTTTGCTTCCATATTACCCCACTTAGGCTGAGACTTCCCCCCCATATTCAAGGAATGAAGACTGGCAATGATCCATTCTTTCTGTGTTACTGTTTCTAGCTCATGATTTTTAAAAAATGTTTGAAACTAGAATGCACTTTTACATTTTCTCCTTTCATCTCTGCCTCTTTGGATTTTTGGCAAACATCAAGGCAAATAAATCAGACCCACCACTGCAAACCCATCTGCTTTCGGGGACATGTAAACCACCCAGTCTGTGAGATTTTTTACCATAGATCTAGCTCCAACATAGAACTAAAGAGAATCCCTGTGGAGTAGGAATAGAAGGCACTTTCTAAGTTCAGAATTTTTTTAAGCTCTGAATCATTTATCTGCTGACTGTGGCTAGGCCTGGTCTACATTAGCATTTATAGTGACACTAACAATTGGCATGATACTACAAAGCTGACATGATTTTGTAGTGGATGAAAAATGAAAATGCAGTTATACCTTGGATTTGACAATAGGGATTAATAAGAACAGATGCTGTGTCATTGTTGTAAAAATATAGCAAATTAAGTTACAGTCAAGGTGTTCATTTATCAGGATATTACTTTTACACTTCATCTGGCACTAGGGTCACATGTGAAACAGACATCCACACTAAAATACCTTTTCAGTTGTTGATAGTCCAGAAATTGTCTCATAAAAAATAATAGGCTAGGTTGTCCAAACCTGAATTCCTAATACTTGTTGACACTTGAATGCTGTATTCAATTCTTTCTCACATCAAGCAAGTAAGTGATGATTCTCTTTGAATAGGAATTAAGAGGATTACGAACATGCCAGGGTACATACATTATGCTGGAAGAACAGCTCAGATAATACTCTTAAAAACAGGCTGTAAATAGAATCCACTTAAAATGATGAGAAGTTAGTTGAACTACTTATCATACCTCTCGGAGTTGGCTTTAAACTGATCTTCAACAAGCTGGATTATATCCTTTGTTGGACTGTGGGTTTTATCACACTAGAGATCAATGTCTTTTTTGAAGATAAATTTAGTCTTATAACTTAGTGGTTTGGAAATAAAGGAAAATTTTTGAATGGCAAACTAAATAGAAATTTAGTTCCTAGGTGGTGGTAGGGTAAAGGGTGTGGGGTGGGGGGCGGGGGGACATAAAGCTCAACTTTTAGGACTTTATTCCAAACTCCTCACTACTACATCTTGTTTCTGGCCTGAGTTGGCTTTTGTGTGCTGCTCAATCTGACCCCTCCTCAGGCAGGTGGAAGATGATCTCAAGGATGTTGCCTACTAGTCACATTCTTCACGGTGGTGGTCCAGAAGGGGCACATGCAATAATGACAGTGGCGGTTGTCTTCTCCATAGCATTGATTTCAACCCTTCTGTGATTCTCAGAAGCTAAATTCCAAAGTAATGCTAGAAATGGTAGCTGCTCTGGCAATTTAGTTTCTACCCTACCCTGTCCTTCCCTTTCTCCTTCTGGGTATTTTTGGGTATATCTGGGGCCAGAATGTGTATTAGTTGATAAAAACATCACTTTATCCAAATAATTGTGCACTTTTGCTTTTATTCATGGATTAAAAGAAACAAGGATAATTTAAGACACGTAAAATGCACGATGGTAAATTCATCATCTGGAAGCTCTAATAATGATTTTCATGATATCCAAAGAAAACCAGTGGTTTATTTTATTATTTAAAGTTTACAAACACAGGAGGATGTCCAAAATATATATTCACCAAAAATTTTGAAGTTACATGTGGTTCTTAAGAAAAAAATAAAAATTATTTTTATTTCTTTAATAAATACTCAATTTACGCAGGTCTAAGCACTTTAAACACATTATGTTATTCTAAACAATATAAATTTGGTATTGTCATTCCATTTTACAGATGAGAGAACTGAAGTTTAGTGAGATTAAATAACTTGTCTGAGACCCTATAGGTATTAAGTGGTAGCCAGAAATAGACAACTGAATTTGTCCCCAAAGCCACTACATTGCCATCATCCTGTATTGAGGCTCAGAATGGGGCTGCATTGACTGGGAAGTAAATCATGGGTTAAGGTGTGAATCTCTCTAGAACTGGTGAAGAAGCTGCCCATGAAGGGCTGACTTCTTCCCTCTTGTTATTCTTAAGCGAATTGACAGAATTTAAGGAGACTCTGCTTATGGGGAAGTGACCTCATGTCAGTTTTGGTTGTCCTATGAAGTGTTTAGCCATATTAAAAAAAGGTTTTCACATGAAACCTTTTAATTTCATATACTTAGATGGTGAATTAGTTGGCCTATATATTGTCTTTCTCTATTCATTTCTCCATTTTATTTCTTGTAAAAATTGACAACTATATTGGAATAAGTCTAAAAAGAAGGGAATTAATATTGAAGAGAAAAATCATTTTATCCTCCTTTTATAGAGTGTTAGGTTTAGGGACTCCCTGACTCAAATATTTGTTGAATGAATGAGTGAATTTGGGGTAAGAGGTGTGGATTCCTGAAACATATACTGTTCCTACTGCCAATGCTATGGGTAATTGGGAAGTGGTTAACTTTAGCTTTCAGTTCAAAAGCAATGATTTTCTTTAGTCAAGTACCCATTTTCATATTAATCTATTAAACTCATACTAATCTATTCATAAGAGTTTAGTGACCTTCACTTCTGTGAAAGAAATGGTGACCAATGTAGCAAGAAGCTTATTTAGTTTATAAAGTGAAGTTCCAGAAATTATTCCCTTAGTGACCCGAGAGCAGTATGTAGGAAGAAAACTCTAGGAACACATATGCATAGAAACCATTTAACAGTAATTCTAGGAAGGGAAAGCTTATTAAGTAAGGAAAAGTCTATGCTTTTTATTTTCAGTTGGGTTTTGCCCCTTTATTTTTTATAACAAGGAGGATTCAAGTATGCATAGAAAAAAATTGCTCAGTATTATGCAAAGTTACTTTCTAGAAATTTTTTGTTAATATTCCTTTCTCTGAACCAGACTGTTACTGTCATTTAAATGCAGCATAATGCCAAATGAGTAGGCAGTTTCTAGGGAGTATAGTCCAATGATTTCTCTCCCTTATCATCTTGAAAAGTGCAAGAAGAGTTATTCTGTGAACCACTGCACAAATATTTGCCCCTGAAATAGTTCACAATAGTTCACACAGTAGTAACAATTTCATAGGTCATCTTTTCAAATAGTTTCTAACTTGAGCTATTACTGTGTGGAAAGAGAATCTTTTCTATTGGAAAAAACCTGGGTGCTGAAAACTTTCCTCTACCTGGTACTAGATCTCCTACTTAGACTCCATACCAAACCAGGTGACACATACATTTCATAATACTTCTCTTTATACATTTCCCATATATTTTACCTTGTTCTATACCCCCATCTCACCTCAAAATTTGCTTTATCATTAAAAACTACATTTACCTTGATAAATATAAATTTTCTATGTATCCTTTTATTTACATTATGGTAATTTTTTTAAGTTCCATTTTTATTTAGCTTTCGTGTTCCGTTCCTGTAAGCCATCAGAATTTCCTCTGGACTGATTCATAATATATGTGGTATTTATTAGCAGATGTGGAACTTTTCAGTTTGTGTCCTTTCTCTACATGATATAAGATGTAATTGCCACCCAGCATGATATAGCAGCTGAAATGAAGAAGGCAGCAAGAAAAGGCACTGGCTTGGAGCTAATCAGCTGCCACTTCTTATATATTTCTTAGCTAGAGAGAGAAACGGAAAAGGCATTCATTAAAGTAACTCATGTATTAAACATTTTTTTCCTTAATCTGTCTTAACTGAGAGAGGGAGTTCAATTGTTTACGGAAGCAAGACATTAGACAATAGTTTTAATTTGCAGTAGTTGTCCTTTTTGCTTCCATAAATTGTGTAGAATATTTTCATCATTCTGTTTTCTTAACATTTAAATAGATAAGTAACATTTACAGGAATAAAATGAAATCAAATGAATGATTAATCATCTTTTATAAGGCAAAGAGTTTTACTCAAATTTGAGCTTTTTGAACTTGAATCTGTTGGAAAAAACTCTCTAGTTTATCTTTAAAGTATATGTCATCTTAATAGTTTTGGACTTTTTATTTTCTGGATTGAGTTGGGTAACTTGGCATGAGAGAAAATTTGGTATTTTTACTTTTTAAAATACTGTGGTCTGAGTTTTTGTCAAAAATTCAGAAAGTTAGATAATATGTGGTATTGAGGAGGTGTAGAGAAACACATACCCTACCATTATTGGGAGTATGTATTGGTACAACTCTGGAGGGAAAGTACCTCTATCAAAAATGGAAATGTATATATCCTTTGGCCTAGCAATTCAACTTGTAGGAACCTATCCTGGAACATTATGCATAAAAATGTTCTTAGTGATACTATTTTGTAATGTAAATAGAAAAATGCAAAAATATCATTAGTAGGAGAATATTAAATAACAATATATCCATCTGCACCTCATTCTTTTTAATAATAGCTGTTCTTAAAGAGAATGAAATGCATTTGCATGTATTGATAGGAATATTGAAAAAATTCTTCTATCATGTGAAAGGAGCAGATAATTTCCATCTATTTTTGTTTCAAAAAGCAAAAGATGGAGATATGTGTATTCAACCTCCCTCCCATGCCTCCCCCTCACATAGACATACATTCACACATCTCTAGGTAGATGGATGGAAGGGTACAAAAGAACCTAGTGATAGTTTTTACCTCTGGTGAATGGGACTGTGGGTCTGGGATGGTAGGCAGGGTTTTGGGAGAAGGGGCAGTACTTGTTTTGTGCCATTTGGATTTTTTTTTAATATGGGTTTATCTTATTTTTCATAATTAAGACAATTTTTAAAAATTAATGACCAGGTTTTTTTTTTCTTTCTCAGGACTCAGCCCAGGAGAGTGTTATTACTCGAGATATCCATCGTACATTTCCTGCACATGATTACTTTAAAGATACTGGAGGAGATGGCCAGGAATCGCTTTATAAGATCTGCAAGGTAGGGCTCTCCACCTTATTTTTTCTAACTTATTTTGTAGGGATGTATTGTAGGAATCCATCTTGAATATTTTTAGATCTTTTTTATCTGTATTAATTTCTTATTTACACTGTTCCATGTTTTCTGCATACACTTACACCACCAGGTCCTCAGTACTGTGTCCTAGAGGGGACATTTTGGCTGTGTGTTATGTACCTCCTTCTGAGGGAAGAGGCACAGTGTGGCCTCAGGTTGGCTCTGCTACTCACAAACAGGAAAGGAACAGAGAGTCCTCTTAGGCTAGTGCAGTAAAGGCTCAGAGGAGTCCCAGCGACTCTGCCTTTCTAACAGGATAATGTGGCAGTTGTCTCAATTTTTTGACCTTAGGCAACAATAAGAAACAGTAATGTGGTGCCTGATTTTGAATATTGGCCAGTTCTCCGATATAGTTCATATACTCTGAATCTTTGTGCAGTTTTGATATCCCATTTTGAATTATTTTTTTCTCCCTTTCAGTAGGCCTGGAAGAAAACTGTTCCCTGATTTTCAGTAAATATGGTCTGCTTGGATACAACCATTCTGTCTCTTGTGGAGAATAGTTATCAGAGTAACTTGTAAAGGTTACATCAGAAATGCAGAATGACTTTTTAAATCATGATATATAGTTAACTCATACTGTAAGTGTTAATTGAGGCCAAAGACTCAAAATTACAAAATCTATTAAGCAAAGTTTTACTCTGTATCCTTAAACTTAAGATGCATTATGAAGTGTGATGGGTATACTTAATACTATCCTCACCTACCATTCTAGTAGAGATTGTTAATGAAGAGTGAACTGCACAAAAATCTTATAATATGGAGAAAAGTCACACACCAAGGGTGATTTGTAAGCGAGGTAGTCAGTTGCTGGATAATCACTTTAGCCTTTTATTGAGTAGCAGGGATTAGCTAGTAGGTTGTCAGAAGTATAATAATATACCTGTGTTGATTTATATTTACTGTTTTTTTAAATGGCACTTGTAAAAGCACTTGCCTCTATATGCTAACCAAGTAGGATTGATATTTAATTCTGCAACTGGCAATTCAGCTTTCATTAAAGCCCTTTTTGAATGTTTGTGGTTTAGCCCTCTGCCACTTACTATCCTGTCTTGTCTCCTCTCCTCTCCTCTCCTCTCTCCCACCCCTCCCTTCTCCTCTCCTCTTCTCACTTCTTCCTCCTAATGTATTATAAATATACCACTGATCAGAAATCTGTTTTTATATGGGTATGTCATTCTAACCTAGAAATGCATAAATAACTTAAAATATGAGTGTGTACTGATTTCTGGAAAGTGATAAATCATTTAGTTTTAAAAATGGCAAAGACCATTTGACCACCAGAAAAAAATGTATAATATATTCATTATATGCTTGTAAAAGACAAAAGTAATTATTAAAAAAAATTTCTACTGGTTTTGTAATTCTATAAGCTAATTAGCTTCTGGCTTAAAAAAAGAATATATTAAAATTTATGTGGTTTCTGAGTTTATTTAAAAGGGTCTGGCTTATTATATATGGAACATTTTCCCCCTAGCATTTAGCATATTTTCAGCCAGTCACTTTTCCCTCAATTTTCTGACTGATATTAGATACTTTTTTCACATAACTAAAACAGAGGGTTCTGTGCATTTGAGGCCTCTGACTTGAAATTTGGCTCCATTGTAATAAAAACAGTATTTGCCCCATTTTATATATATTTAGACAGGAAACATCTGAAACATTACTAAACATGAAGATAAAATTTAAATAGTTGGTACATTTAATAGTTGGTAGTTATCCCTGTCTTTGATATTGCAGATAATAATCCAATCTTTAATTCACTATAAAATATTCATTAGTATATTCACACAGTTTGTGTAGCCATTTTAGATTATCAGTGTATATTTTGCAACATGACTAGACAGTTTTAAAGCTCCTTCTGAGTAAAGAATATTATAAAAATGGAGCTCTAAGATCTTATAATTGCTGAGTAGCTTAAATTGCACTAAATTTTGAGAAAATGTGGAAAACAAAAGAATCATATTAAAAACACTTTAACATTAAAAATAGTAAATAAAAGTTGCTAAGGCTTGTAATATTGTACTAAAATACGTATTTACCTAAACATGATTTCACAATATTCTGTGATAATGGAGAACAGCAGAGATAAATATATCAGAAAATGTTGGAGAACCCAAAATTTGCTGGGGTCCTACCATGTGGACCACTTGGTTTGTAACTGAAAAATTCTTTCTCTTCTTGATCAGTATTTAATAGTCCAGCACTCATGCAGGAGAATCTCAGGTGGTGGTGATAACTCACAAACAGGCTAGCATACTTACGAGTAGCTTGGAGTTAAATATTCTCAGAGAATTTATGCATTTCCTTTGCTTTTTGTGTGTATTCAATTTGAGCCATAGTCATTATTTTATGAGCATCCCATATCCCTGAAAGCTACTATGTGTGATGTTTAAGGCTACTTAGTATGGTATGCCTGTTCTATTATTTTTATTTGTAGGATAATAATCTAACATCATACCTCACACTCTCAGCAATATATCTTTGAGTTTGCATTCTGGATACCTTGTATAAAACGGAATAAACATTTATAATGTCTTCATCTTAAATCAGCCACTTTGTTATATAATCTGTAAATAAGGATAATTTTGCTTCTTCCTTTCCAATTCTTCTTTTTAAAAAAAATCTTTTTCTTGTCTTACTGCATTGGCCAGAACCTCCATTCTTGTGTTAAAATGAAGCAATGATAGTAGGCATCCTTGTTTTGTTCTTGATTATAAAGGAAATGCACCTAATGATTTACCACTAAGAATGGTGCATCTTATTCACATCAGCAATACAGTTAAATAGACCTTTATTTAATACAGTGTTTTCCATGTGATATAACGATTTCAAATTTACAGAGTATTTTCACATTACCTCATTTATTTCTGATAACTCGCTATCAGTGGAGCCTATATTAGAAGTAAAATAAGTTATGCTCTTAAATTGAGTCAGAAATTTTTAAGAGAATTTCAGTTATAATAAGTGTAGGAATCAATTCTGGCTTCAAGGATATGAAAGTCTGACTTTGTAGCTGAAAAGTTTTCAGTGGCTCTGGTGAAATGAGAAATGATCTGAACTGTCAGATCAGAGGGAAGACTGTTAAAAACTTGCTGTCATGTTTTAATAGCCCTGTCAATTTCAGGATTTTGCCTCTTAATATCTTTTTCAGAGTAGGAGGAAATTGAAATGGTTCAATGATTATTCTGTTGTCATAAACTTATGTGTGGAAGTTGAATTGAAAGCATAATACTAGAATTTATAGGATTTGGAAAATGAAAAGATTTCCATTTCCTTCCCTTCCATTACCTCCCCTTCTTCCTTCCCTCATTTTCTTAGTTAGGTAATAACATATTTTAAAATAATGTCCTTGAATAAATATTTCCACTCCAAGTATCTTCAGCATTTTTCTAATTTACATATGATGTAAAGTCTGTTTTTAGCTGGGAAGCAGCTTGGCACAGTTTAAAGGACTGAACATCAGGCAATCTGCTTCTGGTTTTGATTCCTCCCATAAGCAGATCTAAGACTGGGAAAATCACTTTTTGGATTTCCTCCTCAGTTAGTATGGAGTGTGCTAAGATTATTCCAATTCCAATTTACTATGATTCTAAGTGTTGTTTTTTTAAAAAGAATTCCTAAAATAATATAGATGAATGCAGAATTTAACAATTTCTATCTCAGAAATTGATATATAATGTATAATATTTGAAATAATATAATATACCCTATCAATATCAGAGCTATAAAGGAGTTTAATTTAACTCTGAAGACTTTAACCTGACTTGTGTTTGGGTGTGTTTCATGCACACATGAAATGGAGTACATTTAGTGATTTACTTTTAGATGTATATCTCTTTATAAGACCTAAGACCAGTCAGTCATAGTAATAAGCTAAACTTATTGTTCACAACAGTGTAAATTGAATTGACTATTGGTATTTGAGGCAAATTGCTTTTTCTGCTTTTCTGATTAGTGCAACTACTTTCTGAAAAAGGCATTACTGCTGTGAATTGAATGGGAGGGATTGAATATGTTATAGAGAGATCAATACCCTTATTTATCTGTGTTAATAATTTGATAGGATAATGGTTTATTGAAGGACAAAAATAAGCAACCTGTTTTATCAAATAATTTTCTCAAAACAATATTGGATTTAATACAAGAACTAAAACATTTCAGGTATTTTGGTACCAATAATGAGGGATCTGCTGCATGATGTTGAAGAACGCAATGACCCCTGACTCTTGTAAAATTAGATATAATCATACATTACTTAATATTGTTTTCTAGACTTAGAAGGGTATTTGTGGTTACAGGGATGAATTATTTTTCACTTAGTTGATAGCATTTTCAGTACAGTTTTCTATCTATGTGACTATTTGTAATAAAACTCTCTTCCTTAGGGGGCTTGGGTGATCCCTAGTTTGAATGACAGCATTTACTGAGTACATTATAGTCCACTACTCTTTACACTACATAATCCAGTTTTCCCAACAGTGTGAGTAACCTTTGGGACTCCTCCTAGTCATACTCTTAGAATCTGATTGGCCCCAGAATGAGGGCCCTTTGGTGTGGAATGATAGGTATTTCTGGATCAAAATGCATCCAGAAAGATTTAGTTTACAACTGTACCTTGGGGGAATCATGCAGCCCTTGGAGAATCAAGGTCTTTTCCATTCTTTGTGTACCTCCTCTCTCTCCCCTGAGTTGCTGGCAAGCTTCTTTGAATTATAGCAGCCCTCTAAGGTGGATCTAAATAGGGGGCTGCTGAGGAATCCTTTGAAGCCCTGGGGTCACTCTACTTTGCCAACACATCCTAATGAGCTGTGAGTTAAGTAGTTTCAGAAAACCTTGAGAGACAGCAAAGTATTCTCATACAAATTAGTTTCCTTAAGGAACATGAATTCTCTCAGGCCATACTGGAAGGCTTGAAGAACTTTCCTAATGTTCAGATGATGACTAACATAAACATGATAATAATAGTAGAAACTTGTGAAGCGCTCTGGTTTAGAAAGCTCTTCTGTGCATGTTATTTGATTCCCATAGGTACTCCACTGGATAAGTAGAATTTCCCACATTTTATAGATGAAGTCCAGAGAAATTAAATAATTGGCCTAAAATTTCATAGGCACTAAATGGCAGAGGCTAGCTTGAACCCAGATCTGTTAGCATGAAATTCTGTAGTGTTTCTACAATAATATTATGATTATACATGTGTGATGAAGAAAAATTATGATTTATTTAATACCTCCCATGCACCAGAAACTATGCTAGGCACTTTTTACATGTATCATATTACATAGTTTTGACAATTACCCTGGAGGTAAACGGTATATTTCTGTTCTTATACTTAGGCTAACAAAGTCTCAGAAGGTTAAGCATTTACGTATGTCCACAGATAAAAGATTATGAAACTGTTATTCCTTTCTAGGCAGGTCTAACTGCAGACTTTGTACTATAGTGGCTTTTCTAAGTGTTAGAGGGACGGTATTTAAATATCGAGTGATCTCAGCATCATCACTGTAAGTGAAATACAGAGGGATAGGAAATATTTTTCTGTGAAGCTGAAAACTAAAGTGCAAGGAGAAAATGACCGTATGTGCCGATACACGTAAATATCTTAGAAAAAATAATAATAATGAGAGAAGATCAGGGGCACCAATGTGGTCCTCACTAATGTAGGAATTACATGGCTTCGAGTCAAGGCAAATGTTTAAAATTTTTTTTCTAAGACAGCCAGTACAGGATTACTCAGAAGACAGACCAAGGACATACTTTGGGGCACCACAAAAGAAAAATGAGCTTCTTTTTAATTATTTAATTAGAATTTCACAATCTGAGATTCTAGAAAGAAGCTATATAAATTTCATATAAGTTTTGATTCCATTTTTAAAGATTATTTGAATTACATGTGGGGAATGGGTGCCATAATCTTTTTAGTGCTTAGGAACTTCAAAGGTTTTGATAAGACCCTAGAGACATCTAATAATAATAAATAGAAATTGGATGTCACACTTGGTGGCTTTTTCTTGTAGTTTGCTGATTGTAACTGGTAAGTCTTTTTTTTTTTTCCCAGTCTTGTCAAGAAATACATCAAGACATAACTCACTGTATAAGTTTAATGCATGATTGTTTGGTTTACATATACTGTGAATGATTACTACAACAGGTTTAGTTGACATCCATCATCTCATAATAAAAAGAAATGGAAAAAAGTTGTCCTTGTGATGAGAACTTTTAGGAATTACTCTCTTAATACATTTCCTATATACCATATAGCAGTGTAAACTGTAGTCATCATTTTGTACATTATATCCTAGGGCTTATTTATCTTATAACTGGAAGTTTGTACCACCTTCCTCTAATTCCGCCTGCACACTCCCCACCTCTCATAACCACAAATCTTACCTGTTTTCCTATGAGTTTGGTAGTGATTTTGTTTGTTTTTTTTAGTTGAAAAAAATCCCGTACAAAATAATAAGGGAAAACCCAATTGTAAAAATGAGCAAAAGACAAACAGGTTTGTCATGATAGAGGATTTCCTAATGGACAGGAGTTTGTGAAAAGGTACTCATCCTCACTGGACCCATGGAAACGCATATGAAAACACAGTGACATACACTACACATCCACCCAAATGGTAAAATTTAAGTGTACCAAGTGATGAAAATATAGAGCAACTGGAATTCTTACATACTCCTGGTTGAAAGGTAAATGGTAAAACTTTGAAAACCTGTTTGCCAATGTCTACTGAAGGTGAATATGTCTATACTCTTTGACCCAGAAATTCCATTCCTAGTATATACCTAACAGAAATGCACACTTAGGTGCACCAAAACATTAATACAAGGGTGTACATATCAGCATTATCTATACTGAGAACAACACAAATGCCTACCAAAATTAGAATGTGTACTGTAGTGTGGGATAGTCATACCTTTGTTAGCCCTTTCTTTTTTATAAGTAATACTTACCTTAAAATCACCTTAGAGCTCAGGTACCATTAAGAAAACTTTAACATTTACTATACATATAATAAAGTGCAAAAATATTGAGAACATAACTTAGTGAATTTTTCCCCTGTGGACACTGCTGTGTAATTACTGTAGGATAGAGACGGAGACTTCTACTAGAACTTTAGAAGCCTCTCTTATTTCCCCTTCGGATTCCCACCCCCAAAGGTAACCACCATTCTGATATCTATTACATATATTAGTATTGCCTCTTTTTGAATCTGAGACCAGATTGGTGGTTGCCAGAAGCAGGAAGTGGGTGAAATGGGTGAAGTGAATCAAGATGTACCAACTTCCAGTCATGAGGATGTGGTGTACAGCGTGGTGACTATAGTTAACAGGACTATATTGCATATTTGAAAATTTCTAAGAGAGTAGATCTGAAAAGTTCTTATCACAAGAAAAACAATCTGTAACCATGTATGGTGATGAATATTAATAAGATTTATTGTGGTGATCATTTCACAATGTATACAAATACCAAATCATTTGTACACCTGAAACTACGATAATGTATGTAAATTTTACCTGAAAAAACAAAGAAAATGCCTCCATTTCGAAAAAAAATTACAGTTCTAAACTGCAATGATTAAAAAACCAGAAGTACAAGAAAATGTTTCTCATGTATTATTTATAGGAAAATTTCATTCCCTTGAAGATATATATATATATATATATATATATATTTTTTTTTTTTGGTACCATTAATGTACAATCACCTGAAATACATTATGGTTACTAGACACCCTATTGTCAAGTCCCCCCAACATACCCCACTACAGTCACTGTCCATCAGTGTAGTAAGATGTTATAGAATCATTACCTGTCTTCTCTATAAATACTGCCTTTCCTGTGTCCCCTGCTGCCACATTACGTGAGCTAATAATCATAATGCCCCTTTTCCCCTGTTATCCCGCCCTTCCCACCCATCCTCCCCAGTCCCTTTCCCTTTGGAAACTGTTAGTCCATTCTTGGGTTCTGTGAGTCTGCTGCTGTTTTGTTCCTTCAGTTTTTTCTTTGTTCTTATACTCCACATATGAGTGAAATCATTTGATACTTGTCTTTCTCCCCCTGGCTTATTTCACTGAGCATAATACCCTCTAGCTCCATCCATGTTGTTGAAAATGTCTGGATTTGTTTTCTTCTTATGGCTGAACAATATTCCATTGTGTATATGTACCACATCTTCTTTATTCATTCATGTACTGATGGACACTTAGGTTGCTTCCATTTCTTGCCTATTGTAAATAGTGCTGCGATAAACATACGGGCGCATCTGTCTTTTGCAAACTGGGCTGCTGCATTCTTAGGGTAAATTCCTAGGAGTGGAATTCCTGGGTCAAATGGTATTTCTATTTTGAGTTTTTTGAGGAACCTCCATACTGCTTTCCACAATGGTTGAACTAGTTTACATTCCCACCAGCAGTGTAGGAGGGTTCCCCTTTCTCCACATCCTTGCCAACATTTGCTGTTGTTTGTCTTTTGGATGTTGGCCATCCTAACTGGTGTGAGGTGATATCTCATTGTGGTTTTAATTTGCATTTCTCTGAAGATTAGCAATGTGGAGCATGTTTTCATGTGCCTGTTGGCCATCTGAATTTCTTCTTTGGAGAAGTGTCTGTTCAGCTCCTCTGCCCATTTTTTAATTGGCTGATTTGCTTTTTGTTTGTTGAGGTGTGTGAGCTCTTTATATAATTTGGATGTCAACCCCTTATAGGATATGTCATTTATAAATATATTCTCCCATACTGTAGGATGTCTTTTTGTTCTGTTGATGGTGTCCTTTGCTGTACAGAAGCTTTTTAGTTTGATATAGTCCCACTTGTTCATTTTTGCTTTTGTTTCCCTTGCCTGGGGAGATATGTTCATGAAGAAATTGCTCATGTTTATGTCCAAGAGATTTTTGCCTATGTTTTTTTCTAATAGTTTTATGGTTTCATGACTTACATTCAGGTCTTTGATCCATTTTGAGTTTACTTTTGTTTATGGGGTTAGACAGTAATCCAGTTTCATTCTCTTGCATGTAGCTGTCCAGTTTTGCCAACACCAGCTGTTGAAGAGGCTGTCATCTCCCCAATTTATATCCATGGCTCCTTTATCGTATATTAATTGACCATATATGCTTGGGTTTATATCTGGGCTCTCTATTCTGTATGGGTCTGTTCTTGTGCCAGTACTGCATTATCTTGATTACTGTGGCTTTGTAGTAGAGCTTGAAGTCAGGGAGCATAATTCCCCCTGCTTTAGTCTTCCTTCTCAGGATAGCTTTGGCTATTTGGGGTCTTTTGTGGTTCCATATGAATTTTAGAACTATTGGCTGTAGTTCATTGAAGAATGCTGTTGGTATTTTGATAGGGATTGCATTGAATTTGTAAATTGCTTTAGGCAAGATGGCCATTTTGACAATATTAATTCTTCTTTACCAAGAGCATGGGATGAATTTCCATTTATTAGTGTCCTCTTTAATTTCTCTTAAGAGTGTGTTGTAGTTTTCAGGGTATAGGTCTTTCACTTCCTTGGTTAGGTTTATTCTTAGGTATTTTGTTCTTTTTGATGTGATTGTGAATGGAATTGTTTTCCTGATTTCTCTTTCTGCTAGTTGACCATTACTGTATAGGAATACAACAGATTTCTGTGTATTAATTTTGTAACCCACAGCTTTGCTGAATTCAGATATTAGATCTAGTAGTTTTGGAGTGGATTCTTTAGGGTTTTTTATGTACACTATCATGTAATCTGCAAACAGGGATAGTCTGACTTCTTCCTTACCAATCTGGGTGCCTTTTATTTCTTTGTGTTGCCTGATTGCTGTGGCTAAGACCTCCAGAACTATGTTGAATAAAAGTGGGGAGAGTGGGCATCCTTGTCTTGTACCCGATCTTAAAGGAAAAGCTTTCAGCTTCTCACTGTTAAGTATAATGTTGGCTGTGGGTTTGTCATATATAGCCTTTATTATGTTGAGGTACTTGCCCTCTATACCCATTTTGTTGAGAGTTTTTATCATGAATGGATGTTGAATTTTGTCAAATGCTTTTTCAGCATCTATGGAGATGATCATGTGGTTTTTGTCCTTCTTTTTGTTGATGTGGTGGATGATGTTGATGGATTTTCGAATGTTGAACCATCCTTGCATCCCTGGAATAAATCCTACTTGATCGTGATGAATGATCCTTTTGATGTATTTTTTAATTCGGATTTGCTAATATTTTGTTGAGTATTTTTACATCTATGTTCATTAGGGATACTGGTCTATAGTTTTCTTTTTTGTGGTGTCTTTGCCCAGTTTTGGTATTAGAGTGATGCTGGCCTCATAGAATGAGTTTGGAAGTATTCCCTCTTTTTCTACTCCTTGGAAAACTTTAAGGAGGATGGGTGTTAGGTCTTCACTAAGTGATAAAATTCAGTGGTGAAGCCATCTGGTCCAGGCGTTTTGTTCTTAGGTAGGTTTTTGATTACCAGTTCAATTTCGTTGTGGGTAATTGGTCTTTTGAGATACTCTGTTTCTTTCTGGGTCAGCCTTGGAAGGTAGTATTTTTCTAGAAAGTTGTCCATTTCTACTAGTTATCCAGTTTGTTAGCATTTAATTTTTCATAGTATTCTCTAATAGTTCTTTGTATTTCTGTGTTTTCCATAGTGATTGTTCCTTTTTCATTTCTGATTCTGTTTATGTGAGTAGACTCTCTTTTTTTCTGGATAAGTCTGGTTAGGGGTTTATCTATTTTGTTTATTTTCTCGAAGAACCAGCTCTTGCTTTCGTTGATCCTTTCTATTGTTTTATTCTTCTCGATTTTATTTATTTCTGCTCTAATCTTTATTATGTCCCTCCTTCTACTGACTTGGGGTCTCACTTGTTCTTCTTTTTCTAGTTTCATTAATTGTGAGTTTAGACAGCTCATATGGGAATGTTCCTTCCTTTGGTAGGCCTGTATTGCAGTATACTTCCCTCTTAGCATGGTCTTCGCTGCGTCCCACAGATTTTGCAGTGTTGAATTATTGTTGTCATTTGTCTCCATATATTGCTTGATCTCTGTTTTTATTTATCATTGATCCATTGATTATTTAGGAGCATGTTATTAAATCTCCGTGTATTTGTGGGATTTTTCATTTTCTTTGCGTATTCATATCTAGTTTCATTCCTTTGTGGTCTGAGAAGCTGGTTGGTACAATTTCAATCTTTTTGAATTTACTGAGGCTCTTTTTGTGGCCTAGTATATGATCTATTTTTGAAAATATTCCATGTGCACTTTAGAAGAATGTGTATTCTGCTGCTTTTGGGTGTAGAGTTCTGTAGATGTCTGTTAGATCCATCTGTTCTAATGTGTTGTTCAGTGCCTCTGTCTCCTTACTTATTTTCTCTCTGGTTGATTTGTCCTTCAGAGTGAGTGGTGTGTTGAAGTTTCCTAGAATGAGTGCATTGCATTCTATTTCCCCCTTTAAATCTGTTAGTATTTGTTTCACATATGTAGGAGCTCCTGTGTTGGGTGCATAGATATTTATAATGGGTATATCTTCTTGTTGGATTGACCCCTTTATTATTATGTAATGTCCTTCTTTGTCTCTTGTGACTTTCTTTGTTTTTAAGTGTATTTTGTCTGATATAAGTACTGCAACTCTGGCTTTTTTCTCCATATTAGTTGCATAAAATGTCTTTCTCCATCCCTTCACTTTTAGTCTGTGTTTGTCTTTGGGTTTAAAGTGAGTCTCTTGAAGGCAGCATATAGATGCGTCTTGTTTCTTTATCCATTCAGTGACTCTATGTCTTTTGACTGCTGCATTCAGTCCATTTACATTTAGAGTGATTATGGATAGGTATGTACTTATTGGCATTGCAGGCTTCAGATTCGTAGTTACCAAAGGTTCAAGGTTAACTTCCTTACTATCTAAGAGTCTAACAACTCACTTAATATGCTATTACAAACACAATCTAAAGGTTTTTTGTTTTTTTTTCCTTCCTCCTCCATTCTTTATATATTAGGTATCATATTCTGTACTCTTTGTCTATCCCTTGATTGACTTTGGGGATAGTTAATTTAATTTTGCATTTGCTTAGTAATTAGCTGTTCTACTTTCTTTACTGTGGTTTCATTACCTCTGGTGACAGCTATTGAACCACAGAACACTTCCATCTATAGCAGTCCCTCCAAAATACACTGTAGAGATGGTTTGTGGGGGGTAAATTCTCTCAGCTTTTGCTTATCTGGAATTGTTTAATTCCTCCTTCAAATTTAAATGATAATCTTGCCAGATAAAGTAATCTTGGTTCAAGGCCCTTCTGCTTCATTGCATTAAATACATCATGCCAGTCCCTTCTGGCCTGTGAGGTTTCTGCTGAGAAGTCTGATGATAGCCTGATGGGTTTTCCTTTGTATGTGATGTTATTTCTCTCTCTGGCTGCTTTTAATAGTCTGTCCTTATCCTTGATCTTTGCCATTTTAATTACTATATGTCTTGATGTTGTCTTCCTTGGGTGATTTGTATTGGGAGATTTGTGCACCCCCATGGCCTGAGAGACTATCTCCTTCCCCAGTTTTACGAAGTTTTCAGCAATCACCTCCTCAAAGACACTTTCTATCCCTTTTTCCCTCTCTTCTTCTTCTGTTACCCCTATAACGTGAATATTGTTTCATTTGGATTTGTCACACAGTTCTCTCAATATTCTTTCATTCTGAGAGATCCTTTTTTCTATCTGTGCCTCAGCTTCTTTGTATTCCTCTTCTCTATTTTCTATTTCATTTATCACTCCTCCACCATATCCAATCTGCTTTTAATACCATCCATTGTGCTCTTCAATGATTGGATCTACGACTGTAATTCATTCCTGAGTTTTGAATATCTTTCCGTACCTCCATGAGCATGTTAATGATTTTTGTTTTGAACTCCCTTTCAGGGAGAGTCATGAGGTCAGTATCATTTACATCTTTCTCAGGAGTTGTATTCATAATTTTACTTTGGACCAGGTTCCTTTGGCGTTTCATATTTGTATATGGCGCCCTCTAGTGCCCAGAAGCTCTGCTCTCTGGAGCTGCTCAGCCCCTGAAGCAATGTCTGGTATTACAGCGGAGTGGTATTGGTGCCTTGGGGGAGGAAAGAGCTGTTTCCTGTTTCCTGGCTGCTATGCCTGTCTCCACTGCCTGAACTAGTGGGCCGAGCACACAGGTATAAGCCTCTATGCTTTGCATATTTATTTGCTGTAGACAGGTCTTCACTCTGGCTGGCCTAATGCCATGGTAGGGTTTTCTGGTTTGCAAGCCTGGTGGGGTTGGCCAGGAGAAAAGCGCAGTAGTCTGCCTGTCACAGAGGGGGTTCTTGGAGCTGTGTAGGCAGTCAGGGAGCTGGAGCATCTGAAGATCGTGAAAGCTCCCAATCTGCTGGGCAGAGTGCATCCGGACAATTGTGTCTACCTGTCCTTTCTCCTGAGCAGTAAGCTCTGTGCAATCCTTGCCCCTTTAGCAGCCCTCTTGCTAAGGGCTTCTTTGTTAGGAAGTCTCTCAGAATGCCCGCCTTTCTTTTGTCCCCGAGCAGCTGGATGTGGATCCCTGCTTTCCAGAAGCAGCTGGAATCTTAGTCTCTCCAGGAATTCTTCCTGTCTTAGCTTTCCAACCTCCTAATTACAAGAGTATCATGCAAGCACCATGAAATGTAGGTTTGTGCTCCCCGAGCAGATCTCCAGAGTTAGGTATTCAGCAATCCCACATCTCCACTCCCTTCCTGCTCCATTCCTCTTCCTCCTGCCAGTGAGCTGGGGTGGGGGAAGGGCTTGGATCCTGCAGAACCACAGCTTTAGTACATTACCCTTTTCCGTGAGTTCTGCTCTTGTCTCCAGGTGTATGCAGTTTGTTGCAGTCCTCTTTCCTGGTGCTCTTTCAAGAGTACTTGTATTAGTTATATTTTCATATTATATGCGGTTTCAGGAGGAAGCCTCTGTCTCACCTCTCACGCCTCCATCTTTAATCCCAGTCTCAGATGGCTCTCAGTCTTATCATGGTTTCTTTAAAGGTAATGCATCGTTTTTCTGTTTTAAAATTTTATCTTTATCTTTGATTTTTCAGTATTTCTGTGATGTGCCCTTGGTATGGATTCTTTATATTGCTTGAAGTTTGTCACTTTATATTATGGCTTAACATAGTTGTCAGTTTTAGAAAATACTCAGCCAGTATCTCTCCAAATACTGTTTTGCCTCTATCCTTTATTCTGGACCTTCAAGTATTCATGTTTTACCATGTCCCTTCTATCTCCTATTCTAAGTTATATATTTCCATCCTTTTTTGATATCTCCATTTGGTTATTTTTACTAATCTCTCCAATCTATTGAATTCTTAACTTTGGTTGTTTTATTTTTCAGTTCTAGAATTTCCATATGATTCTTTTTAAAAATAGATCCCAGTTCCTTGGTGAAATTATTTTTTTCTTCTATTTTATTGAATAGATTAATTATAGTTATTGTAAAGTCCAAGTCTGATAAATTCTAATATCTCCTCACCCATTAATATACCCCTATTGTCTCTTGTCCCTTGATTTTACATTTCTACATAATTCTAATTCTGCTTCATTGCCGAGGACAATTATGCTTATAGCCATTCAGAATAGGAAATGCAATGCTCACACATATACAAATACACATAAGAAAACTTAGCAACCTGAAGTTGAAAAGCTTTATTTTGTGTGTATTTGTATGTGTGTGTTTGGGGTTAACTTCATCCTTAGCTTTTGCTTACAATATTTCAAAAACTTTTTTGTGTTTTTATTAGGATTACTAAAGTCATATTTGAGGGATTATTTTGGGTTTTATTTTTTTTGTCCTCTTTAATATACATACTAATAGAATAGACTTTCTATGAGTCATAACTCAACTGAGAAGATAGGATGTTATTTTAAATATGGATTTTTCTGAAAGTGTAACAATGAAAAGGTCAGGCTTATGAAGCTAGAGTCCCAGAAGGAGAACGAGTGATTTGTAATGCTCTTGAGAGTGTCTGAAGAGATTTTTAAAATTTCTTTATGTGCTTGGTCCCATAAGATCTTTTCTTGAAATAGCTTTGTAGTTTCTGTGGACCCTGTAGTCTTTCAACTGAAAGGCTAATTGAAGCCATCACACCATTACTAGAATAAAGAAGAGAAAGGATAGGATTATATGGGGATGTTAAAAATGCATTAAATTAGAATACAGGGATTGTCTGTGTCCTAAGGGTTTCATTATAATCACTCTTTTTGGAAAACAGCACTACTCTTTGAGGAAGAAAAGTAAGATTACTTTTTAAAATAGAGAAGGAAAAACAAAACTAACCTGCAAAGACATAACATAGAAAACCTGAAAAAGCTACTCATTGTGTGCCTCCTGAATTTATGATTTTTTTCAAAATAACGATTTGTTTCTGTATTAGATTCAAAAGTCTTAAATATTCTAAACAATAAACACACAGTTATTCCTGAGTGGGTTAGCTATAGAATTATGGGGCCTCATTTCCTGTTTACTAATTGCTATGTAGTTGGCAATATCTTTACAATGTTGAAGCCTCCTTGTTAACCAGGCCTCTTCCTGCATCTTTTAAAGACCTAGTAGGGTGTGAATCTCAGTTGCTCTCCTCCTCCTTCCCATCTGTCCAGATCTTAGCTGCCTACTTCCCTTGTGAAGCTTGTCCTACTCTCTTCTACTCAGTGATTTACAGATTTAAAAATACTATAAAGTTTAGATAATTATCATGGATTATGTTTTGAACATTATCTGATTAATTTCATTTAAGTCTTTCCTGCAGTATGTATGTTCAGTCTTTGAGGGAAGAGGCTATCTCTGACATTTTCTTTTTCTTTGTCTCAGAGAGCAGCGTGTGGTACTAGTTACACAGATGTCAATATAATTAACTCTATGGTCTCGACTTGATGAAACTGACTGCATTAGTTCAGGTCTTCTAAGAAGCCTGTCACCAAAACAGGATTACATGTGTAAGAGTACCATTGGACCATAGTGCTAGTCTGATCCCAAGGAAAGAAGAGAAGAAGGAAGGAAGGTTAGGAGGAATTGTCTTAGACTATGTACTTCTAAAGAAAGATTGGCAAGGCCAACTGGGGGAGTCCTCAGCCTAAGTTCCCTGTGAGGTTCCACGTCTCCCAGAAGCTGGCCTGATTGTACTCAGTCATTGGCTGAGAGCAGCCTGTGGGAAGTGTGGTCTTGGTGCAAATGTAGGTATGGATTTCAGAGCACAGCACTTGGGACCCTCGGTCAATTATGTTCCCTGCTGTTGGAGATCAGAAAGGTGTGTTTTCATGGTCACCATATTAATATTTTAGATGAAAATTAATGTACATAAACTCTAAACGAGCTCTCTTATTTCTACTATTTTCCTTCTTCTGTAAAGTAATTTTATCCATAAAAATAATTCAGGCTAACTCCTTAAGAGCAGGGCTGTTGTTTTTATTTTGTAGGGTTCCTTTGTAATGTTCTTTACCTACCATTTTGTAAAAATCTAAAGTCTCAGGATGAAAACTAGATATTATGAATAATTTACCATAATAATCATACAATAATTTATTTATAATAAGAATATTAAGTGTTTTTTAATGAATATGATAGTGTACTTATTCTACATTCCCTTTTTTTAAAAACCAAGTGTATCAGTTCACTTTTAAATTGTTGCCAAGGGCCTTTTTAAAAAAAAGTGTTATATAAAAGGAAACTTACATCTAGGAATTTTGCCAGCAATGTTAGATAAGAAAATTGCTTTGTTAGTGAATGTGAGTACATCTAGTCTTCTACATTTATTGTTGCCAGTGTTTAGATTACTCCACATCAGTAAATCTATTTTTAGAGCCTGTGTGGATACTCCGCTTTTTACAAGTATACAGGACAAATTTAATAACCTTCTTAAAACCCAAATTTTTATTATTGGAATCAACAGAGAAAATGATTCTGTCAAATTTATTTATATACATGTATATTTCCATATTTCTCTATGTTTTTCAAAACAACCTCAAACTTATAGAAAAGTTGAAATGCAGAATTTTCTTTCCCTGTACTCTTTGAGAATGATGTGCCAAAATGATGCCATATCACCCCCAAATCCTTGAGGGTGTTTTATAATAAGCAAGAGTATTTCCTGCATAACTATAATACAACATCCAGATCAGGATAGTAACATTGCTATTTAGATAGATAGGATTGCTACTACCTAAGCCTTAGACTTTATTCTGGTTTCATTAATTGTCCAAATAACGTCCTTTATAGAAAAAGGATCTAGTTCAGAATCACACATCTCATTTAGCTGTTGTGTCTCCTTAATTTCCTTCTATCTAGAATAGTTTCTCACTCTTTCCTTCACTTTCTTGGTACTTTTGAAGATTATAGTCCAGTGCTTTTTTTAGAAAGTCCCTCAATTTGGGTTTGTCTAATGTTTCCTCATGGTCAGATTCAGGTTATGATAGAATCCAGACCTGAGTACCACCTTTCGAATAAGCCCACCCACCATCTCAGAGGGACCTAGGTGTCATATTACCTAGGCTACAGGCATTCTCCAGAGAACACGTCAGCAAGCCAGAAGTCCACCTTTCCCCTGAACCCTCCCCTCAAAGAACGCGCCAAAAATCCTGGCCATAAAAAGCCTCTTGACCTGTTAGAGACCCCTTTCCTTTGTTCTGCTGTCCAGACAGAGGGGTCCCTCTCAGATTCAGCAATAAACATGCTTGGACTGTTGAGTTCACATACCCTCTTTTCTTTCATCTATCCCCTCTCTTCTTTCAGGTTATACATCTTTGGCAGGAATAACATAGAAGAATGATCTGTTCTTATGTCTTCCTTTTAGTGCAAAGTTGTGGTTTTTCCAATTATTGATAATGATCACTTTGATCGCATAAATAAGATACTGTTCACCAGGCTTCTCCACTGTGAAGTTATTCTTTATCCCTTTGTAATTAATAAGTATTTTGTGTGAGATAATTTGTAACCATGTAAATATCCTCCTCCAGACTTTGTTTATTATTTATTTATTTGATATCATATTCAAATGGGCTCATGAATTCTTATTCAGTGTATTGTATTTTCTTAGCATCATTATTTGTTTTGCTGTCAGATTATCCTCAGTTGGACAGTGGGAGACCTTTAAGCTTGGCTTCTGTGCCCTTTTAACATACTCTGTCATTCTTTAAGCTGTGCTTTCTTTATGGCTCAGAAAGATGTAAGTCTAGAATTAGCCATTTTTACAAGGAGCCCTGTTTTCTTTAGTCAAAAATAGTAAGAAACCAAGATCTATATACTATGTGTGTTCATTGCTACTAGGATGTCAGAGCTCATGAGTCATTCCAGTGGACAGAGCTAGGGAATGTATGTACAAATGAATACATGTATAGATATACATAGGCATGTACATAAGACATACATTTGCAACCACATTTTCTCTTTTTATTCACATGCCATAAAATTGACTCTTTAAAAATAAGTACAATTTAGTAGTTTTTAATATATTTATGAGGCTGTGGCAGCCACCATTTAATTCTAGAACATTCCCATCACTCCACAGGAAATCCTGGATCCATTAGAAATCACTCTCCCTCATCCCTGCCTTCAGCCCTTGCAGCCATTAATCCATTAATCCACTTTCTTTCTATAGATTTGCTAGGTTTTGTTTGTTGTTTGGTTGGCGACTTTTGTGAACAGCTCTGTAAAGCTGTACTCTTTGTCATGTGTGGCCTCTGGAGTCTCTGCGTGGTGGTCAGCTTATTATTGGATAGAGATTTCCTTAAATACCTGGAAGCTGTACAGCTCCCAGTTTTTGCCAAAAGGCTGTGTGTGTGTATTTGGGCATGTCTTCATGACTTAGCCTGCCATTTGGCAACTATGTCTTGCCTGCATTTCCTGCTTGTGCAGAGCCTCAGGGTCAGCCAGAGGTGACAGCTTAGAGCCTTCTCAGTCCTTTCCTGAGAAGGCATAAAACTTTGGGCATCTGCACAGCTGTACACATGGGCTTGGCCCTCTAGATTTTCAAAAATATGTCTGAGCCTTTCAAAACCTTTATGGACATCTCATGCCACAGCTTTTCCCTTTATGACTTTTGGTTAGTCTGTTTTCTTGTCCAACTTTTATCCACAACCTCAAGCAGTCACAAAATTAAACAGTTGCTTCTAATTGTTTTTGACAAATGGCACTGGGGAGAAAGCTTTTCACGTTAAGTCAGCCTTGCAAGTGGAGTCTTCAGGGAACCACTAGACAGGTCAAATAATTATAATTTTCTGGGAATGATTCTTGTCAGGAGCTCTAGCCCCATTTTGCTCCCTCTGATGGCTGCCAGGTTGCTTGTTTTCACTGCAAATGTAGGCTGTTAGTTTTCAAGGAATGTCATCGTGGAACTGTAGAGCAGCAGACAGAACCATGGCAAGTTATGAAGTTTCCTGTTCTTACTGACATTTAGTTGTTTTTCTGGAATAAATGTCCCCTAGGCTGCTGCAAACCTTTGATCAATTTCCAGATTGCTGAAAAAACTGGTTATAACAATTTTTGCCATTTTTCCTGTTGTTATTGAGGAGCACACTTTCAGGGATCCTTACTCTCCTTTTTTTGCTGATAAAACTGCCCATATTTGTTTTTATATCTGTTTACATATGTTGAAAACCATGGATTCATAGGTATACTTCCATCTCCAATCCAACCCCAGCAGATTAATGCTAGTGTTCTTCCTGCCCATATTTATAACTCCCTTATCTAACAATGGGCACTCTAGCTCCCATCATCCTTAGTATATTTATTTATTCAATCAACATTCCTGTATGTAACCCCATCTCCCATTGATGCTGCTACTCTTTTCTCGCACAAGCGGCCTCCTAACCATGGTCAGGTTCTAAAACCCTGTGCCAGAATGTCACCCCTGCATGTGCTCCTTATCCTGTCAGGCACTGATTACCCATTCTTGGCCACCCACTTACCCACATGGGTGGCCTGTCACCTGGTTAGGGTCTGATAACCCATGCCAGGCCACCACACTGTGGCACATCTGTCTTGCTTTGCCAAATGGCTTCAGGAAGAGAAGGGGAATCGTTATGTCTTTTAGTGATGAGGTTTTTTTATCCTTTTTATCCTTCATGAGTTTTATTTGTGAGAGTTTGTAAAGATGACTTAGACTTACATTGGGATACCTGGTTTTAAAGAGGAGAAAAAACGGTGGAACTTAAGTCTCTCTAAACAAATTTGCGGAGGGTGGTGTGTATAGAAAAACTGATCATTCTCAAGAAGTCAGTGAAAAAAAAAAAGTCAGTGAAACTAAGAATACATAAGAATTTTAGTGTTGTGTTAGACCCCATCCCTACAGCTCTGTATTCATCTGAATGATGGTTCAAATGGGAAATTTGGAAAAAGGACATAGGAATTCTCCTTGACCTGTCATTGCTGCAGTTTATTCAGCTCTTCAGTAAGTACTAAGCACTGTGTTTAATCTTCAAATAAACTTATATGGTGGGTTCTATTATTATCTTTGTGTTTCAGGTGAAGCTATCTGCTCCCCTTTACCAGAAAAAGTCCTCAAAAGGATTTGTCTATACCTGCTGTAACCAATGCCTCTCCTCTAACTCTTTCCTAAACTCATTTCAGTTAGGATTTCATCTATATTACTGCCCTGATAATGGTCTGGTCAGAAAACAAATGTATGTCCAATCACAAAGTATCACCACAGTCTTTTCCATCTCAGTTAATAATAACTATTCTTTGAGTTGCTCAGACTAGAAACCTTGCATTATCCTTGACTCTCCTTTCTTCCTTTTACCCCACGTGTTGAGAAAGTGACAACTGTTACCTACCACCAGGAGCAGCAGTCTCAGGATTGCAACCCACTGCATGGTTTGCAGGGTTGAAGTTACTAAGATATGATTCACACAGGCATTGGATGGAACAATGCTTCACTTTCACAGAAAAGAGACAAAGCAAGATCAGCTTCTACAGTGAGTGACAACCGAGAATGAGTTTTAACACTACTGTTGCCACAGGGAGAAGATCTGCATACACTCCTCTTGTGATGCAAATAAAGGACCCCATTCCCTCCTTGCGAGAACATAGATAACAGTGGGGTTGGCTAAGTGCCATATGACACACACTCTTAAGCAGAACAAAGAAGTTCACATGAAGCCCTGAACAGAGAAAGATATTCCCAAATAAGGTGATAAGCCCCTCACAGGCTATGAGGACTCCTCAGCTCCATGTGAGGAAATGTTCCAGTCCTATAGCACTCTCTTTTGCAGCCATGCAAAGGCACATAACCCTACACATATAATCCGTTAGTGGGCTGCCTTGTTCCTTGTTGAGTTGTTACAAGAGGTCCCAATTATGACATGCAGCAATGCCAATACCCCCCTGTGAAAACAGGTTATTTCAAGCTTTTATCAGTGGCAACCACTCTTAGGCAGCAAGTAGTTTTGGAAATTTCCTTGATGTCAATACCATCTGAATGTGGACTTTTGCTATCTGTATTAATGCCAGTGGCCTCATTTGCTGTATCATTACAATTTGGCTTCTTATAGTAATATGTTTGAAAAGGATTAAAGCTGGTATTCTAAGAACATGCCCTTCACTGGTTGTGTAAATAAAACTGTAGAATGACACTTCAAAAAAAAAAAAAGCTCTATCTCCAAAATGTATCCAGAATCTATTTCTCACCACCTCTGCTGCAGCCACTGTGATCTAAATTACAGCTCTCTGCTTGGTCTTCTTGCTTTCAGTGGCTTTCTGTTTCATCCATTGTTAAAGTCAAAGCCCTTACAGTGTACACAGCTGTACACTTCATGTGTTATATTCTCTTCATCATGCATTCTGACCCAGCTACACATTCCAGGCTTGCTTACACTTTAGAGCCCTTGCACTGGCTGTTCCCTCTGCTTGGAACACTCTTCTCCCAGAGGTCTGTATGGTTTGCTCTTTCGTCTCTCTTGACTCCTTGCTCAAGTGTTACTTTCTCAGTATGGCCTGCCCTAACCACCCTACTTATTGCCATCTCCTCTTAACCCTGCATTCCTCAGACCCTTTTCCTGCTTTACTTTTTATACTACACTTACTGCATTCAGACATACATATTTAATGCATGCATGCATGCATGTTGTCCTTTTCCACTAGAAACTAAGCTTTATGAGAGCAAAGTTTTTTGGTCCATTTTGTTCACTACTTTCTTATACGTAGTAGATGCTCAGTAAATATTTGTTGCATCAAAACAGTTGAAACTTAGGAAAGTTAAATAATTCTGGTTAAGTGGCAGAGTTCGAATTTGAAGTGTTTGGCATTCAGATCTACTATTAGAAAACTTTTAAGGAAATTTTTTAGCAAAGAACTTTAGAGTACTTTATTATTAACAACTTACTGTCCTGGGCACTGTAGTTATGGGCTAATTTTGTGATCTAGGTTCATAATCTCATAACAGTATTGCTTTTATGGGAAAACACATTCTGAGTTTCAAAGAAAATCCTCGTAAATGAGCTGTTAATTATTGTGGACTCCTTGTACCAAATAGTAAAGGAATAGGAAACCATATCATTGATTATGATTCTAAAGGCATGGGGGAAAGGAATATGATGAAGAATGGGTACTGAAAATGTTTAATAAAAATATTGATTTATATTTTTTTATTTTATATATTTTATATTTATAACCAAAATTTAAAAGTTAAATTATAGCACGGGAATGCATCTATATTAATTTTTCACTTGGCTTTTCTAATATTTGAGGCCCTTCTTAAAAGTAATATTTCTTCATTCTAAATCAATTAAACATCTGGCTTTATTAAGAACACTTTTTGTAAGCTAATTCAAAAATAAATTATTTAAGCTTAATCCTATATAGGATCTCATATACACATGCATACCCAAAATTAAGCTGAAATAATTCTGAAATACCCAGAAGGTATACAGATATAGATATAAATATTTATCCCAGAGGATAAACGCACCCACCCCTCCCCACTGCACACAGAATTCATAGATTCTATATTTGCAAATTCTCCTACTTGTTAAATTTATTTGTAACCCCAAAATCAATACCCTTGGTGCTTTTGTGGTCATTCAGTATGCCTATGCACTGTGTGGAAAATCTGAGTTGCCTGATGCATACATTCCAAGTTCAGATTCTTGTTTCAACTCTCATACTGTAAACAATATTGTCCTTTTTGCAGTATATTTAGTGCCGTGTTTTTGTGCTTTTGATAACCTTGGTGTTGATGATTTTGCTGTTTGACATGGCCCCAAGTGTAGTGCTGACATGCTGTCTAGTTAAGCTAAGCCCAAGAAGGCTGCAATGTGCCTTATGGAGAAAATATGTATGTTAGATAAACTTTGTTCAGGCATGACTTGTAGTACTGTTAATCATGATTTCAATATTAAAAATGAATCAACAGTTCATATTAAATAAGGTGTACTTAAATAGAAACACACATAAAACAAGGTTAATGTGTTGATGGGTTGCCAAAAATGTTGTGACTAAGAGCTTGCAGAAGCATAATGCTTTTTTACTCCCTATGAGCAGTTATTCAGTATCCGCTAATTCCATGTTTGCAGCAACTTTATAAAACAGAACTATGGCAAGTAATGAGAATCTGCTATACATACATATAATTCTCTCCAAAAAGAGTAATTCTCATTTGTTATCTATTTCACTGTTTTGATCATTTTGATTTGTCTTTCATGTATTTATATTCTAAAGATGTCACCCAAATTGAAATAAAACCACTGAATAGAAGATTACTAATAAGCAACTTAAAATTTAATTATGAAATATGCCATACATTCAAATGAGGACACTTCGTTTGTATTTATAATTTTTAAAAATTGATAATAGAAGTAACATTCTTATACCCACACCTTAGGAATATAATATTACCAGTTATCTTTGAATACTCCTGGGTGCTGCTCTCAGATTTAGTCTTCCCCCACTAGTCAGCCACTCTCCTAAATTTTATGATTGTCATTCCTCTATGTTCTTTAACTAAAGCCACTTCTCTGGTTAGTCATGAATATTTATAGCAAAAAGAAAAACATTTGTTCTGTCATAAGGTTTTATGGTTGCTTACCTGAACTCTGCCACATATGTCAGTAATCATTACGCTCCAGGGACAGTACAGTGACAGTAACCAAGACCTTGAGCTCAGCTGCCTGAGTTTGAGTTCTGGCCTGCTGCTTCCTAACTGGGTGACCTTGAACAAGTTATCTACCTTCTCTGTGCCTTGGATAAAAGGAGGATATTAATAGGACTTACTTTTCTTTTATAAAAGGGGGGTGTTAATAGTACTTACTTCAGGGGGTTATTGTAAGAATTTAAATAAATTAATATAAATAAATACCTAGAGCAGTGGGTAGCAATTATTAATAAATAAATGTTAGTGGCTATTTAGTAGTTAGATTAATGCTAAAGGGTTCTTTGAAAAGCCACTTGTATTCTTAACTGCTGTATTAAATAATCTCTGCTTTAAATGTTACTCTAATTTTTTTTAGATGACCAGGGTCTTACAACTCATCACTCTGTGCTCCTTTTATTTAGCTTATTGTGGCATTACTTAAAAATAGTCTTTGCTTGGTGTATCTTGTCTCTTAGATTATGTGGAAACAGATCTCTTTGCAGTTAGTGAATAAAAATCTATTACACATATTTTGCACTTGGCTATTTCCCTCGCATACTGATTTAAGGGCTACTGGTGCCGAGAATAATAATCCAAATATTTTCGATGTTTTGACCTCAAGTTGGCAGAAGCTCACAGTAGGTGACAGATGAAACATTTGTCTATCTAACAAATGGCAAATTGCTTTACATAATTGTCAAGCTCCTGTTAAAGTGAGGATCTCTGAGTTAGTATTTCCTGCTTTCAGTGTTACTCTTAGATCTTTAATGAAGAAGTCGTGAGCTCAATACTTAGAGTTTGGAGAAATGGAGCATTTAAAACTGGCTAACTGAACTCTCTCTGTCAATAGCCAGCAAATCAGCAGATACAGCAGTTACCTTAGCAGTGCCAGGAAGCCAAATGGGGATCTGTTTGCGAAGTTTGACCTTTTCTTGTACGCCCACATAGCAACCTCTCTGGGTTGTTAGAGATCATCTTCTGATTTCCTATTCTTTCTTCCTGTGAATCTGAGCTTCCTTCATCTTTACCTGTAAGTGTATCTTTCTGATAAAATAGTACTGTATGTTGCCCATAACTGAGACAAAAGAGAAATGCCATTCTGTATTTCTTGTACCAATCTAGTTAAGGTTTGTGTAGGAGTGTTTATGGGGAAAGAGGCTTGTAGATAGATCTTTAGACATAACCTAGCTGTAAGACTAAAAACTTTCCTTAATGGTTTTAAGGTAATTCAAATGCTGTAGTGATTATTATATGTTTTGGGTTAGGAAAGAAAGCTTTACTTCTAGAAAATTATTTTCAAAGTTAGTATCCCTATCAATGGATAACAATTATTCACAAGGCAAAAAAGTCAAGTGTGTTTCCATATTTATTTGATTAAGGAGAATTTACATTATATGTAACCACTAGCACCAAAAAGATAAAACCTCACCAGCTCTCTCTGTTTTCGTGTTTAAGTTTTAGCCTTTAGTCAGCATATTAATAAATATATTACATACAGATATTAAAAGCCCACCTTCCCTAAACTCAGAAGCCATAGATTGGAAAAGATTAAGCTGCCCCTTGATCAGATTGTCATTTCTCTTGAGGATATGGAGTCTTATCCTTTATCCCTGTGGAACCTGAAAGCAAATCAGAACATAGGCCCTCCCACCATCTATGGACTGAAACACATAAATGTCTAAGAAGAATAATTCTGCACAGGTTGAGTCTAAGTGATTGTCTTCATCTGCTTGGACTGCTGTACCATTCGCTGTCGTACCATTGATGGGTAGCTTAAAAGGCAGTTTGCTTCTCACCGTCCTTGCAGCTCAGCAGCCCAGGATTAAGGTGCGGGCGTCTGGCACGGGCTCTCATCTCGCCTCATAGACGGCCGTCCTCCCTCTCTGTCCTCACCCGGCACAAGAATTGATGGCATTCTCTGGGGTTTGTTTTATAAGGACATGATCACATTCATGAGAGCTCTACTCACATGACCTAATCACCTCCCAATGGCCCCACCTCCAAATGGCATCATACTGGGGATTAGGTTTTGACATGAATTTTCAGGGAACACAGTCTATAGCAATGATATAATGAAGATTAAGGGAGCAGGCTCTGTGTTCAAATAGATCTGTGTTCAAATTCTGGCTTTTAGCTCTGCGACCTTACCCACATTAATTACTCGAAGTCTTTTCTTATCTCATGGACTTTGTGAGGATTAATTGAGATAATGGAAAAGCACTTAGCAATGTGTTGGGCACATAATACACAGGTCACGCTTCCTCAGACTTTTTTCTGATTTGTTTGCAACTATTTCCCTAGGCTGTGGTTTAACTATTTATTTTCTAAATGGCGGCTTTTCCTCAGTGGAGGTTTTTTATTTTTTTTTTATTTTGCTATTATTAATGTACAATTACATAAGCAAAATTATGGTTACTAGATTCCCCCTATTATCAAGTCCCTACCACATACCCCATTACAGTTACTGTCCATCAGTGTAGTAAGATGCTATAGAATCACTACTTGTCTTCCCTGTGTTATACTGCCTTCCCCGTATCCCATCCCCTTACATTATGTGTGCTAATTGTAATAGGCCTTTTTCCCCCTTATCCCTCCCTTCCCACCCATCTTCCCCAGTGCATTTCCCTTTGGTAACTGTTAGTCCATTCTTGGGTTCTGTGAGTTTGCTGCTGTTTTGTTCCTTCAGTTTTTTCTTTGTTTTTATACTCCACATATGAGTGAAAACATTTGATACTTGTCTTTCTCCGCCTGGCTTATTTCACTGAACATAATACCCTCTAGCTCCATGCATCTTGTTGCAAATGATAGGATTTGTTTTCTTCTTATGGCTGAATAATATTCCATTGTGTATATATACCACATGTTCTTTATCTATTCATCTACTGATGGACACTTAGGTTGCTTCCATTTCTTGCCTATTGTAAATAGTGCTGTGATAAACATAGGGGTGCATGTGTCTTTTTCAAACTGGGCTGCTGCATTCTTAGGGTAAATTCCTAGGAGTGGAATTCCTGGGTCAAATGGTATTTCTATTTTGAGTTTTTGAAGGAACCTCCATACTGCTTTCCACAATGGTTGAACTAGTTTACACTCCCACCAGCAGTGTAGGAGGGTTCCCCTTTCTTCACATCCTCTCCATCATTTGTTGTTGTTTGTCTTTTGGATGGTGGCCATCCTAACTGGTGTGAGATGATATCTCATTGTGGTTTTAATGTGCATTTCTATGATGATTAGCGATGTGGAGCATGTTTTCATGTGCCTGTTGGCCATCTGAATTTCTTCTTTGGAGAAGTGTCTGTTCAGCTCCTCTGCCCATTTTTTAATTGGCTTATTTGCTTTCTGTTTGTTGAGGTGCATGAGTTCTTTATATAATTTGGATGTCAACTCCTTATCGGATATGTCATTTATGAATATATTCTCCCATACTGTAGGATGTCTTTTTGTTCTACTGATGGTGTCCTGTGCTGTGCAGAAGCTTTTTAGTTTGATATAGTCCCACTTGTTCAATTTTGCTTTTGTTTCCCTTGCCCGGGGAGATATGTTCTTGAAGAAATTGCTCATGTTTATGTCCAAGAGATTTTTGCCTATATTTTTTTCTAATAGTTTTATGGTATCATGACTAACATTCAGGTCCTTGATCCATTTTGAGTTTACTTTTGTGTATGGGGTGAGACAGTAGTGCAGTTTCATTCTCTTCCATGTAGCTGTTCAGTTTTGGCAACACCAGCTGTGGAAGAGGCTGTCATTTCCCATTGTATATCCATGGCTCCTTTATCATATATTAATTGACCATATATGCTTGGGTTTATATCTGTGCTCTCTATTCTGTTCCATTGGTCTATGGATATGTTTTTGTGCCAGTACCAAATTGTCTTGATTACTGTGGCTTTGTAGTAGGGCTTGAAGTCAGGGAGCGTAATACCCCCCACTTTATTCTTCCTTTTCAGGATCGCTTTGGCTATTCGGGGTCTTTTGTGGTTCCATATGAATTTTAGAACTATTTACTCTAGTTCATTGAAGAATGCTGTTGGTATTTTGATAGGGATTGCATTGAATCTGTAGATCGCTTTAGGCAGATGTCCATTTTGACAATATTAATTCTCCCTATCCATGAGCATGGGATGTGTTTCCATTTATTAGTATCTTCTTTAATTTCTCTCATCAGTGTCTTGTAGTTTTCAGAGTGTAAGTCTTTCACTTCCTTGGTTAGGTTTATTCCTAGGTATTTTATTCTTTTTGATGCAATTGTGAATGGAATTGTTTTCCTGATTTCTCTTTCTGCTAGTTCATTGTTAGTATATAGGAATGCAACAGATTTCTGTGTATTAACTTTGTATCCTGCAACTTTACTGAATCAGATATTAGATCTAGTAGTTTTGAAGTGGATTCCTTAGGGTTTTTTTATGTACATTATCATGTCATCTGCAAACAGGGACAGTTTTACCTCTTCCTTGCCAATCTGGAGGCCTTTTATTTCTTTGTGTTCTATGTTGAATAAAAGTGGGGAGAGTGGGCATCCTTTTCTTGTTCCCAATCTTAAAGGAAAAGCTTTCAGCTTCTCGCTGTTAAGTATAATGTTGGCTGTGGGTTTGTCATATATGGCCTTTATTATGTTGCAGTACTTGTCCTCTATACCCATTTTGTTGAGAGTTTTTATCATGAATGGATGTTGAATTTTGTCAAATGCGTTTTCAGCACCTATGGAGATGATCATGTGGTTTTTGTCCTTCTTTTTGTTGATGTGATGGATGATGTTGATGCATTTTCGAATGTTGTACCATCGTGGCATCCCTGGGATAAATGCCACTTGATCATGATGGATGAACTTTTTGATGTATTTTTGAATTCAGTTTCCTAATATTTTGTTGAGTATTTTTGCATGTATGTTCCTCAGGGATATTGGTGTGTAATTTTCTTTTTTTGTGGTGTCTTTGCGTGGTTTTGGTATTAGAGTGATGTTGGCTTCGTAGAATGAGTTTGGGAATATTCCCTCCTCTTCTACTTTTTGGAAAATTTTAAGGAGGATGGGTATTAGGTCTTCACTAAATGTTTGATAAAACTCAGCATTGAAACCGTCTTTCCAGGTGTTTTGTTCTTAGGTAGTTTTTTGATTAACGATTCAATTTCTTTGCTGGTAATTTGTCTATTCAGATTTTCTCTTTCTTCCTGAGTCAGCCTTGGAAGGTTGTATTTTTCTATAAAGTTGTCCATTTCTTCTAGGTTATCCAGTTTGTTACCATATAATTTTTCATAGTATTCTCTCATAATTCTTTGTATTTCTGTGGTGTCTGTAGTGATTTTTCCTTTCTGATTTCTGATTCTGTTTATGTGTGTAGACTCTCTTTTTTCTTGATAAGTCTGGTTAGGGGTTTATCTATCTTCTTTATTGTCTCGAAGAACCAGCTCTTGGTTTCATTGATTCTTTCTATTGTTTTATTCTTCTCAGTTTTATTTATTTCTGCTTTAATCTTTATTATGTCCTTCCTTCTACTGACTTTGGGCCTCATTTGTTCTTCCTTTTCTAGTTTCATTAACTGTGCATTTAGACTGTTCATTTGGGATTGTTCTTTCTTGAGGTAGGCCTAAGTATTGCAATATATTTCCCTCTCAGCACAGCCTTCGCTGCATCCCACAGATTTTGCCACGTTGAATTATTGTTGTCATTTGTCTCCATATATTGCTTGATCTCTGTTTTTATTTGGTCATTGATTGATTATTTAGGAGCCTGTTATTAAGCCTCCATGTGTTTGTGGGCTTTTTCATTTTCTTTGAGTAATTTATTTCTAGTTTCATACCTTGGTGATCTGAGAAGCTGGTTGGTACAATTTCAATCTTTTTTAATTTAGTGAGGCTTTTTTTGTGTCCTAGTGTATGATCTATTCTTGAAAATGTTCCATGTGCACTTGAGAAGAATGTGTATCCTGTTGCTTTTTGATAGTGTGTTCTGTAGATGTCCATTAGGTCCATCTGTTCTAATATGTTGTTCAGTGCCTCTGTGTCCTTTCTTATTTTCTGTCTGGTTGTTCTGTACTTTGGAGTGAGTGGTGTGTTGAAGTCTCCCAAAATGAATGCACTGCTGTCTATTTCCCCCTTTAATTCTGTTAGTATTTGTTTCACATATGTAGGTGATCCTGTGTTAGGTGCATAGATGTTTATAATAGTTATATCCTCTTGTAGGACTGACTCCTTTATCATTGTGTAATGTCCTCCTTTGTCTCTTGTGACTTTCTTTGTTTTGAAGTCAATTTTGTCTGAAAGAAATACTGCAACTCCTGCTTTTTTCTCCCTATTAGTTGCATGAAATATCTTTTTCCATCCCTTTACTTACAATCACCATTTACATTTAGGGTGATTATCAGTAGGTATGTACTCTTTGCCACTGCAGGCTTTAGATTCGTGGTTACCAAATGTTCAAAGGTAATTCCCTTACTATCTCACAGTCTAACTTAACTCACTTTGTATGCTATAACAAAGACAACGTAAAGTTTCTTTTTTTTTTCCTTCTTTTTCTTCCTCCTCCATTCTTTGTATATTATGAATCATATTCTGTACTCTTTGTCTATCCCTTGGGTGACATCTAGTCTTTGGAATACTTTCATCTATAGGAGTCCCTCCAAAATGCACTACATGTAGAGGTGGTTTGTTGGAGGTAAATTCTCTCAGCTTTTGCTTATCTGAAAATTGTTTAATCCCTCCTTCAAATTTAAATGATAACCTTGCCTAGTAGAGTATTCTTGGTTTGAGGCCCTTCTGCTTCATTGCATTAAATATATCATGCCACTCCCTTCTGGTCTGTATGGTTTCTCTTGAGAAATCTGATGATAGCCTGTTGGGTTTTCCTTTGTATGTGATCTTTTTTCTATCTCTAGGTGCTTTTTGAAGTCTGTCTTTATCCTTCATGTTTGCCATTTTAGTTTTTATATGTCTTGAAGTTGTCTTCCTTGGGTCCCTTTTGTTTGGAGATCTGTGCACCTCCGTGGCTTCAGAGACTATCTCCTTCCCCAGATTGGGGAAATTTTCAGCAATTTCCCCCTCAATGACACTTCTATCCCCTTTTCTCTCTCTTCTTCTTCTGATACCCCTATTATGTAAATATTGTTCCGTTTAGATTGGTCACACAGTTCTCTCAATAGTCTTTCATTCTTAGAGATTCTTTTTTCTCTGTGTGCCTCAGCTTCTTTGTATTCCTCTTCTCTAATTTCTTTTCCATTTACCTTCTCTTCTACTACATCTGATCTGCTTTTAAATCCCTCCATTGTATGTTTCATTTCACATATGGAATTTCTTAATAATTGAATCTCCATCTTAAATTCGTTCCTGAGTTCTTGAATATTTTTCTTTACCTCCATAAATATGTTTATGATTTTTATTTTGAGTTCTCTTTTGGGAAGTTTAGTGAGTTCTGTTTCATTTGGCCCTTTTCTGGGGTTTGTGAGATTTTGGTCTGTACCTTGTTCTTTTGATGTTTCATATTTGTGTGTTGTGCCTTGTGTTGCCGAGAAGCTCCAGTCTCTGGAGCTGCTCCGTCCCTAGAGTGAGGTTGGGAGTTGTGCGGGAGTGGAGCTGGTGCCTGGGGGGAGGAAAGATCTGTTTCCTGACTCCCGTCTGCCCTGCCTTTCTCCAGTATCACAGCCAGTAGGCCAAGCACACAGGTGTAAGCTTCTGTGCTTGGCTTCTCTAGCTGTTGTAGGTGAGGCCTCTCTCTGGCTGGCCTGATGCCAGAGCAATAATTGCTGGTTTGTGAGCCGGTGCTGTCAGGCCAGGAGGAAGGCTCAGCAGGCTGTTTGTCACAGTGAGGGGCCTTGGAACTGAGTAGCCAGCCAGTGGGATGGAGCACCTGAAGCTCCTCAAAGTTCCCAATCTGCTGGCAGAACGCCCCTAGACAACTTTGTCCCCCTATCCCTTTTGCCGCGTAGCAAGCTCCGTGCAAATCCCGCGCCTTCAGCAACTGTCTCGGTGCTAGGAAGCCTCTCAGATCACCTGCCTTTCCCTTGTTTCAGAGCGGCTGGGTGTGGATCCTATCCTCCACAAATGGCCAGAATCTCTCTCTCAAGCACTCTGCCTGTCCCAGCTCCCCATCCTCCAGAGCACCACACAGTGTAGATTTCTGCTCACAAAGCAGATCTCCAGGGCTGGGTGTTCAGCCATCCCAGGCTTCCACCCCCTCCCTTGCTCCATTTCTCTTCCTCCCAATGGTGAGCTGGCATGGGGGAAGGGCTCGGGTCCCAGCAGATCAAGGCTTTCGTACGTTACCCTGTTTTGTGAGCTCTGCTCTGTTCATGAGGTCAGTATGCAGTCTGGTGCAGCCTTCTTTCCTGTTGCTGTTTTAAGGTTAGTTGTATTAATTATTTTTTCACATTCTCTGTGGTTTTGGGAGGGGTTCTCTGTCTCACCTCTCACGCTGCCTTCTTGAATCTCCTGCATTCAGTGGAGGTTTTTTTTTAATTGAAGTGTCATTGATATACAATGATATATTGGTTTTAAATGTACAACACAGTGGTTCAGTAGTTACCCACATTATCAAATCCTCACCCCCTCTAGTGCAGTTATGAGCTTAAACATAGAAAGATGTTACAGAATCATTGACTGTATTCTCCATGCTGTCCTATCATCTTTGTGACAAACTTCCATTGTGACTGTGAATTATTGTGCCCCTATATCCCCTTAATCACCTCCCACCTGCCCCAACCCGTCCGTCTTGGTAACCACTAGTTACTTCTCAGTGTCTGTAAGTCTTAACTGTTTTTGTTCCTTCTGTTTTGCTTTGTTTTTATACTCCACATATAAGTGAAATCATATGGTATTTGTTTTTCTCCACCTGGCTTATTTCACTGAGCATAATACCTTCTAGATCCATCCATGTTGTTGCAAATAGTAGGATTTCTTTTCTTTTTATGACTGAATAATATTCCATTGTGTATATGATCACATCTTCTTTATCCATTCATCCACTGATGGACACTTAGGTTGCTTCCATACCTTGGCTATTGCAAGTAGTGCAGCAGTAAACCTAGGGGTGCATATGCCTTTTCGAATCAGGAATTTTGGTTTCTTCAGGTAAATTCCTGCAAGTGGAATTACTAGATCAAATGGTATTTTTGTTTTTAGCTTTTTGAGAAACCTCCATTCTGCTTTTCACAGTGGTTGGAGTAATTTACATTCCCACCAAGAGTGTAGGAGGATTTCCATTTCTCCTCAGTGGAGGTTTTAAAATTTGATGACATCTACTGTGTCAGTTTACTCTTTTATTGTTAGGGCTTCTGTGTGCTGGCTTAGAAACTTTTGCAAAGGTGTTTTATGATTCATTGAGTCTTCATAGTGTTAGTTTTATGTTTAGAACTATTATATAACAGGATTTAATTTTTGTAGATGAAGTGAGATAGGGATCAAGTTCTGTTCTTACATCCATATTGATATCCAATTGTTCGAGTGCATTTGTTAAAACAGTTTTCATATATTTATGTGCATACATATATAAACAGTTTTCCTTCTTCATTGCATGACCTTTGTAACTGTTGAAATCAAATGATTGTATAAGTATGGCTGTTATTCTGGAATTTTTATGCTGTTTATTGATTATTCATCTATCCTTATATCAGTTTTACACTGTCTTAAATATTGTAATTTTACACAGTAGGGGCTTCTCTTCTGTTACTCTTTTTTTCTAGAATTTCTACTTTCACTTTCTAGCTATTATTATCACCCTAACTAGTCTGTTTTTTCAAGCCAATGAAACTAAAGTTTTGTAGCCAAGTTTTAGCCATCTGGTGTACCTGACCTCCAACAAAAGCATAAAGAATGGACATTTTACCACCATTATTCCAGTTTCTGCCTGCTTTTGTTTAGCTCTTAAGTGCTTCAGGTAGTTGTTTTATATAGTTGTCAAGATATAACTAAAATTTGTTACCCAAGGAAAGGTTGACCCAATAGTCATGATTCCTCCATTAGAGAAGTAGTACCCATATGGTTTTTTAAAGTCAGACCGAGAAAGCATCTGGCCAGAGACACAAACTTAAGAGTGAGGAAAGGTGTGGTGCAAAGAGAGGCATATTTTAAATAGAAGGGAAGGATTCAGTTAGCTCAGTTAGAGAAGGCTTTGACTTAAGCCAAACAGTACTTGGAAGAACTCTAAGGGAAAGAACTTGCTAGAACACTGTGTTTTTCACACTGTGAATCATGTAATCAATTTAATAAGTGGCTTCTGAAAAGCCATTTTTGCTGCTAACCCAACCCCAAAGCATAAAACGAGTACAAAGTAAGATCAATGTATTACTACTTTACACTTCGATCCTCAGCTCTCTCTACAGAGAGTGGCCTGTGGAGGTCACTGAATTCATATCTTCTCTGTCCAATATGTCATGGACCTTCATTTTCTAATGGATTTCTTTTGTGACACAAATGAGCGTATAAATTGCGCAATTCTGTCATGCGGAAAGGAGAGCCTTGAAAATATCTTTATCGTGATCTCTCAACAAACCTTTGTTCATGGAAAAGGAAGTAACAGGGCACCCTCAGGAATGCTCCCACAAGGGACAGTATGAGAACCTTACTCTTCTTTCTTCCCTTTTTGTTTCTTCTTTATTCTCTCTGTCCACAGTCCACCCTTTAATCCCTAATACACACTCACACACACACACACACACACACACACCCATGAGCTCTGGATAAAAGGGCAAATACCACCCTTGAACTATTAAGTTTTTTTTACGTGTTAAGGGGTTGTTTAAAAACAAAAACAATATGCAACAGATGTGTAAGTGTCCCTCAAGGCCTTAAATATTTGCTATTTGGACTTTTATAGAAAAAGCTACTAATTCCTATTGTCTACTCTTTGATTAGCACACTCCGCCTGCTGTAACTTATTCAAGTTCTTAAAAACTTGTACAGATTATCTTTTTAAAAAATTATAATCTCAGCAGTTTGAAGTACTAGTTAGTGCATACTAAGTGTACAATTTTATTTCCTTTCCTCTGAAAACTAAGGTGAATATTAAGTTGAATGGCATGATAGCTGCTTGCCAGGGAGCACTATATATCCTACAAATGGGCCTCTTTGACTGTGTACTGGCCAGTTAGAATGATGTTAAAGATGGTGAATAGCTAGAACACCTGTCATAGTGGGTGCATATGTGGCATGAAGGTCTCTCTCAGCCATGCTGTGAAAGTTTAGAGCAATGCTTGGTGTTTCTGATTTGCGCCAGTGGTATAGATGGGAGGAGACATTTTTACCCTGCAGCTTTCTGGAAGGTGGGAGAACAGTTTAGAAGGTCTTGATAAAGTCTGGAGGTTATAGATAGTGATTTTTTTGATCAGGGGATCTGCACTACACTTTCATTTAACACATCCCTATAGTGCATTAGAATTCCCACACCAACTCTAGAACCTTCCCACCCTCTTCTACTCTTTGCTCCTGTCTCATTGTCCATTCACCTGACCTCAAACCATAATGGATCTTTTAAAATTAATTTATGTGCTCTGAGAAGTACTTTATTCCAAATTCTAACAAAGAATCTGGGATAATGAGGCATCTAGAATTGCTTTAGGAAATGTGCAGTCTCTTTGGGTGGGGGGGCTCCCACTGTGCTGATGACTCACACCAAGTTGAAGGAGGTGAAACTGTGGTGGACAGCCCAGGGACAGGAACAAGCAGCAGCCTGATGTGAGCTAGCACTTACGTTAAAATCTGTGAATGTTTGTGATATTTCGTTCTCTTCCTCTTTTCTCCAGGCCTACTCTGTCTACGATGAGGACATTGGGTACTGTCAAGGACAGTCTTTTCTTGCTGCTGTATTGCTGCTGCATGTAAGTAATTTTCCATATAATAAAAATGGCATGGTGCTGCCAAGTTTATTTTATTTTCTACTTGGTTTTGTTCTTTCTTCCTATTTCCATTAACCTGATGGAGATTACACATGGTATATCTTTTTAAAAATATACCTTTGGTGATAAAATAAGGGGTCTGATGTCAAGAATAGGACAATTTCTTGATAGAATTAATATCATTGGCTAGAAGGGAGTAACTTGCTTATTTGAAGGTCTTTTAAACTAGATACTTCTAGCATTAAAGAAGTCAGAGTAACTGCCCAAATATGAGCAGGACCAGGACCATCATTAAGGAATGTGGCAAGGAAGTCTTTTATCTTTTCTTTGATTTATTTTTGTATATTCTTTCTTTTCGGTTACCCTCATTTAGCAGAACATTTATTGAGCATCAGTTACCTTCATCTAATTGGGTCAGGAAGTGGGATTACAAATGTGAATAATTCATCATCTGTGTTCTCAAAGGCCTCATGGTCAAAAAGACACAGTTAATATAGGCACATACCTATTATTTTTATTCTTTCTTCCTGTCTTCATTGAATTTTCTGATGTTCACTAACAAAGAACTTTGGTATGGTAAGTGAGACCAAGACACAGAGTAAGAGGATAGAGAGGAGAATCACCACCCATCTCTGCCAGAGCTTTCAGAGAAATCTTTCTGAAAGAGATGATAGCTTTGCCAAGACAAAAATAATTGAGGACGGGGGAGTCAGGAGAGGAAAGGGAGGAAGTAGAGACTGCTAGACAAAAGAAACAACATGAGCAAGTATGTGGAAACATGAGAGGCCATAGCATATAAAGGGAACAATATGAAATTATAGTCTCTGTACAGTTACTATAAGAATTATATGCAGGGAGAGAGGCATGAGGTAGAAATGGTCAGGTGGGACCAAATTACAAAGACCTTGTAATCATGTCAAGAAATGTGGGCTTTATTCTGAAGCTAATGAGAGGCTGTTGATCAGTTTGAAGCAAGGGAATGGCAGTCAGATGTTCATTTCAGATAAATTCTTACTATACCTGTGTAGAGGGTGGAATTGAAGAGAATGTGCTCAGCAGAGAGACCAGTTAGGAAGTATCAATCTAAATGAGAGGTGTTGAGGCCCAGAGAAAGAGAAACGGAATAAGAAACATGCAGGAGGCAAAACTGGTAAGTTTTATCGATTGATTGACAAAGTCAGGGTCAAAGGTAACATGTCTGATTTCTAGCTTTGGCGACTGTATGGAGTATGGTATTTTGAGCTGAGATAGAAAATACATTCATTGAGAATGAACGTAGAAAAAAAGTAGGAGTTGATGATGAATTTTGTTTTGAATTCTTTGAGTTAAGGATATTTTGGGGACATCTGAGTGAAGCTGTCTAGCAGCCCGTTGGATCTAGAGACTGATGCTGGATAGAAATCACAGCTGAAATCATGAGAGTGATTCAGATAATCTCAGAATGGATATCAAAGAACAGGATAAAGCCTAGAAACACCAGGTATTTAAAAGGCTGAGGAGGCAGAGGAATTTTTGAAGAATTTCTGATATTGTATAGGGAGGAAGCAATGCTTACTGTCAAATGTAGCAGAAAGGTCCAGGAAGTTTAAAAGATATTTCTTTTAGGTTTGCATTCTGGACATGAAGTGCAATTACAGTAGATTCACAGTCCTAATTCTGATAACTTGATTATAATGAAAATAATGATACATGGTGGTTCTATTATGATTATTTACTCTATTTAATTGAGTTTGCTTTCTCCTCTGTTGTATTATCATCTGTTTATTCTTGATCTTTTCCACACTGTACTTCTTTCTTTGGTATTTCCATTGCCCATCTCCTTGTGATTCCTTGTGGTAATCAAGCACTTTATGACCACAAATTCTAGGGCCCTTATTCTACCACTAAACCTGCCTAGTATCTAGAATAGCCAAGTCCCTATCACAAGGGGCTGGAGACTGTAAGCAGTGACGTGGATGTGTTCACCAAGGTTCAGAGGCGTTTTTCTGCTAAAAAGAACCTTTGTAAGCACTCTGATGAGAAGCTGATGTTCAAGCCATGGGTGGTGAAGCTTTGTTTCCCATAAGGTAATCTTTGAATGTATCAGTTTAGCATCAGTTTTAGACCCAGAGCCCTGTTAAACATATTACAGTACATTGATTAAACTTCAGTGACAAGAATCTCTCTCTGAAAAATACGTTCAGAGAGTTAACAGTGGTTTAATTAATTTTAAGTTCATATTTATTTGGAAACACCTCCCCCTGGAAAGAAAGATAGTAAAATAACTATTTATTTCTAAAATAACTAGAAAGTTCAAACACTGAGAATTTTGTTCTGCATTATCTACTCTCCTGTATAATACATGGGTCACATGGCAACAAAATTGCTTTCAAACTATGTCACAAGATGGATAGAAATTCAGGCCAGTCTCACACTTTCTACAATAATAGAATTGTGCACTTGTTACCATGGCTTATCAAGTAACTGGAAATATAGAAAGACCTTCAGAATTCTGAAGGAGAGATTAACTGATGTTCAACATAGTGTTAATGAAAAATATTGTAATTTTTAATTGACAGGTTTTAATAAAAGAAGTTAGCTGTAATTTTTTCTCTTCCATATTTTTGCCTCCATGGTTTAAACAGGTAGAAGAATACAGTCTAGCCTAAACAATTCATCAAATGCATTATCTCAGGTTCCAGGGAGATATGTTATTAGGGTCTTACTGACTAATTTTTTATCAGTTATATAAGCTATTTCTTCTATTTGCTGCCAGATATCCTTTGGCAGCTCCACATTAATCATCATCAGAACCTGCTTCTTTTTGGGACACTGTATTTTCCTCACTCATTGTCATTTATATTTCACATTCACTGCCTAAGAGGAAAGAAAGACCAAAAATGAAAATGTGTTCAAAAACAAGTTTAGAATTTTAGGTTTGCCCATGTCTAAATAGTTTTGAGGAATAATTAGCTTCTCCTGGTACTTGGAAACTTCCAGGTGTTTTGATAGTAGCTTTGTAACTTACAGTATTTTAAGCAGTGGAAGAATTAAGTGCTTATTATAGTAGATGCTGTTTTATCTACTGATATTAAAAGAAATTTATCATTTACAGTTGGAGAAGAATGTTATAGCACAGATTGCTTATAACCATTATAGTGTTCATTACCTGTGAAGTTAAATACACAATAATAATGTCATTACAGTATTGATCTTTACTTAATTAGAAGTATAGTAATGTCCTTTTATATATTTCTTTTATTCTAAAAATAATATAAAAGTATTTTACATGATCTTTTAATCCAATTTACTTTTCTAACATATTCAGAAGTTTTAAATTTTTTTATTTAACATCTTACCCTCCCCCCTTTTTTTGTTTATTAAGGTATCATTTATATACAATCTTAATGCTCAGGTTTCACATGAGCAACATTGTGGTTACTACATTCCCCCTATTATCAAGTCCCACCACATACCCCATTACAGTCACTGTCCATCAGCATAGTAAGATGCTACAGCGTCACTACTTGTCTTCTCTGTGCTATACTGCCTTCCCCGTGCCCCCACTATATTGTGTGTGCTAATCATAATGCCCCTTTTTCCCCTTATCCCTCCCTTCCCACCCATCCTCCCCAGTCCCTTTCCCTTTGGTAACTGTTAGTCCATTCTTGGGTTCTGTGAGTCTGCTGCTGTTTTGTTCCTTCAGTTTTTGCTTTGTTCTTATACTCCACAGATGAAAGAAATCATTTGGTACTTGTCTTTCTCTGCCTGGCTTATTTCACTGAGCATAATACCCTCTAGCTCCTTCCATGTTGTTGCAAATGGTAGGATTTGTTTTTCTTATGGCTGACTAATATTCCATTGTGTATATGTACTTCATCTTCTTTATCCATTCATCTACTGTGGGACACTTAAGGTTGCTTCCATATCTTGGCTATTGTAAATAGTGCTGTGATAAACATAGGGATGCTTTTGTATTTTTGAATCTGTGATCCTTTTTTCTTAGGGCAAATTCCTAGGAGTGGAATTCCTGGGTCAAATGGTGAACATCTTTTCTTAACTTTCAGAAAATCATGTTCTGTTTTAAGGTCAAATTATTATATATATACTAATATTGGCTTATTTAGAAGCTTTTTAACTGCAGAAAGGGTTGTTTTGGGATAATACAGAATGTTTAAAACTATTGAATTTTTTTTCTTGATTTTTTTAATTGACTTATAGATGATACAGTATTATATTGTTTTCAAGCATATAACATAGTGACTCAACAGTTATATACATTTTTTAATATAATTTATTTTATTATCATTAATTTACAATTACATGTGCAATATTACGATTATTAAACTACCCCTTCATCAGGTCCCCCCCACCAACCCCATTACAGTCACTGTCCATCAGCGTAGTGAGATGCTATAGAATCACTACTTGTCTTCTCTGAGTTGTACTGCCCTCCCCGTGCCCCCCCAACATTACATCTGCTAATCGTAATGCCCCTTTTTCCCTCTTATCCCTCCCTTCCCGCCCATTTTCCCCAGTCCCTTTCCCTTTGGTAACTATTAGTCCGTTCTTGGGTTCTGTGAGACTGCTGCTGTTTTGTTCCTTCAGTATTTTTTCTTTGTTCTTATACTCCACATATGAGTGAAATCATTTGATACTTGTCTTTTTCGGCTTGGCTTATTTCACTGAGCATAATACCCTCTAGCTCCACCCATGTTGTTGCAAATGGTAGGATTTGTTTTCTTCTTATGGCTGAATAATATTCCATTGTGTATATGTACCACATCTTCTTTATCCATTCATCTACTGATGGACACTTAGGTTGCTTCCATTTCTTGGCTATTGTAAATAGTGCTGCAATAAACATAGGGGTGCATCTGTCCTTTTCAAATTGGGCTGCTGCATTCTTAGGGTAAATTCCTAGGAGTGGAATTCCTGGGTCAAATGGTATTTCTATTTTGAGTTTTTTGAGGAACCTCCATACTGCTTTCCACAATGGTTGAACTAATTTGCAGTCCCACCAGCAGTGTAGGAGGGTTCCCTTTTCTCCACATCCTCGCCAACATTTGTTGTTGTTTGTGTTTTGGATGTTGGCCATCCTCACTGGTGTGAGGTGATATCTCATTGTGGTTTTAATCTGCATTTCTCTGATGATTAGCGATGTGGAGCATGTTTTCATGTGCCTGTTGGCCATCTGAATTTCTTCTTTGGAGAAGTGTCTATTCATGTCCTCTGCCCATTTCTTAATTGGATTATTTGCTTTCTGTTTGTTAAGGTGCATGAGTTCTTTATATATTTTGGATGTCAACCCTTTATCAGATACGTTTTTTATGACTATATTCTCCCATACTGTAGGATGTCTTTTTGTTCTACTGATGGTGTCCTTTGCTGTACAGAAGCTTTTCAGCTTGATATAGTCCCACTTGTTCATTTTTGCTTTTGTTTCCCTTGCCCGGGGAGATATGTTCATGAAGAAGTTGCTCATGTTTATGTCCAAGAGATTTTTGCCTATGTTTTTTTCTAAGAGTTTTATGGTTTCATGACTTACATTCAAGTCTTTGATCCACCTTGAGTTTACCTTTGTGTATGGGGCTAGACAGTAGTCCAGTTTCATTCTCTTACATGTAGCTGTCCAGTTTTTCCAACACCAGCTGCTGAAGAGGCTGTCATCTCCCCATTGTATATCCAAGGCTCCTTTATCAAATATTAATTGACTGTATATGTTTGGGTTAATGTTTGGATTTTCTATTCTGTTCCACTGGTCTGTGGGTCTGTTTTTGTGCCAATACCAAATTGTCTTGATTACTGTGGCTTTGTAGTAGAGCTTGAAGTCAGGGAGTGTAATTCCCCCTGTTTTATTCCTCCTTCTCAGGATTGCTTTGGCTATTCGGGGTCTTTTGTGGTTCCATATGAATTTTAGAATTATTTGTTCCAGTTCATTGAAGAAAGCTGTTGGTAGTTTGATAGGGATTGCATTGAATCTGTAGATTGCTTTAGGTAGTATAGCCATTTTGACAATATTTATTCTTCCTAGCCAAGAGCATGGGATGCATTTCCATTTGTTAGTGTCCTCTTTAATTTCTCTTAGGAGTGTCTTGTAGTTTTCAGAGTACAGGTCTTTCACTTCCTTCGTTAGGTTTATTCCTAGGTATTTTATTCTTTTTGATGCAATTGTGAATGGAATTGTTTTTCTGATTTCTCTTTCTGTTAGTTCATCATTAGTGTATAGGAAAGCAACAGATTTCTGTGTGTTAATTTTGTATCCTGCAACTTTGCTGAATTCAGATATTAGTTCTAGTAGTTTTGGAATGGAATCTTTAGGGTTTTTTATGTACAGTATCATGTCATCTGCAAATAGTGACAATTTGACTCCTCTCTTTACCAATCTGGATGCCTTGTATGTCTTTGTTTTGTCTGATTGCTGTGGCTAGGACCTCCAGTACTATGTTGAATAACAGTGGAGAGAGTGGGCATCCTTGTCTTGTTCCCGATCTTAGATGAAAAGCTTTCAGCGTCTCGCCGTTAAGTATGATGTTAGCTGTGGGTTTGTCATATATAGCCTTTATGATGTTGAGGTACTTGCCCTCTATACCCATTTTGTTGAGAGTTTTAATCAGGAATGGATGCTGAATTTTGTCAAATGCTTTTTCAGCATCTATGGAGATGATCATGTGGTTTTTGTTCTTCTTTTTGTTGATGTGGTGGATGATGTTGATGGATTTTCGAATGTTGTACCGTCCTTGCATCCCTGGGACGAATCCCACTTGATCATGGTGTATGATCCTCTTGATGTATTTTTGAATTCAATTTGCTAATATTTTGTTGAGTATTTTTGCATCTACGTTCATCAGGGATATTGGTCTGTAATTTTCTTTTTTGGAGAGGTCTTTGCCCGGTTTTGGTATTAGAGTGATGCTGGCTTCATAGAATGAGTTTGGAAGTATTCCCTCCTCTTCTATTTTTTGGAAAACTTTAAGGAGAATCGGTGTTATTTCCTCTCTATATGTCTGGTAGGATTCAGAGGTGAATCCATCAGGCCCAGGGGTTTTGTTCTTGGGTAGTTTTTTGATTACCAATTCGATTTCGTCACTGGTGTTTGGTCTGTTTGGTTTTTCTGTTTCTTGCTTGGTCAGTCTTGGAAGGTTGTATTTTTCTAAGAAGTTGTCCATTTCTATGTTTTCCAGCTTGTTACCATATAGATTCTCATAATATTCTCTTATGATTCTTTGTATTTCTGTGGGGTCCGTCGTGATTTTTCCTTTCTCATTTCTGATTGTTTTTATGTGTGTAGATTCTCTTTTTCTCTTAATGAGTCTGGCTAGGGGTTTATCTATTTTGTTTATTTTTTCAAAGAACCAGCTCTTGGTTTTACTGATTTTTTCTATTGTTTTATTCTTCTCAATTTTATTTATTTCTTCTCTAATCTTTATTATGTCCCTCCTTCTGGTGACTTTGGGCCTCATTTGTTCTTCTTTTTCCAATTTCAGTAATTGTGTCTTTAGACTATTCATTTGGGAATGTTCTTCCTTCTTTAAATAGGCCTGGATTGCAATATACTTTCCTGTTAGAACTGCCTTTGCTGCGTCCCACAGAAGTTGTGGCTTTGTGTTGTTGTTGTCATTAGTCTCCATATATTCTTTGATTTCTGTTTTGATTTGGTCGTTAACCCATTGATTAATTAGGAGAGTGTTGTTAAGTCTCCATGTATTTGTGAGCCTTTTTGATTTCTTTCTAAAATTTATTTCTAGTTTTATACCTTGGTGATCTGAGAAGTTGGTTGGTAGGATTTCAATATTTTTGAAATTACTGAGGTTCTTTTTGTGGCCTAGTATGTGGTCTATTCTGGAAAATGTTCCATGTGCACTTGAGAAGAATGTGTATCCTGTTGCTTTTGGGTGTAGAGTTCTGTAGATGTCTGTTAGGTCCATCTGTTCTAGTGTGTTGTTCAGTGCCTCTGTGTCTTTACTTATTTTCTGTCTGGTTGATCTGTCCTCTGGAGTGAGTGGTGTGTTGAAGTCTCCTAAGATGAATGCATTGCTGTCTATTTCCTCCTTTAATTCTGTTAGTATTTGTCTCACATATGCTGGCGCTCCTGTGTTGGGTGCATATATATTTATAATGGTTATATCTTCTTGTTGGACTGACCCCTTTATCATTATGTAATGTCCTTCTTTATCTTTTGCTACTTTCTTCGTTTTGAAGTCTATTTTGTCTGATACAAGTACTGCAACACCTGCTTTTTTCTCTTTGTTGTTTGCATGAAATATCTTTTTCCATCCCTTCACTTTTAGTCTGTGTATATCTTTGGATTTGAGGTGAGTTTCTTGTAGGCAGCATATAGATGGGTCTTGCTTTTTTATCCATTCTGTTACTCTGTGTCTTTTGATTGGTGCATTCAGTCCATTTACATTTAGGGTGATTATTGATAGGTATGTACTTATTGCCATTGCTGGCTTTAGATTCGTGGTTACCAAGGGTTCAAGGGTTGCTTCTTTACTATCTAACAATCTAACTTAACTTTCTTGTTAAGTTATTGTAAGCACAGTCTGATGTTTCTTTCTTTCTCTCCCTTCTTATTCCTCCTCCTCCATTCTTTCTATAATAGGTGTTTTATTCTTTGCCTTTAGTTAGTATTTGGATGGTCTGCTTTCTTTGCTATGATTTTTTTTTCTCTAGTGACATCTTTTTAGCCTTAGGTGTGCTTCCATCTAGAGCAGTCCATTTAAGATATCCTGTAGTGGTGGTTTATGAGAGGCAAACTCTCTCAACTTTCGTTTATCTGGAAATTGTTTAATCCCTCCATCATATTTAAATGATAATCGTGCTGGATACAATATTCTTGGTTCGAGGCCCTTCTGTTTCATAACGTTAAATATATCATGCCATTCTCTTCTGGCCTGTAAGGTTTCTGTTGAGAAGTCTGATGATAGTCTGATGGGTTTTCCTTTGTAGGTGATCTTTTTTCTCTCTCTAGCTGCCTTTAATACCCTGTCTTTATCTTTGATCTTTGCCATCTTAATTATTATGTGTCTTGGTGTTGTCTTCCTTGGGTCCCTTGTGTTGGGAGATCTATGAGCTTCGGTGGACTGCGAGACTACTTCCTTCCCCAGCGAGGGAACGTTTTCAGCAATTATTTCTTCAAAGACACTTTCTATCCCTTTTTCTCTCTCTTCTTCCTCTGGTACTCCTATAATGCGAATATTGTTCCGTTTGGATTGGTCACACAGTTCTCTTAATATTCTTTCATTCCTAGAAATCCTTTTATCTCTCTCTGCCTCAGCTGCTCTGTACTCCTGTTCTCTGTTTTCTATTCCATTAACAGTCTCTCGCTTCTCATCCATTCTGCTGTTAAGCCCGTCGATCGCTTGTCTGATTTCTGTATTGTCTTTCCTCAGTTCCCTCACTTCCTCCCTCAGCTCTTGCACATTTCTCTGTAGGTCCATCAGCATGGTTATGACTTTTATTCTGAATTCTTTTTCAGGAAGGCTGTGCATTTCCATCCCTTCAGACTCCCTCTCTGGGGTTGTCTGGTTGATTTTGGTCTGAACCATATTCCTCTGTCTTTTCATGGCTGTATAATTGGTCACTGATAGTTGCCACGTATGTCAGCTGGGCTCTTTAAGACTTTAAAAAGAGAAGAAAAAAAAGAGAAAAAAGAAAAAAGAAAGAAGAAAAGAAAAAAAGAAAGAAAAGAAAAAACAAAAACAAAACAAAAAAACAAAAAGAAATGCCCACCGGATGTAGATTCTGTGGGAATGCTCTAGGTGGCGCTATTGCCCCACTATTCCACAGCTGTGACTGTGCCGCTCCGCAGGGCCCTTTATCGCTCTGGCAGGGGTGGGAACGAATAGGAGGCTGTTGATCTCAGTGAGAAGTGTTAAGTATGGCTACGCTTCCTCAGTCGCCAGCTAAGGCGTCTGAAACTCCCCAGGACTCCCAGCCTGCTGGGCTGAGTGTGCTGGGGCGATCCGGCTCCTCCGCTGGGCTCCTGTCTCTTTAAGACCGCTGAGGAAAGCGCGCACTTTTTTTTTCCTTCCCGGAGCCGGCTGCAAGCACCCTGGCACGTTCCCCGCTCAGATCCTGCCCCTCTGTCTCTCCAATCTCCGCTGCACTGCGCAATGTGGGTCAGCGCTCCCCACGCAGATCACCGGGGCTGGCTACTTCGCGGGGTGCGCTTCCACTCCCTCCCGGCTCTGAATCCTCTCCTCCCGCCGGTGCGCTGGGGTGGGAGAGGGCTCGGGTCCCGCCGGGTCGCGGCTCCATATCTTACCCGCCTCTTGGGGTGCCGAGTCCTCTCGGGTGTAGCTGCACGCTGTGCGCTTTCCTGTGTATTCTCGTCTCTCTTTTAGGAATAGATGTATTTTCTGTTTTTCGTAGATAAATTTAGTGTTGGGAGGAGATTTCTGCCGCCCTGCTCACACCGCCATCTTCCCGGAAGTCCAGTTATATACATTATTAAATCCTTGACCCAACTAGTGTCATTACTATCTGTCAACATAGAAAGGTGTTACAAAACTATGGACTATATTCTCTATACTGTATTTTTATCCCAATGACTAATTTATATTATGATTGAAATTAAAGCTACTGAATTTTTTAAAAAACTGTGAGTAGGTACAACTCCCTTGGAAATGAGTTTGGCGTTATCTGATAAAGATATGCATACCTAGCAGTTTCACTCCTAGGTATATACCATTGTAAAATTTATGCACACGTACACAAAAATCATGTTTTAGAATTGTCCTAGGATCAATGTTTATAGTAGTCAAACAACCCAAGTGTCCACCATTAGAATATCTGATATTAGAATTGTAATTAGACATTAAAATAGGAAAATTGTAGTATATTCATACAGTGGAACAGTATACAGGAGCAAAATTAATGTTTCATACCACATAGGTTAATGTGAATGAATCAGACAAACAAGGTTTAGTAAGAAAATGAAGTGTATTTGGTATCACTTGTTTTGATTTCATTTAGTATAGACATAAAGGTCAATAACAGACAAAACCACTCTTATTTTTAGGATGCCACATAGATGGAAAAAGAGAAACACCACCAATGGAGTGATTCTGTTAAATTCAGTATAGTGATTTCTCTGAGTAGAACTGGGAGTCCTGATTTGGAAGGAACATAAGGGATCTTCAGGAAGTACTGATAGTATTCTATTTCTTAACCCGAGTGGTGTCTGCATGAATGCTTAAAGATTTTTGTTTTTTCTTCAGTCATATTTTTCATTGAAATGTATATTTAATTGCTATGTATTTTTCTGTGGGTTGTATTTAAAAGTAAAATGCAATTTAAAAATTATTAATCCTTTAGTGCACCCCTCAAAAAAGATGGGTTTGGGGGAAGACCTAAGCAATGGGCTTGGGAAATGAGAAGTAGAGCTTCTTCTCACTTTTCCTGAAAGTATTCCACAGAGATCAAGGTGACAAGGCAGAGGCTGCCTAGTGTCTTCTTATGTGCATAAGTCAGTGGTGGTGTGCCATTATATTAGCCAGGACTCTGCCACAGGTGACAAACCTTAGAACAGCTTAAAAGAAAAGAGAAATTTAATGGCTCATATAACTGGGAAGTTGAAGGCAGAGGTAATTTTGATATGGTTGGATTCCAGAGCTCATATTTTGTCATCTGTGTCTCTGTATCTCTGTTCTGCTTAAGTTTTCTTGCCTTAATTATATGAGCAGGCCACAGAGTGGACAACATGGCTGCTGGCTGGCCTGGTTTCACATCTTTTCTATTTCACAACTTCGTTAAAAGGGACCATCATTTGCATATAGCTCCTGCATTAGAAAAAAAAAAGTGCCTGGAAGACTGACTGGCTTGCCTTGGAAACTGCCGTCCCTGGATCAATTACTAAGGCTGTGAAGGGAGGGTAGTCTGACTGTCCTGGCCCAGGTCTTGAGTCCACCTCAGTGCTGACTTGATCAGCTCCTGAACAAGGGAATGGTTTTGATATCAGATGATAAGGGGAAAGGATGCTAGACATATGTGTCACATTATCTTACACTGATATCTTTAATAGAAGAGTTTTAGTGTATTTTTTAATAAGTCCTTCTATTCTCCCAAATCACGTTTCCCTTATAATCCAGGAGATTTTCCTTCTCTGGGTTCATTCTTGAGTCAGTGCTTCGGAGCCATTTCCCAGCATCTTCTCCCTGTGAGTAAATATACTCAAGGCATTTTAGCTTTAAAAAAAACCTCTCTTGATCCTCCCATTTAACTTGTATCTTAGATTTCTCTGGCCTTTCAAAGGTGAATTCCTTCAAAGGGTAATACAAAGCTATGAATTTGAATTATAGTCTGATACCTTTCAAATTATATGACCTTTGGCAAGTTTCCTAAACTCTCTGAACTTCAGTTTCTTCATTTATAAAATGGAAATAAAGTCCTCTTTCTCCTAGGGTTTTTATGAATATTGGACACTTTATATTACGAGTGTAGAGTCTTATTTGGTACCTGGCACAAAAGGAGTGCAGCCATGGGGTTGAATCTAGGCTTTACTTAATAGATTTGTAGTTATTGGCAAATTACTTGACTTCTCTTAACTTCACTAGTCTAGTATTTAAAATGTAAAAATAATACCTATTTTACAGATTATCTGTGATGGTTAAAATAGGGTTCTGAATGAGTTCCTCTAATAGTGATATTTACTGCTCTTCTTTCTAAAATTATAATTTGCCCAGCCAGTTTTCTTTTGGGTCCTGGTTCTGTTAGCTTAAATTGATCACACATAGCAAACTAACATGTTGTACAATGTGTTTTATGGCTTATAAATAGACATTCAAGTTAAATGTATTTTAGCATACATTTGATTTAAAAGGTAAATAAACAGCTAGTTTTCCTTCTTGCTTTTCAATGTGTAAACATAAAATGAAGATTCATGAGTTTATAATTTTCAAAATAGTCATTAGGGTCCACCTTTGTTGAGGAAAACTCAAAAAAAAAATCACCAGAATGTTCATTGCCTTCATGGAAAAGGTGCATTGATTACAAGAAGATATGAAATGCAGTCATGTAGAAAAGGAAAATTCAGTTTGATTATTCTAAATAAGGGGATTATTTTAAATTATCAAAATATAATTTTACTTCAGAAAACATCTTGATGTATGTTACATCAGGTGAGTCTTGAAGACCAGTACTTAGAGTCCTTTGTCTTATAATTCATTGGAGTGAAGCTTGGAGACTGTCTCCATTCAGTGTTAGTACAGACAGCAGATTATCAACCTTTGTTACCAAACAGTGATTACATCATGCTTGATTCTCAGATTATGTGTTTGAGGCAAATATTTAATTTTGTATTTCATAGAGCCATGGATGATAATTTGGTATCTTAAATTACAAGATTTTAATGTTTATCTCCTCCTTTCCCTATTAAAACCACTGATTCTGTGACAAAACTCTTGTATACCCCAAAGATGGATATTGAATATTGGAGATCTGCCCATGCTCCAACATCTTAATATTTTATTTAAAAACTATATTCTTCAGTGTTTTATTTTTGTACTTCAGGCCAATTGCATATCAATGATAAATTGCATTGTTTAATTCAGTGAAATATTAATGATTGTAATAAGTCAAATATTTTAGTGCTTTTTAGAAAAAAGTAGGCAGATGTCACTATACTACCTAGTGGGGGAGTGTATTCTTGTAGTAAAGTGAGGTTTGATAATACAGCTAGGTATTGATTTGCATATCTTAATTGAATTTTTATGCTAATTGAGGTGCAAGCTTAATAGCCAATACAAAATAGAGATAATACAAAAGTTTCTTATATTTAGCCTTTATAATAGTTTTAAAAGAAATCAAATGACTATAGTTCCATTTGGCTTCCTCTTATTTTCACTTTCACACCAATTTCTCTCTTTTACATTTCCCTTTATAGTTGCCAATGGATTGCTCTACTTGTTTGACATGCCTTCATTGGTAAAGATGGATGTAGTCAAGAGTTTTGCAAAGGTTATCTTAAATACTTAATACTTGCTATTTATTTAAGTCTCTATGCTAAGAGCTTTGGGGGATACAAAGTTAAAACAGGGTCCAGAGGTTAGTAGGGGCATACAAATAACTATAATACGTGCCACAGAGAGCTTTGGGATTCAGAGAAAGCATCAGGTTAAAGGGAATAACAATGATTTCATGTTCTAATTGTCATTTATGATCAATTTTAAAAGATAAGTAAAATTTCAAAGGCACAGCTGTGCTACATAGTATACCTCAACCCATCCTGAGCTTGCCTGCTTTAACTCCAAGAGGAGCCTGGACAGTGTAGCCTGTCACTATTTAAATTATAAAGAGTGGGGAACTGGAAGGAGGGCATTCTTCTCAGTAATACATAAGAAGAGCTGTCATTTATATGAAAAGTAGAACATTTCTGCTACTTCCTTTTTAGAACATATATTCCTATAAATAATTTTAACAGTAGAAAGGCCTTAGAGTAGAAATTTGCTTTTGTAATTTTTTGATTACATAGAAATTTTACCCATGCATTTATTTATTCTTTTTATTCTTTTGAGTACCTGTGTATAAAGCACTGTGGTAGTTGTTGCTGTACATAGTCTCTGTGTTCATAGGAGCAGATAAGGGAATTTTGTATTTATTGGTCTCCTACAATGTGCATATATTTCTTCAATGACAGAATTGCTAAAGGAGTAAAGGATACAGTGTACTTATATTCTTAAAAACTGAATATGAGTTGAATAGCCAGAGTCAAAGCCAAGGCCCCAAACAACTCATAGATTAAAAAAAAAAAGCAAATATTTAGATAATCAAAATGGTAACAGCTAGGTGTACTTATTTAACTTTAGGAGATTTTTTTTGAACTAATTTACATTACTTCAAGGTTTATAAGTAGAAAATAGAAGTGACTAATTTGTATAGACACTTAAATAAACAGTTATATTTCCAAGTGGGTAAATAGAACTCTACTTGATTCAGTTATTCAGGCAGGAAGTTAATCTAATAAAAGTGTCAAATACCATAATCAGCCAAGATCAGACTTTGAAAGAAGTGACATTTAAAATAAATGTTTACATAATAGTTTCATCCTAGGACCTTGAAACTTTTTCTGTTTTCTTGGTGTAATTTCTGGTATATTGGACATATCCCTCACTAAACTCTTTCAGCTTATTGTACCAAAATTTAGAGATTTGTTCCTTTGATTTCAAACTTCATTCTTTGTTCAGATAAAAATATCTCTGGGCAAGTATATTAGACTTTGTTACCTAAATCTTAATGATAGAAGCTCATAAGATTCTTTCCTGAAAGCTGTTTTTTATAAAAAGAAAAATAACATCAAGAAGACCTTGGGAGAACATTATTGCACTATCAAAATTAAAAATGCATTTTTAGCCCTTTGACCCAGCAATCCCTTTGACCCAGCAATCCCTTTTTAGGGAATATTATTGAGAGAAAAAAAAGCCAGATGTATAGCAGTGTATATAGAATGCTATCTTTTATGTAGCAAATGGGAAAATTAAAACAAGAAATGTAATCCTTTTATTTGCATAACTAAACCCTGGCAGGATACATGAGGAATTATTGAGTAATTATGACATTCTGCAAAAGAGATGGGGGGCAGGTGCAGGGATTAACGCACACAGGGAAAGAGAAGAGTGAGGCTTTGACCTTTGTATACTTTAATATGGATTTGCTTTTTTAATGACATGACTGTATTACCTGTTTTTAATATGGCTTAATGAATGAATAACAGGATGATTAAAATGAACAAAAGAGGGAAATTCATCTCAAGTAAGGAAACTGGAAGCTTTGAACACAATTTTAACAATGTCACTGCAGAAGACTGGCTCTGAAGAACTTCATTCAGTAGAGATCTTCAACCACTAATGCAGAGGCCTAGTAACATAAAGGCACTTTTCTGACCTGCTGGGCAAAGGCCACTTGGTCATGTTCTATATGTGTATGTTTTCCTTTAGATGCCAGAGGAACAAGCATTTTGTGTTTTGGTGAAAATCATGTATGACTATGGTTTACAAGACCTCTACAAAAACAACTTTGAAGATCTTCATTGCAAATTCTATCAGTTGGAGAGACTAATGCAGGTAAATAAGAACTAGGAACTTTAATCACTCAAAGATTTGTTGGGTTATAGGAAAAACTCTATAATGATTTATGAAGGTTTAATGAAATTGTACAGAAAATGTAAATGGATTTGGTTTCTGACCATTATCTACATTGGTCTTTATCATAAAATATTTACTTAAACATTTGGCCATTTTTAAAAGTCTTCCATTTTAAGTATTCAACTTTAATATACTTTGAAAAGCTAATATAATAAGTCAATGAAGAGATTGCTGAGTATTATTTGTAAAGAAATGAAGATATTTACAGAATAAAAATTTATATTCTTAAGAACTTTATATTGATCAGCAACAGTACCGTATTTAGGTTCACATTTGGAGAACACTTTGAAGAGACAGAAGGCTATTGGTTAGAGAATAAAAAACACCTAAAATATTGTAATGTAGGGACATATTTTTAAAAATTTCCCATATGATTTCCTGACTTTAGTGTTGTTACTGTTTCATAAAATGTATAAGTTTTTATGTATGAGAAACATATATTCCTTAATATATATGTCAGATATTACATAATAAATAAGGTTATGAGCAAGGGCAAAATTATTGACTGAAAAAGGAATTGCTGAGTAGCTTTGAAATTCCTCCTGAGTTGGGAATATTAATTTATAATAGATCTATGCTGCATGTTTATATGGCTTTCTCTATATAAGGTACTGAGAACCCAGGAAAAATGTGAAGGAAATACATGAGTATGTTGATTCCATATTGGGGAAAAGTAAAGTGGTTGGGGAGGAAGATTAGTGGGATATGGTAGTAGAAGATACTGGTAAGAGCTCAGTGACATGACCTATCAGCAGATCCACAGATGTCTAAAGAGGGAAATGGAGTCACTAGGAGACTGAAAGACTAGAATGTGGGTGGAAAAGAGAATTTGCAGTGAAATTGAGGACAGCTTTACTGGGAGAAGGGAATGTAGGCGAGTAGCCAAGTTTAAATGTAAAGAAGAAATTAAGTGGGGGAACAGTGCCAAATGAACTGTAAGCAGAGAACAAATGGGCATTATGGGGAAAAAGACTGTAAAAGAATCTGGCAACTATGGACATTAGAAGCAGTAGGCTCTTTTTTACAGATTTAATTCTTCCAAGTAAATATTTGGGATTGTTCACTTTTAACCTTTCATTGACCTTTAATTTACAAAAGTTCATAGCTTTTTCAAAGGTATTCTTAAGAGCTTCAAGAGTCAAAAAAATGTACCTAATAAACGAATATCAAGTTCATGGTGCTGTGAAGAAACCCAAACGTACTTTTCTGTTAGCATTTTTAGTGTGTTCACTGGATGGCCATTTAGGCAATCCATTAAAGTACCTGATGGGCACATTTGGGTGTTTTTCAAGACTTGGGTTTTTTTTTTGTGGTCTGTTTATGAAAATAAAACTTAAGAGGACTTTTAAATAATTTTGCCTTGGTCTTTCAGTTTGGGAATAGCAATGCCAATGTTTTGTACTTTGCCTTTCACGCTTTTGAAAAAAATTTACTTGTGTAACTTAGGTAAAAAGATAAAGCTTCACATCAAGGCATTTTAAAGATACATTTAATTTCATTTAGTATATACTTGCAACACTTCTGTATTTTGCATTCCTTAATTTGTCAAAATTAGATTTTTAAAAGTTTGGTTATGTTTTGGGCTTTTCTAAGTACCCCCAAAATATGCTGAAGTGATATTACAGAACCCAGATGATGTTGATATTAAATGATCCCCAAGGAGAAGATACATTTCTTTTCTAGCTAGTTAGGAGTTGGACCCAAAATGATGCTGCTGTGACTTGACCCTGGAGGAGGAGGATGTTCATTAGACTGCAGGTATTCTGTCACAGCGAGCATTTCCTGAGAAACAGGAATAGTCAAGTGAGTAAGAGATTATCTTTGTCACTCGTTCATAACAAGTCTGTCTTCATTTTCCTTGATTATCTGTCATATCCCCAGTTCTCATCTCCTGTCATCACTTTTATGTAGTTATGTAAAATGCACAAATGCTGTCATTGAGAGCAATCATAGAAAGCTTGTCATAAATTGCAGATGTGGCAGGAAATAAAGCTTCTCCAGTGTTCCTTCCCCTCAATTTTCCACTTTGACTTTTAGGAGCAGTTACCGGACCTGCACAGCCATTTTTGCGACCTGAACCTGGAAGCTCATATGTATGCATCCCAGTGGTTTCTCACTCTTTTCACTGCCAAGTTCCCGCTCTGCATGGTCTTCCACATCATTGACTTACTGCTTTGTGAGGTAGAGTGACTCCCCTCTCCCATATCTGAGCCGAAACAGAAAATAGTTTCTACTTAAGATGGTTACAATTTTCTTCATTTTCTTTTTTTCCTGTGACATTAAGCCATAAAAACAGTCCAAAAAGTTCTATTTGAATTTTTAGTAAAGACTGTCTTACTTGTAATTTTATTACTTGTGAGAAATGAAAATATTCAGGCATATATAAATTGCTACAAAGTATAATGAGGTAATTAGATTTCTATAATTAAATTAATAATATGCCTATATTTGTAATAATGTATTACTAATAGAAAGGACTTTTAAAGTTAAATAGATGAATTTAGAATCAGGTGTTTTTAATAGTAATGCAGATATACTCTAAGAGTGAATATAAATGAAATTTTTATAGTAATTAGATCATCAGTTCATAAGATATCTCTTTGTAAGTGGTGTTTGAGACTCCTACCAGATAACACAGAAGTGATAACTGAAGCTTGTATATCATACCTTTGTGTTTTTAGACAGTAGAATATTTCAAAAACCAATTTATATAATTACTTAGGTATCTATATTTGTTTCTTTACTGTTTTTAGTTCCTTAGATAGCCACATTTATTTACTTTACTCTTTTAAAAAATAACTAGTATTATATATATATAAATATCATCATACACTGCCCATCAAAATGTTTGACAGTCTGAGCAGTGATAGGAAAATTACTGGATAAGAGCTTTTTAAATTGGAAATATGTATGTATATAAAAATACAGCTGTCTTAAACAGCTGAGCAATCAAAAGTATAAACCTAATATAATCTAGACAGTTTTGTATTACCGTATTACATTTTTTTACATAGTTTCCTGTTTCTTTTTTTATTGGAATAACGTTTGTATACAGTATTATATTGGTTTCAGATGTACAACATAGTGACTTGATATTTATATACATAACTGTATGATTGCCAAGATAAGTGTAGTTACCCTGTTACTATACCAAGGCATGACAGTGTTATTGGTCATATTCTGTATGTTGTACTTCCGTTTCTAGGACTAACTTATTATACAGTTTGCATTTTGTACCTCTTTTCCTGTTCACCTATTTTACTCATCTCCCTACTCTCCTCCCTATAGTAACCAACAGCCTGTTGTCTCCATTTGTGGGCCTATTTCTTTCTTTGTTTATTTGTTTTGTTTTTTAGATTACACATATTAGTGAAATCATATACAGTATTTGTGTTTCTCTGCCTGGCTTATTTCACTTAGCATGACACCTTCTAGGTCTATACATGTTGTCACAAATGGTAAGATTTCCTTCTTTTTATGGCTGAATAATATTCCATCATGTATATGTACCACATCATCTTCATTCATTTATCTGTCGATGGGCACTTGGGTCGCTTCCACATCTCGGCTATTGTAAATAACGTTGCAGTGAACATAGGTGTACAGGCATCTTTTTGAATTCATGATTTTGTTTTCTTTGGGTAAATTCCGAGAATTGGAATTGCTGGAGTGTATGGTATTTCTATTTTTAGTTTTTTGAGGAACCTCCATACTGCTTTCCACAGTGGCTGCACCCATTTATATTCTCACCAACAGTGTAGGAAGGTTCCCTTTTCTCCACATCCTCACCAACACTTGTTATTTCTCGTCTTTGTATAGTAGCCATTCTCACTGGTGTGAGATGGTATCTCATTGTGGTTTTGATTTGCCTTTCCCTGATGGTTTAGTGATGTTGAGCATCTTTCATGTGTCCATCGGCCATCTGTATATTTTTTTTCGAAAAATGTCTATACACGTCCTCTGCCCATTTTCTAATCAGATTATTTGGTTTTTTGGTTTTGAGTTGTATAAGTCCTTTATATATTTTGTATGTTAGCCCCTTTGTTGGATATATAATTTGCAAATATATTCTCTCATATGGTAGGTTGCCTTTTTGTTTCGTTGAGGGTTTCATTTGCTGTGCAGAAGCTGTTTTGTTTGATGTAGCCCCACTTGTTTATTTTTGCTTTTGTTTCCCTTGCCTGGGGAGTTGTATCCAGAAAGAAATTTCTCATGCTGATGTTAATGAGATTCTTGCCTATGTTTTCTTCTATGAGTTTTATGGTTTCATTTCTTACATTTAGGTTTTTAATCCATTTAGAGTTTACTTTTGTGTGTGGCATAAGACAGTGATCTAGTTAATTCTCTTATATGTAACTGTTCAGTTTTTCCATCACCATTTTATTGACGAGACTGTCTTTTCCCCATTGTATATTCATGGCTCCTTTGTCATATATTAATTGGTGATATATGCCTTGTTCTATTTCTGGACTCTATTCTGTTCCACTAATCTGTGGGTCTGTTCTTGTGCCAGTACCATATTGTTTTAATCACTGGAGCTTTGTGGTATAGCTTGAAGTGAGGGAGTGTGATACATTCAGCTTTTTTCTTCTTTCTCAAGATTGCTTTGGCTATTTGGGGGTCTCTTGTAGTTCTATATAAATTTTAGGATTATTTGCTCTATTTCATCAAAAACTTCTGTTGGTATTTTGATAGGGATTGCACTGAATCTGTAAATTGCTTTTGGGCAAGACAGCCATTTAGACAATATTAATTCTTCCTATCCATGAGTATGGGATAGATTTCCATTTATTTTTGTCTTCAATTTCTTTCATTGGTGTGCTACAGTTTTCAGAGTACAGGTCTTTTACCTCCTTGGTTAGGTTTATTCCTAGTATTTCATTCTTTTTTGATTCAATTGTAAATGGAATTATTTTCCTGATTTCTCTTTCTGCTTGTTCATTGTTAGAATCTAGGAATGCAACAAATTTCTGTGTATTAATTTTGTTTCCTGAAACATTGCTGAGTCCAGTTATGAATTCTAATAGTTTTTTGGTGGAGTCTTTAGAGGTTTCTGTATATAGTATCATGTCATCTGCGTATAGTGACAGTTTCCCATTTGGATGCCTTTTTCTTGTCTGATTGCTGTGGCTAGGACTTCCAGTACTGTGTTGAATAAAACTGGTGAGAGTGGGCATCCTTATTTTGTTCTTGATCTTAGAGGAAAAGCTTTCAGCTTTTTACCATTGAGTATGATGTTGACTGTGGGCTTTTCACTTATGGCCTTTATTATTATGGTGAGGTATGTTATGTTTGTACCCACTTTGTTGAGAGTTTTTATCATGAATGGATGTTGAATTTTGTCAGATGCTTTTCAGCATATATTGAGATGATCATATGGTTTTCATCCTTCCTCCTGTTAATGTGGTGTATCACATTGATTGATTTGCAGATATTGTACTGTCCGTGCATCCCTGGAATAAATCCCACTTGGTAGTGATGAATGATTCTTTTGATGTATTTTTGAATTTGGTTTGCTAATATTTTGTTGAGGAGTTTTGTATCTGTGTTCATCAGTGATTTGGGTCTGTAGTTTTCTTTTTTTTTTGTAGTCTTGATGTGGTTTTGGTATTAGAGTAATACTGACCTTGTAGAATGAGTTTGGAAGTATTCCCTCCTCTTATTTTTTTGGAATACTTTAAAAAGGATAAGTATTAGCCCATCTTTAAATGTTTGGTGAAATTCACCTGTGAAACCATCTGGTCCTTGACTTTTATTTGTTTTGAGTTTTTTATTACCAGTTCAATTTCATTACTAGTAATTGGTCTCTTTGGATTTCCTGTTTCTTCCTGAGTCAGTCTCAGAAGATTGTATGTTTCTAGGAATTTATCCATTTCTTCTACATTGTACAATTTTTTGGCATACAATTTTTCATAGAATTTTCTTATGATTCTTGAAATTTCTGTGGTATTGGTAATAACTTCCTTTTCATTAAAGTTTTCTCTTTCTTAAAAGTCTTACCATTTTAATCATCCTAGGACCTAAACATGTAATTATAAACATAAGATTAAAAAGGTAAAATACATAAGCTGTATAAAACATAACTGTTATTTCTCAACATACTAGAGCAGTAACCACCATTTTATTCACAAGTACTTGGGTTTTGCTCTTTAAAAGTTCTGATTAGCAGTTGCACAGTACTCGAAGGTTGCATAGCATTTTGTAAGACCATAGATTTCTACACTTTTGTAACATATTTTGACAAAGAATGGCAGAGTGACTTGCTAAGAGTCACAGAGTAAGTTCCCCAATTCTGAATTTATAACAGCTAGAGAACTTGATTGGTAATACATTGATTTTCCTATTTTGTTTTACTTACAAATTAGTTTCCAAAATGCCTATCTAAATTTAAACTAAAAGAAGAATGCAGAATTAGGAGCTTAAAACCTTACTCAAAGTCAAATTGGTGTAATCATAGTATACACAAAGCAAATTTATGCAATAGTACTAAAAACCCTACTGTGCCTGATTGTCCATGTTAGTGTGGTGAACAGTCATAACTCTAATTTAGTGTAATACTCTTTGTTAGTAAAAACCAATTCATATCTTTGAGTTCTGTAATCTTAAAACAAGGTAATATTATATTAAAGGTTACTTTTGCTAAACATTCATGTGTTATTGCATACTGGGCTGAGTTTAATATTTCTTGATGCTTATAAAATAGGGAAGTGAGGGTATGACATCTTAAATTTTACCTTTATGTACAGTAAGAGCTTGCAAATACTTAATCTTTCTTCATGATTTTTTTTTTTGCTGGAAGAGATTATCTAATTTCACACTAGATTAGTTCTATAGTATTCATTATAGAAAAGAAAATGACATTAAAAAGGTTTATCATACCAGTTAAATTGCATTTCTCAGTCACTTTTGGTAGAGTAGTAACAGTATCCTTTAGTTCACTGGAATTGTGACTTTCTAAATTGTCTCTGAATGGTGCCATACCTGACATTGGAGCACACATATCCATGTGTCTTCTGAACCCAGATTCACAGTTTCTTAGGAAATGTTATCTTGAAGATACTTGAAGTTCTAATGCCAGTCATTAAGAAAATTAGCTACACTTATGATAGAGAAAAGTAAATTTATAAACCTTCACACTTGCCAACTGTGATTTATAATCACAATGTTTGAAAGATCTTAATGCTCCTTAAAATTAATAAGAACATCATAAATTAATGCTCTCCCTTCCATTAAGCCTGTACTCTGTAACTGTTTAAGGAAGTTGCACAGCTTTCCAAAACCTTGAGTGGGTTGAATCATAGCATCATGGTAATGGGAAATAAAGGATAACATCCCATAACAGAGTAAGTAGCTTTTCAAAATAACTTTATTGGGAATAATACTGTAGTATGCTTCAGAAAATTCATTCTTTCCACTAACTCATCTTTGTCAGAGGAATATTTTGCAAAGGAAATTTTTAGATAAACTGTTATTTCCTGCCTGTCTGTGGTTTCTCTTTGCCCCTTTCTTTCTTGTAGTTAGTAAAATATTTATATCAAAGCTATCCTTCCATATGTGATAAAATGGTATAAAAGAAGAAATGGTAGCATAGTTTTTAAAAAATTACCCATAGGTGTTTATTTTTGTCTTATTCTGTCTGTCTTAAGAAAACAATTCAAATCTTGATTGTTATGAATCAATACTTAGTTACAAATGGAAGGCTAGGACATTCTCAGATGGAAAAGTGTTGATTTTTCAAAATTTATCATGCTGACAAAAAAAATGTGCTGTTCTGCAGAGTGTTTTGCTCAAAGATCCATTGCAGAATGAGAAAGAGAGCAATCGGGCTTGAGACTTTTACTCTTAGAAAGCATATCATCATTTCATGGTTTTCAAAGCTATATGTTTTTTTTAACTACCTATATATTATTTTTTTGTATAATCACTTATTTTTTGTTCTTTAATTGAAATATAGTTGATATACAATATTCTTTCATTTCAGATGTACATGATTTGATTAATTACATACATTACTAAATGCTCATCACAATAAGTATAGTTCCTGTCAACAAAGATATTACAATATCATTGACTATATTCCCTGTGCTGTACTTTCATCCCTGTGATTAATTTATTTTATAATTGGAAGTTTTTATCTCTTTATCCAAGCTTTATGCCTTTAAGGATGTCTTCATTCATCCTGAGGTAAAGAATACAAAGTTAATTTAGGAGAAGAAAAGGGAATAATTTTCGTAGGCTTTGGCAATGGAGTCTGACTTAAAAACTCTTGGTTGTTGAATAATTTTATTTAAAATGTTTACTTAAAGCTGCATATATGGTGACTTGGGTTAATTCCTTTACTTAGTGAAGGTGGATGGCAAATAGGATTTGAAACTAGAACTTGAAAATGCATTTTCTTATATTGAGATGAATAGGATTCACTGTAGATTGTCATTTAGCCAGATATTAAAATAAAATTATTATTTTTTAAAAAGAACATGTTTTACTGTCTGCTCCTATATATGTGGAGAGATAAGAAAAAGGCTAAAAATATTAACAACTATAAATACTGTGCTGATAAACCATCAAGAATAAAACATTGGTTTTTAAAGAACTTTTTAATGAAGTATAACAGAATAAATTAGCATAAAATATGATAATTTTTCACAAAGTGAGCATACTATTGTAAAAAGCACCTAGATCAAAAGAAAAGCAGAGAATTACCTGTGTTTCAGAAGCCCCCCTCACCCTTGACTGCCCCTTCAGTTCCTACCCTTCCAAACAGGAATCACAGTCCCAACTTTTAACACTGTAGGTCAGCTTTGATTGTTTTTTAACTTTATTTAAATGGAATCATACAATGTGAACTTTTTTTCATCTTGCTTTTTCACCTATCATTATTTTTGTGATTTGAATCTAAGCATGGCTTATTTTTTCAATTGTGTGAGTATACTACACTCTTTTCCATTCTTCCATTCTATTGTTGATGGGCATTTGGGTCATTTCCATATAGGACTATTATGAGTAGTGCTGCCATGAACATTCTTGAACTTGTCCTTTGTTACACATATGCACGCATTTTTGTGGGTACGCAAAGGAATGGAGTTGCTGGCATAGCCATACAACCAAACAGCTTTCCCAGGTATTCCTAGCATTACCTTTTGAGTTGTTTTTATTCAGTAAAAGTCTTCCTTGTCATCAAGGGCAGGTTTTTGTTTTATTTTGTTTTGGGGTCTTAGAGGCAGGTCATGGATCAGACTAGAGTTCATAAACATGGAACAGAATGAAACCCGTTTGGTGATTGAAGTCATACACTTGATCTCTGATCTACAGATAAGGATGGAGCTGAATCTGAGACTGAATCACTTTTGTGCTTATGTGAGAGAGAAGTTACCCTGTTGGGGAAAACCCAACAATGTATTCAGTTATAGAAGAAGCAGCAGAGAAATTTAACATTGGAGATAGATATTTGGCTTTTTGATTCACCCTTCTGGTATCACCTTGTTCACCTTACTTTACCTATATATGTCTCAGTTTATTTCTCTATAAAATGTACCTAGCAACACCTATCTCCCTGGTTTATTTTAATGATTAAATGAGATTATGAATATAAAGTGCTTAGCACTGTGCTTGCTACATAGCAAATATTCAGGTAATATTACTGTCCAATCTGCTTCATCCACCTATATAGCCCTTTTAGCTACTTCTCAATTTCTTCAGTTAACTAGCTGATTTCAGAGATTTTTTTCTCTTTTTTTTTATTAAGGTATCATTGATATACACTCTTATGAAGGTTTCACAAGAAAAACAATGTGGTTATTACATTCACCCTTATTATCGAGTCCCACCCCCATACCCCATTGCAGTCACTGTCCATCAGTGTAGTAAGATACCACAGAATCCCTATTTGTCTTCTCTGAGCTACACTGTCTTCTCTGTGACCCCACACACACCATGTGCACCAATCATGATACCCCACAATCTCCTTCTCCCTCCCTCCCCACCTGCCCTCCCACACCCCTCCCCTTTAGTAACCACTAGTGCCTTCTGGGAGGCTGGGAGTCTGATGCTATTTTATTCCTTCCATTTTGCTTTGTTGTTATACTCCACAAATGAGGGAAATCATTTGGTATTTGTCTTTCTCTGCCTGACTTATTTCACTGAGCAAAATAGCCTCTAGCTCCATCCATGTTGTTGCAAATGGTAGGATTTGTTTCTTTCTTATGGCTAAATAATATTCCATTGTGTATATGCACTACATCTTTTTTATCCATTCATCTACTGATACGTTGCTTCCATATCTTGGCTGTTGGAAATAGTGCTGTGATAAACATAGGGTTCCATATGTCTTTTTGAATCTGAGAACTTGTTTTCTTTGGGTAAATTCCTAGGAGTAGAATTCCTGGGTCAATGATATTTCTATTTTTAGTTTTTTGAGGAACCTCCATATTGCTTTCCACAATGGCTGAACTAATTTCCATTCCCACCAACAGTGTAGGAGGGTTCCCCTTTCTCTGCATCCTTGTCAGCATTTGTTGTTCCTAGTCTTTTATGTAATGGCCATCGTAATTAGTATGAGGTGATATCTCATTGTGGTTTTAATTTACATTTCACTGGTAATTAGCAATGTGGAGCATCTTTTCATGTGCCTGTTGACCATCTGGATTTCTTCTTTGGAGAAGTGTCTGGAGTTCTTTATATATTTTGGATGTTAACCCCTTGTTGGATATGTCATTTACAAATATATTCTCCCATACTGTAGGATGCCTTTTTGTTCTGCTGATGGTATCCTTTGCCATACAGAAGATTTTTAGCATGATGTAGTCCCATTTGTTCATTTTTGAATTTGTTTCCCTTGCCTGAGGAGATGCATTCAGGAAAAAGTTGCTCATGTTTATATTCAAGAGATTTTTGCCTATGTTTTTTTCTAAGAATTTTATGCTTTTATGACTTACATTCAGATCTTTGATCCATTTTGAGTTTACTTTTGTGTATGGGGTTAGACAATGATCCAGTTTCATTCTCTTCCATGTAGCTGTCCAGTTTTGCCAACACCAGCTGTTGAAGAGGCTGTCATTTCTCCATTGTATATCCATGGCTCCTTTATCGTATATTAATTGACCATATATGCTTGGGTTCTGGGCTCTTTAGTCTGTTGCACTGGTCTATGGGTCTGTTCTCGTGCCAGTACCAAATTGACTTGATTACTGTGGCTTTGTAGTAGAGCTTGAAGTTGGGGAGCATAATCAGCCCCCCCCACTTTATTTTTCCTTCTCAGGAAGGATAGATTTCTTTGGCTATTCAGGATTGTTTATGGTTCCATATGAATTTTAGAACTGTTTGCTCTAGTTCGTTGAAGAATCCTGTTGGTATTTTGATAGGGATTGCATTGAATCTGTAGATTGCTTTAGGCAGGATGGCCATTTGGACAATATTAATTCTTCCAGAGATTTTTAAGAGAGGGGTAGCTAGATGTCAGCTCTTTTATTTTTCTAATTACCTTTGTTTCCTCCCAATGGAGATGCTTCTTTGCTAAAATCAAAATTCTTGTCATTGACCTTAATGGAAATTTCATTCTATTTCCTTTTGACTCATGATTCAACTAGTCCTCCAAAAGTGTTTTTTTTCTTTCACCTTTTTTCAAAAGACGTAAGGAAAATAGTATTTCTTTTAGTCTTAACAAGATAACTGACAGCTGGTGTTTGAAGCTGACTTTTTCCAGATAGTTCAGTTTTTAGAGTATCAAATATATTCAGCTTTATATAGTAACTTGATATTTCAGGAAATTTATGGAAATTATTGACCCTTCAAATTAGAGTATATTTCCTGCCTTTCCTTTCTTCTTAGGATAATGAAAGAAATGACAGTATTATGATACTTGATTAAATACCATCAAATGTAATCCCCCTTTCAAAGCAGTTTTCTGAAGCTGTTATCTGAAGAGTAGATTCATTATATAATAGTCTTACTCTTTGCTCCAATTTCCTCTCTCACACAATAATACATTGAATTTTTACTGAGATATTGACATATAACACTGTGTAAATTTAAGATAAACAATGAGTTGGTTTGATATATTTATGTATTACAATGTAATTACTATAGTGGTATTAACACCTATGTAATACATTGAATTTAAAATGCATCAGAATTGGCTGATATAAGGAATATTGGGAACATAAACATAATTTTTTTTCTGAAAACTCTAAGAGTAATAATTGGCCACAGGAGTAGGAAAAAATTGCTTTGACTAGCCAGTAAATACTGTATAGACTATTTTAAAGTTTTACTTATCAATAGAAATCCTCAGGACTAGAAAAAAACTCTCTCAAATCTCGTTTCTGGACCCTGCCTTCTTTCCCACCTACAAGGGATTTGATGGTTCTCATATCAGTTGTCTTACAACTTTTGTGTTTTCATTAATTCTGACATTACAGAGAGAGGTGGAAACCTCAAGTTAAAATAGTAGAACCACTGTGTGTGCTTCCCATGACTTTCAAAGGAATATTCACTGATTTATTCATTCATCCAAGAAACATTTAATGCATTCCTACTAAATATTTGGCACCATTCAAGTTTAGGGATGCAGCAGTAAAGAAAAAACAGACAAATGACTATGTAGAACATACAGTATATGAGGTGTTAAGTGCTATGGAGAAAGGTGAAGAAAGGAAGAGAAATGTAGCAGATCTTAAATGGACTTTTGACCATTGTAGAGCATTTAGGTTTTACTGGACTTAGATGGGAAACCCCTGAAGAATTTTGAGTATAGCAGCGACATGCTCTGATATCCATTTTATCCCAATCATTCAGGTTGCACTGTTAAAAAAAGATTATGGGAGAATTCAAAAGGAGAAGTGGAGACAGTAGGCAATCCAGTAATCTGAGTTGCTTGAATGTTAGTGGCAGTGGAGGTAGTGAGAAGTGGTTGAATTCTGGACAGATTTCACAGGTAGAGAGTACAGGATGTGCTGCAGGATCATCTGGAGTAGGTTTTACTGATGACATGTTTTCACTGAATGTGATAGTGAGAGAGAAGGATGGCTGGTTTATACCTTCTGTGCCTCAGGGAACATCTTGGAGAGAGACGATGTTATGGAGTAACTGGGGAATATATTTGTTACGTGCTTCATCCTGGCAGTGCTTAGATTATAATTTCTCTGCAGTGTTTATTCTAGAAGCAGGTTTTTATACCCTTGGGAACATTTAAGGTCAGTCCTTAAATAAGAAATACAGTGGGTGGATAATTATGAAAGATCAATGAGAAAATAAGCATGTCAGACCTACTACTTTACAGGAGAGGTACATGTTTACTGCTAAGAATAGGAATGGTATTTTGCTTTGTTAGACCCATATTTCTTTGAAGACTCAGAAAGACTTTATATTCCTTGAACCTGTTCAGTAACTCACAGTATTTAGTTGTTGTGTGTTTAGTTCTCATAATCAGAACAAAGATCACTGACTTAACTTTGTAGGGTGACAGATTTTTTTTCCAATAAAATTATTTCAGTTCGTAAATTGGAATAACTAACATTACTTTATAGTATTTTTTGTTGCAGAAAAACTCAGTGGTTAAACTGTGTATACATTTATTGAACAAAATAACTAAACATATTCTGTTATTTTTGTGATTAAATAATTTAAAACATAAGAAAAAACATTTAGACATACAGTGACAGCAAACTGCTGTGTATTTACCTGTCTGGTTAAGACATTAAACAATACAAACAAGATGAGCTCTCTGAGCACACATCCCCTCCTTTGCCTTCCTCAGAGAAAAAAATATATACAAAATTCAGTATTTGTTATTCCAACGCATGTCTGTATTTGTACTACATATGTACATATATCTCAGCAATTTATAATTGAACATAGTTGGAAAATATTATTGTACTCAACTGGTTTATCAAGTCCACTTCCAAAATAGGTTTTCAAAGCTGTCTTCTGTCTTCAAACTAGTATCATGTCCTGTTCAATAACCTCTTAACTGGTCTTCCCGCTTGACTCCCTCTATCCCATTATTCTCCATAGCATCCAAAGAGATTTTCGTAAAACTCCTATCAGGGCATGTCATTCCTCCCCAAAAAATCTGTCAGTGGTTTCCCACCAAGTAAAACTCTTACCATTTCCCTTGGCCTGTAATCTTACCCATCCTTCCTTATCTTTGGGTCAGTGTTCCTTTATTCACTATACTTCAACACTGGCCTTCTTTTCGTTTCTGGAACACTTAAGATCTTTTCACACTGAAAATGTTTGTTTATTCTTTCCCTTCTGCCTAGAATGTATTCTTTACTCTTTACCTAGCTAACTCATTCAGGTCTAAGGTTAAATATTACTTCCTCTCAGAAGCTTTTCCTGGTCACCCATTCTTAAGTAGTCCATACTTAGACTGTTTCTCCTGCAAGATTACAAATTTCTAAAAAGAGAAGCCATGCCTTTTTGGTGCACTACCATATACATAGTCACCTTGTAGACACATAAGAAATACTTCCTGAAGGAAAATAAGAATGAAGAATTAATGGGAAAAATATTTTTTATCTTATAGGTTGAAAAATAACTTTTGCTCTTGAGTTTTAAGATAAAAAAATAATAATATTTAGGAATTCCTTCTGTCTTAGTCTAACAATTTTTGGTCTAACAGAATTTCAACATGAAATGGCTTCTTCTGATGTTTCTGGCATTTTTCACTAGCTTTTTCTTTCAAATACTTTACCATCAGTATCCATGGTTTGGCATTTTTTAACCAAACAATGGTTCTGTCTTTACATCATTTACCCCATTGTCTATTAATTATATCTAGACATAGAATATCCAGCTATCCATATGAAAGTTGCTGATTAGCATTGGTTAAAAAGAGGCATAATAGTTCCTTCTGGTCTGCTGCTTTTGGGATTGTCCCAGTAGGGTTTTCGGAAACTCTTATATTTTAGAAGTCCACTTGACATTTTGTTTCTTTTCCATGTCCTAGTAATACAGCTCATTTTGCTGTTCTTGCTGAGGAATAGTGCCAGAAAAATTTCTCTAGTTAAGTGAACAATTTCCTGTATGTTCCATTGGCTCTTAGACCCACTGTATTGCAGCTTGGGCTGTGTCACAGTCTGCCAGTTGTTTGTCACTTAAAGCATTTAGTGGTCATAGTTTAGTTGATCTCCAACACCCCAGTAAAGTAGGTACATACTACTTCTGACTAGTTCTCTTGTTGATTCTAATTAACATGTAGGAAAGAGTGCATTTTGACCATAAGGATCCTTAATACACAGAAAAATTAGTGCATTCTTTGTGTTCAGAATCTGTTTTCTTATAAATCTATTTAAAAGATCATTATTAATATTAATAAATATCTCTTTATAAAAGAATGATAGATATCCAGCAGTACTGATGAAATCTCTAAATACTTTTATCAATTAAATAAAATCAGATTTTAATAATTAATACGGTTTCAACCTGAAAAGTAAACAATTTAAAATAAGTGTCTGTGGGTTGAAGGTAATGGGGTTGAACATATTCAGGTACCATGAGTCATCCTTTAAATACACAAAATTATCAGACTTCAAAAAACAGGTCTCCTTTAGAAGACAGATATTGTTTTACCTATTCACCTATCTAGAAATATGATCCAGTTCTTGTTCCAGATATTTTTTCTTTTTCAGGAATCAATATAGTTGCCTTCTGTTTGTGTCTGATAGTGCACCACATGGAAATTTTACAAATGTTGCTTGTTCTGTGAGAATCTCCTTAATATGAGAACAGCATGATTATATAATGCAATATTGAAAGAAATAAGAAGTCTCCTCTAGCTGATCAGTTATACCAGTGAATTTTAAAGGAAAAAATTGAGTATTGGTTACAACAAAAGAGCTCAGAACTTCTCCCATTTTTCCTTTATAGGGTTATTTTAAGGATTTATTTAGATCAGATATGGCCAAGCCAAATGCACAAAAATGAGTGAAATGGATGAGGTAGTGAGGATTGCTATGAACAGGAGAATACATGTTTCATGTAGAGGAACTCAAATCACTTGTAAAAATACTGTATGGCCAAATAGAATGGATCATCAGAACTAATTCAGCTAAAGGCTGCAATTTGTGACCTCTGATGTGGATAACAAGATGAAATTTTATTCTCTGTGGGAGAAATGTGGAATTGGTAGGGGTGATTCTAAAGCATATTTAAATAAATTTTAATATTTATTTTAGAAGCTCATATTTCAAATGCATTTATAGTGTTTATACAAACAAGACATATTGACAGAAGAATTGTAGTTATGCTTGAAGGCACAAGCTAGTATTTTTCAAAATGTAGTTCACAGACAGCTTTCATCAGAGTAATTGATATAGAGTATATCTTTATAATTGATATAAAGAGTGAAGAATACATTCTAAGCAGAAGGGAAAGAATAAACAGATAAACTGGACTTCATCAAAATTAAAAGCTTTGTGTTTCAAAAGACACTATCAAAAAAGTTGGAAAACAACCCATGGAATGGGAAAAAGTACATGACCCTTGAACAACATAGGTTTGAACTACATAGGTCCCCTAATACAGAGATTTTTTTCAATAAACACACTGGAAAAATTTTTTTGAGATCTGTGACAATTTGTGAAAACATTTTATTTTCTCTAGCTTACTTTATTGTAAGAATACAGTACATAATACATATACAAAATATGTGTTAGTTGACTATTGATGTTATTGGTAAAACCTCAGATCAATAGTAAGTAATAGTAATTAAGTTTCTTGGGAGTCAGAAGTTGTAAGTGGGTTTTCATCTTAGGGGGTGGGGATCAGTGCTTTGCATTGTTCAAGGGTCAACTGTATTTGCAAATCACATATCTGACAAGGGCTTTGTATCTAGAATATATAAGGAACTCTTAAAGCTCAACAATAAAAAGACAGATAGCCTAATTTAAAAGTGGGCAGAGGATCTCTAGAGAAGATATGCAAATAACCAGTAAGTACATATAAAGATGTTTCATCAGGGAAATACAAATTAAAGTCACAATGAGATACCACTTCATACTCACTAGTATGGCTATAATAAAAAAGATGCACAAAAACTAGTATTAGTGAAGATGTAAAGAAACTGAGACCCTCATGAATTGCTGGTGAGAATGTAAAATGGTAAAACACTTTGAAAAACAGTTTGGAAATCCCTAAAAAAGTTAAAAATAGAGTTACCATATGACCCAGTAATTCAGCTCCTATGTATATAACAAGAGAAATAAAAACATAGGTTCACCAAAAATAAACACATACATGAATGATCATAACAGCATTATTCATAATAACTAAAAAGTGAAAACAACCCAAATGTCAATGACTGATGAATAAACAAAATGTGTTATACCTGTATAATGGAAAATTGTTCAGCCATAAAAAGGAATGGGAAACTGGTACATTTGATACAACATGGATGAAACTTAGAAACATTCTCAGTGAAAGAAGCCAGACAAAAAAATCACATATTACGTGATTCCCTTTATAATAAATTTATAGGCAAATCCGTAGAAAGTAGATAAGTAATTGCAAGGAGCTACAGGGAAGAGGGAGGACTGCCAATGGGGGTACAAGGTTTCTTTTTGGGGTGATGAAATGTTCTGGAATTAGATGGTAGGAATTGTTGTACAACCTTGTAAAATATTAAAACCACTGAATTGTATACTTTTAAAGAGTGAATTTTATGGCATTTAAATTATATCTTTAAAAAATAACTTGAGGGGATTAGGGTATGTCTGTTAAACGTACAAATTCTGTAGACCCACCTTAGATTCAAGATTCTTTAAAGATAAGACCCTTAGAAATCTACATGTTTAACAAATGTTCCTAAGTTGTAAAATTTTAAGGGATGCTGATTGAACAGTTTTATGTTCTTACACACTGAAATGTGTCTGCGCTAAAGGATATAGGCTTTTTGATCATTTTAATCATAAACAACAGCAGTAACGAATAGTTATTGGAGGAAGTACTTTCTGCCCCACTTGGGAGTTATTGAATTTTATAGGCATAGTCCTTTCTCTGGAGGATTGAGAAGAGGGAGATGGAGCGGCATGAGACGGTGCACTTTTTCATTTCTTAGAATTCATTACTTTGGCAAATTCTAGGAAGTAAAATAATAGTCTGAGGTAATAAATTCAGAGAAACACAAAATTTACAGGAAATATCCAGACATGTTTTGGTGCCTGCAGTATTTTTAGTGTTGATTTCAGGGGTAAAAACCTTGGTCTGTTGTTTTTTTCCAAGGCTTTTTGGGTCAGATGTTATCTTGGACCTATCAGCAAAGTCAAGCTGACAGAGAACGGATGAGTGTTTTAAGAGCTAAAGTTCCTTGGGACTAGTACCTCCATCAGATTTGTTTCAGAGTAGTGCAGCAGCAGGGCAAATTATGATTAAAAAATAGGCAGATATTTTATTTCATGAAGATTTGGGCAAAGAACAAGGTAGAAACTTTTAGAGGTAGCAGTTGCCAAATCGAGAATAAAGACAAATCTACGTTCTCCATTACAGACTGTTTGGGGGCTTATTCAGATTTTTGCTTTCATGTAAGTTGGAAAATGGTTTATGATCATTAATAGTTTCATTCATATAAATAAATATATAGATAGATAGATAGATAGATAGATAAATAACCCTATATATAAACTTAAAAATCTCTTGGAAATCTAAAACTTCTCCATTTCCCAAAGTATCAAACCTTTTTAAAAATCATATCTACAAATACTTTTTTTAAAAAAGAGAAGTGCGGCTTGATACTATTCTTTATGGTTTATATCAAGTACTCTTACTTTGGCCAGGCCTACTTCTTGCTTTGACAATAAAAATAGATAATCAAGCTTAAAAGGTTCTGCACTTGTATGAGTGGTTTATTATAATGGTTTTGTTACATGTAAGCCCAATAGTATGTTGTAGAACAAATACTTTTTTCAGCAGGGGCAAACACTTTGTGTGGAAACATGAGCGTGACTAGTTTTTGCACTTCTTTCTGTCTTGTGCTGACAGTCCTGTTAAACGGCTAACAGGAGTCTTTGCAGCTCAACCTGAAGGAGAGGGAGTCATATTACTAGTCTGTCTTCCAGAATATTATGGGAAAGATGCTTGCTTACTGTCATTGTGTGCAAACTGACCCAGGCAGAGCCCTAAGCCAGCATTTATTGTGTTCTATTTTAGGCCAGTCACAGAACTTGAACTTGATGATAGAGGCAAAGAACTAACATATTTTTGGAAGGAGGCAGGTTGGGGTCATCAGATACAAATAAGATAGAAAAACTTTTATATTATGTTGAACCATAGGAATTTGCCAGTTTTTTGAGCCAGAATTATTGAATATTGGCACTTTCCTGTGGTTCAACCTAGTGTTATCTGAGAAGAGTAATACATTAGAGGTGAGCTCATAAGAACCAGGAACACCTAATCCAAACTCGGGGGGCTGGGGTGTCCACTGTTCAGTCCCAGGATTGCTGGGCTGTGGTAGTCACCACTGATACAATAAATGAATGAAGTCCTCTGTGATGCCTTTTTGACACATGCATTGAGTGTCTATTATGTGCATTGATTGTCTATTATGTGTTTTACAGTCTCCCAAATCTGAAGCTTTTCTAAAATTATGTATCATATATTAAAACTTATTTTTGAATTTTGTATTTTTCTCTACAGTAGATCAGGGGCTATTTAAGTATAAATATTTTTTTCTTCAAATGTCCAGGGACGTGAGCATTTGCTTTGGCTTCTTCCCCCTCACGTGTAGCTCTCTGTACCTCAAATTGGTACACTGCAATTTGGGAAACAGATTTATATGAATGGGAAGCCACTGGAAGTTTAAGTCAGAGTAATGGCCTGATAAAATAGATGTTTTAGAAAGATAATTCTGGGAGAGCCAAAACAGTGGTGCGATGTCAACTGACACATTCAGTGAGAATTAAACATTAGTATTGAATGCCGACATTGTGGATTGTGGCTTTTAAAAGTCTGTCCTCTCCCTCTTGTGCCTTTTCTCTTTTACAGTAGGTGTGCATTTAAGTGTATGTGGTATAATGCCAAGTTGTATAATAGTACTACATTTTTGTAGAATTATGGGGGAAGGAACACGTTATACAATATATGCAAAATTATTAGATTTTCTTTTATATATAGATACAGATATCCTTTTCTTTGATGTGGTTTCTTATATTTGGGGAAAAAGAGTCATATTAGTGTGGTGCCTTATATCAGCAAGATAACTAGATTTTTAAAAATTAGATTATTAAAGGCTTATCTGGGAGTCTAAAAGGACTCACAAGTAATTTACTTTCAGAGGCATGGAAAAGAACTGAAAAGTGGATGACTGTCCAACTCTAGACATTTATGAGACAGACTAGTGTGTACAGCAGTTCAGAGGATGCCGGGAGAGCCCAAAACAGCACCATACGCTTCCAAGTTGTTTTGAAGTGAGGTTTTGTCTTTTATCTCTAGAAAAATAATGACTAATAACTTCAATTTAACACCTAGGGGACCAGAGATACTCACTAAAGGGAATGACTTATCTGTTCATCCAATCATTCATTTATTTAGTAAGGATTGAATACCTAATATGTCCTGATACTGATCCTAACAGACAACATGGTTAATAGAACAAATGTTGTCTTTGCATCTGTGGAGCAAACAGTCTAATGGGCAGACAAATAAATACAAAACATGGTTATACATTATAATAAATGCTATGAAGGGCAAATACAAGCTGCCTTAGATTTTTTAATAAGTAAAACCTATTTTAGATTAGGGTTGTGAAAATGGTCTGTATGAGTAAGTGACATTTAGAGCTGAGATGTGAAAGATGAGTAGGAGAATTCTCAGTGATGGGTGGGGGAAGTGCATGTGTGAGGCTTTTGGGTGGGAGGAACTAAAAGAAAGCCAGAACTTCGCGAACACGGAGAACAGTTGGCCAAGAGGTAGGTGGACCCAAATAATACCAGATCTTGGTGGCCGTGTCGAGGAGGACATGGGGTTTCATCCCCAGCGCAGCAGAAGCCATTGTAGATCTTTAAGCATGGAATTGCACAGTCTCATCTAAGTGTTTTGGAGATGACCATGGCTGTTGTGAATGCATTGCAGAGGGCAAGGAGACCAGGGGAACCAGTAGAGACTACTGCCCATGTAAGAGCTGGTGGCAGCTAGTTCAAAGTGTCAGTAGAGGAGATGAAGGGTGGTGCGTAGACTTGCATTTCAGACCTAGAGGCCATGGTTGTTGTTAAGGATTGGGGCTCTGATGCATTCTTACAGCTCAGTGAGGAAAGAGGAGGTAGAGCAGAATAGAATCAAACTGGATCAGAAAAGAGCCCCACCTAGAGCCAATCACTTTCCTAAATGGATTTTTATTTTCCTTCATTTATTGTTTGAATTTGTGCAATTGAAGGTCAAAGCTAACTGTAAGTTAAATTCTTGAGAAGTATTATTGGTGTTTTTACCCAGGAAAAACCTGTCTGGGACAGTGGAAAACTGTCTTCTTCCCAAAGCACTAGGGACATAATTTAAAGGTTGAGAAAGAAGTATATATCGCAGGAAAATTTTTGACGAGTTTGTTGTTTTACTTCCGAAAACACGATTTTCTATTTTCTTCCTTGCAACTTTTCTGTTTGGAAAAATAGACTTAGTAGAATTGAGACTTAAAATTGGAAGCATCAGTAATATATAACATTTTACTTGTTTTTTTGTCTTTTACTCTTTCATTTTCCTTCTATAACTTTTCTGGAAGTTGTGTCTATGGTCTGTCTCTTGTGTCTCGGTAAAAAGGTACTTTATATATTTCCAAGAATGAAATACCCTCCAAAGTCTTGTCTGTGTGCTTGCTGACTTGCTGAGTCAAAGAAGGGCAGGGCTCACTTAACACTCTAGTGTTTCATTTTGCATGCCTCCTAGGTTTCTATTGTGTTCTGGGACGGGTCTTGGGAGTGTTTGGAGTCAAAGAACAGAATTGTGATGTGGTTTGATGGCAAAAAATATAATTCTGTATGAGCTGTAGTTGGCAATACCACAAATTATCTCTATTGATAAAAATCAGTTTTGTAAATATGATTTTATGGCCGTTAATTTATGTATTGGATGTGCTCGTTTAATAATTTAGCACTTCAGATTTTCCCTTTGAATCTTTGTTCTTCCAGATATGAGTTGGGGTTTTCATGTTAGGATTCATGTTAGGGTTAATCGATGCTAATTATTATTAATTATAACCTCCATTAATAAACATAATAGGTTATTATAACCTCTATCAATAAACTCTGTTTGCAAAATGATTTGCAGCACAGTTTTTTAAGTTAAGATAGCGCTTTCCCCTTTCATTTCCTCACAATTTTTGATCAACAAGCCTGGATCAATCGTAGGCTTCATTTTGAAAATTCACTTCAGATGAAGTCTTCTAAATGATCTGTTACTAATATAAAGCTATTTAGAAATTTTGAGTTATTTTTGAAAAGATATCAGTGTTGACAGCTTGGTCTTGCCTTTTTGTCATTCTTTCACTGATGGATGGTGCCATCTGCTGTTTGTGGGAAGTAGATTATATTTTGAGTCACTAGGCAGAATAAACATATAATGTCTAAAGGAAAAATGGAAAAATGTAGGCATGTGTCCTGTTTGAAACTTTGTATTCAGTTTTATTTACCTTTTTTATGTAAAATAATTTTAAAAATCTGGTTATCTCTAGTATTATCACAAATCATAAGATTTTATGCTCATTACATTCTGCTTAATTTTGTTTTCTTGCTCATGTATCTTACCTTTCCTCTTAGAGTAGCACAGTTCTCAGTCCAGAGTAAGTAACTGGTAAACGTTCATAGGTTGGTTTACTAAGCCTCATCTGGTTTGTATTTGTGACCACACGGGGCACCTTATCTGAAATCCTTCTGCTGGTCCTTGGTGTAGAAGGAGCCTAGGATTTGGAATAAAAGACCTGGTTTCCCAGCCAGCCTCGCACTGCTGTTTACTGGATGTGTAGCTTCAGGCAAATCATTTCACCTCCTAGCACCTCTGTTTCCTCTCTGTAAGGAGAAGATTAATATCATCTCTCAGGGTCACTGTGAGGAGTGAATGAGATAATATTTGTCATATGCCCAAGCACAGCCCTTTCCTTGCATTATAATATTACTTTCAGGTTCAGTGAGTTTCCTTTTTACTTTATTTCAAAGACACCTTTGTCAAGAGTCAGATTTTGTTATTACAGCATCATAAATTCTTCAGACTGGATGGAGCTTTAGCAAGTGGGTCTCAATTTTTAATATGCATTTGAATCATCTGCCGAACCTATTTAAATGCCACTTCAGATTATGGTTGGTGGTTCTGGGATGTGGAAACTGAGAGGCTCCACATCCAACCCACTCTTATTTGATGCCAATACTAGCTCTACAGAGCACACTTTCTGTAGAAAGGCTTTAGAGAACAACAAACAACAACAAAAAAAACTAGGGAAGGTCCTGGTTTTCCTTCTCACAGAGTTAATGTCACGTACCAATCGTTGGAGCTACATTTCTTTGTTAAGTAGAAAAGGAATCCAGAGTCTCTCTCCAGAAGACATTGCAGACTGATTTCTTATTCTTCACTCTCAGGAGTAACACCATTTAGAGAATTATATTCAAGACCCAATAACTTATTGCCCAAGTACTGTAATCTCTAACATTGAAACCTTCAGATACTTAATTGGAACCAATTCAAAATTCAACCAATTCAACTGCGTTTTATTTCTATTTGTAACTTGTTTTCTATTTATTTACCTTTATATTGTCTTTAAAATTTTACAGAACTATAATGTAAAAAGCTAAACATTAGTTTCAATAACTCAGTATAAACTCTAGAACAACTACTTGACTCAAGTAAGATTTTTTCTGGTGAGTTCAATGTGCAGTGGTTCTCTCTTGATGTTTGGATTCCCCACCCTGCCTGAGCTGATTGTATTCACACCTGAATACTCACATTTCCAGTGTGCCAGTGTGGGCTCACCAGGATAGCTAGCCTTACAGACATCTCATGCCCTCAGAAGCATTGCTGTGTGGCTACTAGGTTTCACTGTCACAGCCCTCTAAAACAAGTGTTCTGTTTTTTTTTTTTAGGCTGTCTAGAAAAGGAATTTTCCTACTTTGGTAAATCTTTTTGGGACTTTTAATTCTCTTTTCTCAACATTTGTGAAAAATAGTTTACAATGCTTTATGAGACAAATATTCTTTCTAATGGATAAGCCAGAAACCAAAACAAAAAGCTTTATACCCTAGATCTTAAATGTGAGACTTTCTTTTTCCATACCATTCCTGGCTGTCCATCTTTACTTTTACCCATAAACTCATCCTCTGTTCAAGTTCGCAAGATGCCTAGAAACTCCTCCAGTCTAAAAAAGGCTAGATGATAGGTATATTCAGTAATAAGGCTTCATTTCCAGACTCTGCCCTGGTAGTATTGGTGCCTTCCTTATTACATCTCCTGGTGAACTAGAACTTAAAGAGCTATGTCTCTAGAAATCTATTCGTCTGTTCTTAATTTAAAAGCAGAAAATCAAGTGTTTATGGTATTTCCAAATCATAAAGAATCATGGACTATGAGACTGGGAAAGTACTGAACAGGTAGGTTAAGCCAATATCCCTTATTTAAAAGCAGAGGACTTATATTAAGTGTGGCAAGGAAAGGTTATAAGACTGTGGCTGGTCTCAAACTGAAAGCAGAAGTAGACGGTTTAGGATTAGGGTTTATGTCTAATACTCAATTTAGGACATCATTCCTCAGTAGCAGTCTGTACTATTTGGACCTATGCTAAAGAATACTATCTAGTTTTATTATTTATTAGGAAATTTAGGAAGGTCTTAAAGAGAGTTCACCAGTGAACAACGAAAGAATTTACCATTAGGATATATGAGGACAGACTAAAGGAATTAGGAATATTTGACCTCGAAAAGGGTAGCCTTGACATTATCTTCAGTGACATGGAAAAATTGTGACCAGGTGTTCTCCATTTCCTTTAAGGACAGAACAAAAGGAAGTAAATTTATACTGTAGCGAAAGGAACATCAGTTAGATGTGAGGCAGATCCACACACACAACGAAGCCAGTAAACACTGGAACCGGAGGGGTGTTTGGCTTCCTGGTTATCTTCCCCAAACCCTCTGGTTTTTGTCAGTATTTGTTTCCTGTGGTTGGGATTTGACATCTCAAAACCTGAGTGGCTGTACTTCCAGGAATCCTGTCCAGCTCACTGATCTTGCATTGTCTAATAGGTGACTGTTAGAGGCAAAACAGCAGCTTATCTGTGGAAAACTTCCTATATTATTAAGAGCAATTAAGGTCTGTTTTATTGAAAATATTTTTAAAACTCCAAGTAACAATTAAGAAATAAATGCCAAGGACAAAATTAGCTTCTATCATTTTCTAGACGCAAAAGCTATAAACGCCTCTTCATCTGTTTTTAAAGTTTAGTCCTTTAATCTGTTTCTCCTAAGGTACTAGCTACTTCCATTTCCTAGTGACCTCAGCTTTTCCTTTTAGGACTGAGTCTTTGATACAATCAAATAGATTGGGAGAAAGGAGAGAATTATTTTTAAGAAGTGATGCAAAAAATGTGCAGGTCAGCTTTTATCAAAATACATAGCACATTCCTTGAGCTTGTGAATAATTGAAACTTCTTATAAAAATTCTGAGGAGTTCCATCTTGAGGACTTTTTTGTACTGATGTGTTCAGACATGTGCTTAGCTGTGTGTCAGGCACTGTTCTGAATGCCTTACAGATAGTAACTCATTTGATAATCCTCACAACAGCCCTGTGAGGTAGGTGCTGTTCATGAGGAAACTGAGGCAGAGACAGTTTACGTAATTGCTCTAAATCATAAGTTAGGAGGAAGTGAAAGGGTGATTCAGACCTAGGAAAGCCGCCTCCAGAGTCTGTCTCCTAGCCCCCACCCCCCCACCATGCTCTACTGCCTTTTATATCTCCCATGTGTCTCTAGAACAGATAATAATGCGGACCAAATGCCTTACAGTTGCAGGGGTCAAGGAAAGCCAGGAGCAGGTGGAGCACCGCCTGCCTCTGCAGCCTCAGTCCTCATCTTTGCCGCGTACTCTTTCTGTCCCAGGCCTCCCAGTCGCATGCAGCCCCTCAGTGTGCCATGCTTCTTCATTTCTCTGTGCCTTCACAGGTGCTGTACTGTTAGTTTGCACTGCTTTCCTCTCAGCACTTCAGCCTGACCAATTTGTGTTTATTCCTCAAAATCTGTTCAAACTGCCACTGCTTTGTGAGGCATTTCTCAGTTTACCCAAGAGGAACTCATCTTTCTACCTTTAGGCTCCCCCTGTGCTATTCACATATCTCTTTTGCTGTACTTTCATTCATTCATCTAACAACTATTTGTTTAGTCTATTATGTGTTAAGCACTGTTCTGGACAATGAGGAAATCAGTCAGTCTGTGTTTCTGACCTAATGAAGCTGTCTAAGTTAAAAGAAAAAAAAGGCAGGATTTTGAGCAGAGAAATGATTCGATCTTATGTCGCTTTTAAGGGAGCTACTCTGGCTGCTGTGTGGAAAATAAACTGTGGGAAACCAAGAGGTAGGAGTAGGGAGACTAGGAGGCTATTAGAGTAATCCAGCCAAGAGGCCAGAGTAGGAGCAGTAGAGATGATAAGAAATAGTTGAATATTGGATGTATCTTGCAAGTAGATCCTACAAGGTTTGGTGATGGGTTGATTGTGAGAGAAAGGAAAATAAGTCTAAGGTTTTTTGCCTAAGCAACTAGAAGAATGCAGTTGCCATGTTAGGTGGCAACGATTAGAAAAAGAGCAGGTGATACTGAGAGATAGTAACTACACTATTGGGGGTGAAGATTTAATAATATGGGTAACTGTTGAACCACTGTGTTATATATTTGAAACCAATATAAGATTGTATATCAATGATACTTTAATAAAAAATATTTAAAAAGAAAAAGAGCAGATATATGGGGAAAATAAAGAGTTCAGATTTAGACATGTCTGAGATTCATATACAGACATCCAAACAGACATCTTGGGCACCTGGATATATATAAGTCAAGTTCAGAAGAGATGGCGAGACTAAAGATGCTGTTTTGAGAGCCATCAGTATTTACAGCCACAGGCCTCGGTGGGGTCACCTGGGGAGTGCATATCATTACAGGAAGATCAAAGGCTGAATGCTGAACCCCCCACCATTAGAAAAGAAAATATGGAGAATCCCGCAAAGGGGACTTGGAAATAGTGGCCAGCCAGGTAGGGGAATCTCTTTATGCCTTTAGAGCCGGCAATGTTTAAGGGCGGGTCTGTGTTTATCTTTAGGTGTCCTAGTACAGGTGTTGGCCTCTTATGGTAAATGCTAGTGTACTGAAAGAATGAATAGCTCCTACTGGAAGGCTAAGCATGACTGTAGAGAGCTCGGAAGATAGTAATATTCAGTATGGGAGGTGGGTCCACTAAAGTTTTCAAAGCCCCAGCCAAGGGAATAGGATTTGAAAGCAGGACCTCATTTCCAAAGAGGGGATTGGCAACAGTAAAGTAAGGTCCCTGTACTAGGAGAGCCTGGAAGGATTGAGCGGGTTCTCAGAACAGCAGTCCAAAGATGAGAATTCAGAACCAAAACTCAATTAGGAGATAAAAACTCGATCTTAGGAGAAAGTCAAATGAAATTTATTATAAGTGATGTGGAAGATGAGGTGAGCTAGAATCAAAGCTGTCTTGGTGCTCATCTCTTGGATATCAGATCACTCAACTCCTTGCTTTCTACGTGACTGAGGATGGATGCCAAGACCTCTCTTTACACCCTGGGTCAACCAGAACTAGAAGCCAGTCATGGGTTGACATCTGTTTATGCTGTTCAATAAAATAGAACTATATGTAGTACAAATCATCTTTGCTTATTTTATATGCTTTATAATTGTTGTACCTTTCCTATTAATTCTTCAGATAGCTTTGGATCATATATATATATATGATTAGTCTTCATTTTTAAAAAGTAGGGAGAGAGAAAACTCATTTAATTTGGGAAAATAGTATCTTGTTCTTTTAGAACCCTTCTCATTTCATTTTCACATGGAAAGCATGATGATCCTTCCTTAGAGTGAAAGCTTCCCAATTTCCAATCACCCGGAGAATAAAATCAACTCGATTAAATTAATAGAAAAATTACTAAGTGCTTATTATACGCTCAGCTCTAGATTGGTTGTGTGGTTATCAAGAATAGTAAAACATAGTCCCTGGCCTGAAAAGAGTTCTCTTTTTGTGGGGGAAATGAATATGCATAACAACTAAGTATGAAGTGAATGTAGCAGTAATGGTCAGAACATAAACCAACATCAGTAAATCTCCTTTGAGGGGCTTGGGAGTCAGAAGACACCCAATCAAGGAGTTTCAAGGAGGTGATTACCTTAAGCTGAGCTGCTTTCCTGGTCAGATGGCCTTCAAAGGAAGGAAATGGGGTCCCTGATGCAAGGAGCTTGGGAAATTAAGTCCAATTAAAGATGGAAGATCTCAGGAAAGAATCAGAACATGGTTACTTGCACCCCAGCAACTCAGAGGGAAAAGGAGAATGGCAGCAAGTAGAACAGTGACTGGAATAAGGAAATGACACACAGACATACCTCATTTTTGTACTTCACTTTATTATGCTGCACAGATACCGCATTTTTTACAAACTGAATGTTTGTGGCAGGCAACTTTTCATTGAGCAAGTCTGTAGGCCCCATTTTTCCAGCAGCATTTGCTCACTTTGTGTTTCTGTGTCTTTGCATCAGTTCCACTGACTAGCTGTTGTTCCCTGTCTCTCTGCCTTTCCTCCAGACTCCCTAGTCCTTGAGACACAATATTGAAATTAGGCCAGTTAATAACCTTACAGTGGCCTCTAAGTGTTCAAGTGAAAGTATTCATGTCTCTCACTTTAAATCAAAAGCTAGACATGATTAAACTTAGTGATGAAGGCTTGTTGAAATCCAGGACAGGCTGAGAGCTGGGCCTCTTATACCAAACAGCCAAGTTATGAATGCAAAGGAAAAGTTTTGAAGGAAATTAGAAGTGCTATTTCAGTGAACACATGAATAAGAAAGTGCAACAGCCTTATTGCTGATATGGAGACTGGATATCAGCAATATCCAGTGGTCTGGATAGAAGATCAAATCAGCCACAACATCCTTTTAAGCCAAAGCCTAACCCACAGTGAGGCCCTGACTCTCTTCAATTCTGTAAAGGCTGAGAAAGGGGAGCAAGCTGCAGAAGATAAGTCTGAAGCTAGCAGAAGTTGGATCTTGAGGTTTAAGGAAAGAAGGTATCTCCAAAACATAAAAGTGTAAGGTGCAGTATTTGCCTTACTGCAGTGGTCTTGAACCAAACCCACCATTCTCCAAGGACGCCTATACAAACTTACTTCACTTGTTGGATAAGGCCCTCTTCAGTTTGAAACATACTAATATGTCTAACTGTTTCTTCTTCTCTTAACTCAAAAAATTTGGAGACCAATGGTTCCTAAAGCCAGCTTATTATTAGAATCTGTGGAGTGGGGTGGAGGGCACTAAAATATGTGACAGACATCAATGCCTGTCCTGGACTTGATGAATCAGAATCTTCTGGGGGGGCGGGGGGTCCAGGAAGTGAACTTCTAACAAACTTCTCTTTATTATTGTTAACCAGTGCTCCTCATTTTATTATTTAGGAATTGTACAGAGAGGTTGAAACACTTACCTAATAAGCCAATTGCTGGCAGAAATGGAACTATGAGACACATCTTTTAACTCCTGCTCTAAAACTTTTGGTTAATAGTATTAATGAATTTCTACAATGAATTTCCAAATTTCTTAATAGTAGGCTTAATTTATTATTTTTAAATGGGAATGAGTTTCACAGGGCTTCTAGACCTTTTCACTGTAATTATAGAATTTTTGTAGCAATCATTATATTCCCATTGCTACAGTGTCCTTTGCTAATTAGGTCTTTTTGCCTTGTTACATAGCTCTCACTTTTAACTTGAGTTTTGTCATTTAGTAGATCTCAGGCCCAATTAATTGATCTAATTTTTTCCATCTTTTCTTAAATGGGGGCATCCTCTTCTCACTATGGTGGGCAGATATATGGTTCCCAATATAATTTCTTGATGTGAGGCCAGGTTTTCTTTCAATATGAATGATGTGGTTATCTGCCTCCTTAGCTGAGAAACCTTTTTCTTGTTCAGCTTCCAAGAAGGAACAAACTCTCCCATCCATTTTATAGCTCAACTTACTTGTTAAGTGAGCTGAATTATATCCTAAAGTAATCAAATGACTGAATATATTTCATGGAACCTGAAGTTCCGGGTATTTTGTTCCATGATAGCTGATTACTAACAAAAAAAAAAAAAAAAAGGTTTGCTACATAAATCATAGTACTTAACCGTAAAATAGTAGAAACTCATTTACTTTATTTCTAAAAGAAAGGATAATTATTATGGTTTGATGGTCAGAGGTTCTAGATTTTACATATCCCTGCTATGGGAATGGATAAATAGGAAAAGTATACTTTAAATTATTGTGATTGCTGAGAAAAATGCCTGAGTAGAAATATCATAAAGCTATAGAAAGTAGGACCTTTGCCACCTTATAACTGTTTTAGTATTCAGGGAAAATCAATTGCTCATCTGAATATCGTGTTACATTTAAGAATTTGTCATTTCTGTTTTGTTTCATAAACATTTTTGGTTTCAGGGTTAAATTTTCAGATTGCAGGAAAAAAGTACTACTGTTTTCAAAAGCATGTGTAGTAATAGTGTTGTCTCTTCTAGTAAGGAATGTGATTTCTGGTCAAAAAAGTATTATGTGTTTATGTAAAAGTTTGGGGACACTTATAAATGAACAAATTTTTATTATTCATGGAATTTTTTAAGGAAATAATATTGATAGCTTGTTTTCTCTGAAATAGTTCTATTGGCCTGTTTTGTAAAATTAATATGCTAATTTGAAATTTTTTTCTTAACTTTCATAATATGCTGTTCTTTTCTCACCATTAATCTGCCAAATTTTATCACTTTCAGATCTTTTCTTTTGCATTTTTATTAAGCATAACTCATTCCATGTTCTATATATATTTTAAGTAGTCAATTGTATATTGTTTCCTATTAAAATAGAATATCACCTTATAGAGGTGTGTACACACATGCACAGACAGAAATCACTGACAACATTTGTGAAATTTGGCACAAATTACCTATTTTCAACAACTTTCAAAGTGACTACTCTTATTTCTTTCTGCAGGCAAATGTCCTGATGGGACATATAGACTAGCCTGCAGTGTATCCCAACTTTCATGCTTTTATTGATCATTTTATCTAATATGCATCATATATATTCATTTTTTAATGCATGAAATGTAATTTGCCTTGATATTTTAAGTACTTGATGAGACTTTTTTGCATAATTCAAATCCATTATATGGATTTACTTACTGTGGGGAGCATCAACTATCTTTTCTTTTTTTTTTTAATATAATTTATTTTATTATCATTAATTTACAATTACATGTGCAATATTACGATTATTAAACAAGCCCTTCATCAGGTCCCCCCCACAAACCCCATTACAGTCACTGTCCATCAGCGTAGTGAGATGCTATAGAATCACTACTTGTCTTCTCTGAGTTGTACTGCCCTCCCCGTGCCCCCCCAACATTACATCTGCTAATCGTAATGCCCCTTTTTCCCTCTTATCCCTCCCTTCCCGCCCATTTTCCCCAGTCCCTTTCCCTTTGGTAACTATTAGTCCGTTCTTGGGTTCTGTGAGTCTGCTGCTGTTTTGTTCCTTCAGTTTTTTTCTTTGTTCTTATACTCCACATATGAGTGAAATCATTTGATACTTGTCTTTTTCGGCTTGGCTTATTTCACTGAGCATAATACCCTCTAGCTCCATCCATGTTGTTGCAAATGGTAGGATTTGTTTTCTTCTTATGGCTGAATAATATTCCATTGTGTATATGTACCACATCTTCTTTATCCATTCATCTACTGATGGACACTTAGGTTGCTTCCATTTCTTGCCTATTGTAAATAGTGCTGCAATAAACATAGGGGTGCATCTGTCCTTTTCAAATTGGGCTGCTGCATTCTTAGGGTAAATTCCTAGGAGTGGAATTCCTGGGTCAAATGCTATTTCTATTTTGAGTTTTTTGAGGAACCTCCATACTGCTTTCCACAATGGTTGAACTAATTTGCAGTCCCACCAGCAGTGTAGGAGGGTTCCCTTTTCTCCACATCCTCGCCAACATTTGTTGTTGTTTGTGTTTTGGATGTTGGCCATCCTCACTGGTGTGAGGTGATATCTCATTGTGGTTTTAATCTGCATTTCTCTGATGATTAGCGATGTGGAGCATCTTTTCATGTGCCTGTTGGCCATCTGAATTTCTTCTTTAGAGAAGTGTCTATTCATGTCCTCTGCCCATTTCTTAATTGGATTATTTGCTTTCTGTTTGTTAAGGTGCATGAGTTCTTTATATATTTTGGATGTCAACCCTTTATCAGATACGTTTTTTATGACTATATTCTCCCATACTGTAGGATGTCTTTTTGTTCTACTAATGGTGTCCTTTGCTGTTCAGAAGCTTTTCAGCTTGATATAGTCCCACTTGTTCATTTTTGCTTTTGTTTCCCTTGCCCAGGGAGATATGTTCATGAAGAAGTTGCTCATGTTTATGTCCAAGAGATTTTTGCCTATGTTTTTTTCTAAGAGTTTTATGGTTTCATGACTTACATTCAGGTCTTTGATCCACCTTGAGTTTACCTTTGTGTATGGGGCTAGACAGTAGTCCAGTTTCATTCTCTTACATGTAGCTGTCCAGTTTTTCCAACACCAGCTGCTGAAGAGGCTGTCATCTCCCCATTGTATATCCAAGGCACTTTTATCAAATATTAATTGACTGTATATGTTTGGGTTAATGTTTGGATTTTCTATTCTGTTCCACTGGTCTGTGGGTCTGTTTTTGTGCCAATACCAAATTGTCTTGATTACTGTGGCTTTGTAGTAGAGCTTGAAGTCAGGGAGTGTAATTCCCCTGTTTTATTCCTCCTTCTCAGGATTGCTTTGGCTATTCGGGGTCTTTTGTGGTTCCATATGAATTTTAGAATTATTTGTTCCAGTTCATTGAAGAAAGCTGTTGGTAGTTTGATAGGGATTGCATTGAATCTGTAGATTGCTTTAGGTAGTATAGCCATTTTGACAATATTTATTCTTCCTAGCCAAGAGCATGGGATGCATTTCCATTTGTTAGTGTCCTCTTTAATTTCTCTTAGGAGTGTCTTGTAGTTTTCAGAGTACAGGTCTTTCACTTCCTTCGTTAGGTTTATTCCTAGGTATTTTATTCTTTTTGATGCAATTGTGAATGGAATTGTTTTTCTGATTTCTCTTTCTGTTAGTTCATCATTAGTGTATAGGAAAGCAACAGATTTCTGTGTGTTAATTTTGTATCCTGCAACTTTGCTGAATTCAGATATTAGTTCTAGTAGTTTTGGAATGGAATCTTTAGGGTTTTTTATGTACAGTATCATGTCATCTGCAAATAGTGACAATTTGACTTCTTCTTTACCAATCTGGATGCCTTGTATGTCTTTGTTTTGTCTGATTGCTGTGGCTAGGACCTCCAGTACTATGTTGAATAACAGTGGAGAGAGTGGGCATCCTTGTCTTGTTCCCGATCTTAGATGAAAAGCTTTCAGCGTCTCGCCGTTAAGTATGATGTTAGCTGTGGGTTTGTCATATATAGCCTTTATGATGTTGAGGTACTTGCCCTCTATACCCATTTTGTTGAGAGTTTTAATCAGGAATGGATGCTGAATTTTGTCAAATGCTTTTTCAGCATCTATGGAGATGATCATGTGGTTTTTGTTCTTCTTTTTGTTGATGTGGTGGATGATGTTGATGGATTTTCGAATGTTGTACCATCCTTGCATCCCTGGGATGAATCCCACTTGATCATGGTGTATGATCCTCTTGATGTATTTTTGAATTCGGTTTGCTAATATTTTGTTGAGTATTTTTGCATCTACGTTCATCAGGGATATTGGTCTGTAATTTTCTTTTTTGGTGAGGTCTTTGCCCGGTTTTGGTATTAGAGTGATGCTGGCTTCATAGAATGAGTTTGGAAGTATTCCCTCCTCTTCTATTTTTTGGAAAACTTTAAGGAGAATCGGTGTTATTTCTTCTCTATATGTCTGGTAGAATTCAGAGGTGAATCCATCAGGCCCAGGGGTTTTGTTCTTGGGTAGTTTTTTGATTACCAATTCGATTTCGTCACGGGTGATTGGTCTGTTTAGTTTTTCTGTTTCTTGCTTGGTCAGTCTTGGAAGGTTGTATTTTTCTAAGAAGTTGTCCATTTCTTCTATGTTTTCCAGCTTGTTAGCATATAGATTCTCATAATATTCTCTTATGATTCTTTGTATTTCTGTGGGGTCCGTCGTGATTTTTCCTTTCTCATTTCTGATTGTGTTTATGTGTGTAGATTCTCTTTTTCTCTTAATGAGTCTGGCTAGGGGTTTATCTATTTTGTTTATTTTTTCAAAGAACCAGCTCTTGGTTTTATTGATTTTTTCTATTGTTTTATTCTTCTCAATTTTATTTATTTCTTCTCTAATCTTTATTATGTCCCTCCTTCTGGTGACTTTGGGCCTCATTTGTTCTTCTTTTTCCAATTTCAGTAATTGTGTCTTTAGACTATTCATTTGGGAATGTTCTTCCTTCTTTAAATAGGCCTGGATTGCAATATACTTTCCTCTTAGAACTGCCTTTGCTGCGTCCCACAGAAGTTGTGGCTTTGTGTTGTTGTTGTCATTAGTCTCCATATATTCTTTGATTTCTGTTTTGATTTGGTCGTTAACCCATTGATTAATTAGGAGAGTGTTGTTAAGTCTCCATGTATTTGTGAGCCTTTTTGATTTCTTTCTAAAATTTATTTCTAGTTTTATACCTTGGTGATCTGAGAAGTTGGGTGGTAGGATTTCAATATTTTTGAAATTACTGAGGTTCTTTTTGTGGCCTAGTATGTGGTCTATTCTGGAAAATGTTCCATGTGCACTTGAGAAGAATGTGTATCCTGTTGCTTTTGGGTGTAGAGTTCTGTAGATGTCTGTTAGGTCCATCTGTTCTAGTGTGTTGTTCAGTGCCTCTGTGTCTTTACTTATTTTCTGTCTGGTTGATCTGTCCTCTGGAGTGAGTGGTGTGTTGAAGTCTCCTAAGATGAATGCATTGCTGTCTATTTCCTCCTTTAAGTCTGTTAGTATTTGTCTCACATATGCTGGCGCTCCTGTGTTGGGTGCATATATATTTATAATGGTTATATCTTCTTGTTGGACTGACCCCTTTATCATTATGTAATGTCCTTCTTTATCTTTTGCTACTTTCTTCGTTTTGAAGTCTATTTTGTCTGATACAAGTACTGCAACACCTGCTTTTTTCTCTTTGTTGTTTGCATGAAATATCTTTTTCCATCCCTTCACTTTTAGTCTGTGTATATCTTTGGATTTGAGGTGAGTTTCTTGTAGGCAGCATATAGATGGGTCTTGCTTTTTTATCCATTCTGTTACTCTGTGTCTTTTGATTGGTGCATTCAGTCCATTTACATTTAGGGTGATTATGTACTTATTGCCATTGCTGGCTTTAGATTCGTGGTTACCAAGGGTTCAAGGGTTGCTTCTTTACTATCTAACAATCTAACTTAACTTTCTTGTTAAGTTATTGTAAACACAGTCTGATGTTTCTTTATTTCTCTCCCTTCTTATTCCTCCTCCTCCATTCTTTCTATAATAGGTGTTTTATTCTTTGCCTTTAGTTAGTATTTGGATGGTCTGCTTTCTTTGCTATGATTTTATTTTCTCTGGTGACATCTTTTTAGCCTTAGGTGTGCTTCCATCTAGAGCAGTCCATTTAAGATATCCTGTAGTGATGGTTTATGAGACGCAAATTCTCTTAACTTTCGTTTATCTGGAAATTGTTTAATCCCTCCATCATATTTAAATGATAATCGTGCTGGATACAATATTCTTGGTTCGAGGCCCTTCTGTTTCATTACGTTAAATATATCATGCCATTCTCTTCTGGCCTGTAAGGTTTCTGTTGAGAAGTCTGATGATACTCTGTTGGGTTTTCCTTTGTAGGTGATCTTTTTTCTCTCTCTAGCTGCCTTTAATACCCTGTCTTTATCTTTGATCTTTGCCATCTTAATTATTATGTGTCTTGGTGTTGTCTTCCTTGGGTCCCTTGTGTTGGGAGATCTATGAGCTTCGGTGGACTGCGAGACTACTTCCTTCCCCAGCGAGGGAAGGTTTTCAGCAATTATTTCTTCAAAGACACTTTCTATCCCTTTTTCTCTCTCTTCTTCCTCTGGTACTCCTAGAATGCGAATATTGTTCCGTTTGGATTGGTCACACAGTTCTCTTAATATTCTTTCATTCCTAGAAATCCTTTTATCTCTCTCTGCCTCAGCTGCTCTGTACTCCTGTTCTCTGATTTCTATTCCATTAACAGTCTCTCGCATCTCATCCATTCTGCTGTTAAGCCCGTCGATCGCTTGTCTGATTTCTGCATTGTCTTTCCTCAGTTCCCTCACTTCCTCCCTCAGCTCTTGCACATTTCTCTGTAGGTCCATCAGCATGGTTATGACTTTTATTCTAAATTCTTTTTCAGGGAGGCTGTGCATTTCCATCCCTTCAGACTCCCTCTCTGGGGTTGTCTGGTTGATTTTGGTCTGAACCATATTCCTCTGTCTTTTCATGGCTGTATAATTTGGTCACTGATAGTTGCCACGTATGTCAGCTGGGCTCTTTAAGACTTTAAAAAGAGAAGAAAAAAAAGAGAAAAAAAGAAAAAAAAGAAAGAAAGAAAAAAAGAAAAAACAAAAAAAAAACAAAAACAAAACAAACAAAACAAAAAAAAAAATGCCCACCGGACGTAGATTCTGTGGGAATGCTCTAGGTGGCGCTATTGCCCCACTATTCCACAGCTGTGACTGTGCCGCTCCGCAGGGCCCTTTATCGCTCTGGCAGGGGTGGGAACGAATAGGAGGCTGTTGATCTCAGTGAGAAGTGTTAAGTATGGCTACGCTTCCTCAGTCGCCAGCTGAGGCGTCTGAAACTCCCCCGGACTCCCAGCCTGCTGGGCTGAGTGTGCTGGGGCGATCCGGCTCCTCCGCTGGGCTCCTGTCTCTTTAAGACCGCTGAAGAAAGCGCGCACTTTTTTTTTTTTCCTTCCCGGGAGCCAGCTGCAAGCACCCTGGCGCGTTCCCCGCTCAGATCCTGCCCCTCTGTCTCTCCAATCTCCGCTGCACTGCGCAATGTGGGTCAGCGCTCCCCGCGCAGATCACCGGGGTGGCTACTTCGCGGGGTGTACTTCCACTCCCTCCCGGCTCTGAATCCTCTCCTCCCGCCGGTGCGCTGGGGTGTGGGAGGGCTCGGGTCCCTCCGGGTCGCGGCTCCGTATCTTACCCGCCTGTTGGGGTGCCGAGTCATCTCGGGTGTAGCTGCATGCTGTGCGCTTTCCTGTGTATTCTCGTCTCTCTTTTAGGAATAGATGTATTTTCTGTGTTTTCGTAGATAAATAATGTGTTGGGAGGAGATTTCTGTCGCCCTGCTCACACCGCCATCTTCCCGGAAGTGCTTGCCACTACCAACTGTCTTTTCTTAGTGGATTATAACCTACATGAATATATTTCAAAGGACTGTTCCTTAGAGAATTGAATATGTTCCTTTCTTTTTTTTATAATGCACGATTGACACTAATAGGGTCCAGAGAGATTATTTAAAATCCTCATTTCTCTGACCACAATTTTAAAAAACTGTACTGAACACAATATCAGCCTTATTTTCAAAGATACATTAGTTGCTTCTATTATCATTTTCATCTGGATTCATACCTATTAATTAATGTTACAATGTAATTCTCTTTATTTTTAGTAACATTTAATTTTGATGGTTGACTGTAAGAACTTTGCACAACTGACCTTTATAAACATTTTAAATATTATGGAATAGCTATAAGCAGACTTTAAGATGTGCTTCCTCAGATGTGCTTGTTAGAGGTGTTGTGTAGTGGTTCTCACACTTGGCTGCCAAGTAAAAATACCCAGCACACCCAGGCCAATTATATTAGACTTCGAGGTGTTACTAAAACTTCCTAGGTGATTCTAATGTGTAATCGACTAGAAAGTTGAGGTAATACTTAGTTCTGAGTCTGGATTCATATTAGAGACTCCTGGGAATTTCATTAAAATGCAAGTGGCCAGGCTCTACCCCCGAAATTTTTATTTAAATGATGCTGGAACTCCTGTATCAGTGTTATAAAAGCACACCAGGTGATTTTAATAAATAACCAGGCTTGCAAACCACTCATCTAATGAATAAAGAACTGGATTAGCATCTGGAAGCTTGTCATTCCAGTCGTGATTCTGTGAATTCAGATAAATCACCTAGCATGACTGAGCCTCCTTAGTAAAAGGGAGGTGTTAATATCAGCTCGTATGTCTGACAGATATTGTTACAGTCAAATGAAACAGTATACTCAGTTCTTTGCAGTAAGTGCTACACTGATGGTAGCAGTTACGATTTACCATGTAATGGCTCCTGTACAGTGGTGTCTTTAGTTTGGTGCTAAATACTATGTAGTTCTTGACAGAAGGATGCCACATCTCTCTCTGAGGCAGAAAGAAACTTGGGCTCTTTGGCTTTTCCCAGGATATAACATCCTGATTCCTGAAGTTTGCACGGCATTTTTATTCACACCAGGCTGCTGGTGGCTCTAGGCTGTAGGAAGCAGGAAGTGGGAAAAGATAGAGCTGCCCCATCTGGCCATTAAAATAAAAGTTGTAAGTTTCTGTAATTAGTAACGCCCTTCTTAGACCTTCACAGAGACATGGGTAGCCACAGTGGAGCTGTTTACCTCATCTCACTTTTCAAACTCCTATTCAATGCTTTCCTTGTGTATCACTTCTACCCCTGCTGCTCCTTGTATTTCCTGCTTCATTGAAATTTACCCAAATACTGAGGACAGAAAAAGAGTTTGAAAGGGTCACCAAAGATGAAAATTCGTTACGGGTTTCCCAGCAAAATACAAACCTCAGAACTTCTCCCTTGGAGGCATTAAGAGTTACTCAGAGTACTCCTGGTTTGTTAGCTTAGGTGCAGATTTCCACTGGATTTACCACCAAGCAAAAGTACATACAATTTCCTGAGGCTTTTAAATCCTCTCAACTGTACATTTAAGTGCAAATTCTTGAGCTCTATTTATTTCTTTTTAATGTAATTCTGCCTTGGGAGTACTTAAAATATCAGTTCCTTCTTACCTCTGAAGAAGGTGATTGGAATTTTCAGCCCCACACCCCACAGATGGTTAACTAATAACTATAGCTGGAGACAATATAATCCAAGTCTCATTATGATTTATGGAGATCTGAGGAGAACAGAAGGCTGATTACCAATTTTCATTGCCAATAGAGCATCTCTATAGGAAATATAAAGTGTTTTCCAGGTCATAGCTCTCCTTTATTATCTGAGGCTGGTGTGTTACCTGTTTATAGTTTTATCTCCTATCCTACTCTGGGAGCCCCTTGGTGTAGGGATGATTTACTCATCTGTGTTAAGCATACAAATGCTTGAATAAACTAAGTAGTCCTCAGAATGCCTGGCACACAGCTTTGATGAATTCTTATCAAATCCTCTAGTTTGATTTGTTTCTCTTATTTTACCTACCTTGTTTCTGAAGAGTTTATTTAATTCAGGTGTTATTAAGCTCTAAGAATTCTCCCAAGAGTCACTCATAATTAAGGACTCAGACTTTGTAGACTTACCTTGTTCAGTACTTATTTATAAAAACAAATGCAAGTCAAACAAAGATTTAAAAATTACCCACAATTAGACAGATGCATTCATATGTTACATTTATTTCTCACTCCTCAAATTCTTGAACTCTCTCTTCACCACTCCTTAAAAAATCTAACAACTGAATCTATTATAAAAGTGGAAAATATGCACTAAAACTGGGGAAAGGAGTTCTCCAAAGAAGAAATTCAGATGGCCAACAGACACATGAAAAGATGCTCCACATCACTAATCATCAGGGAAATGCAAATTAAAACCACAATGAGATATCACCTCACACCAGTAAGGATGGCCACCATCCAAAAGACTAAGAACAACAAATGCTGGCGAGGATGCGGAGAAATGGGAATCTTCCTACACTGCAGTTGGGAATGTAAGCTAGTTCAACCATTGTGGAAAGCAATATGGAGGTTCCTCAAAAAATAAAAATAGAAATACCATTTGACCAGGGAATTCCACTCCTTGGAATTTACCCAAAGAATACAACTTCTCAGATTCAAAAAGACATATGCACTCGATGTTTATTGCAGCACTTTTTACAATAGCCAAGAAATGGAAGCAACCTAAGTGTCCCTCAGTAGATGAATGGATAAAGGAGATGTGGTACATATACACAATGGAATACTATTCAGCCATAAGAAAGAAACACATCCTACCATTTGCAACAACATGGATGGAGCTGGAGGATATTATGCTCAGTGAAATAAGCCAGGTGGAAAAAGACAAGTGCCAAATGATTTCCCTCATTTGTGGAGTATAACAACGAAGCAAAACTGAAGGAACAAAATAGCAGCAGACTCAGAGACTCCAAGAAGGAACTAGTGGTTACCAAAGGGGAGGGGTGTGGGAGGGTGGATGGGGAGGGTGGGAGAAGGGGATTGAGGGGTATTAGGTTTAGTACACATGGTGTGGGGGATGACGGGGAAAACAGTGTAGCACAGAGAAGGCAAATAGTGAATCTGAGGCATCTTACTACACTGATGGACAGTGACTGCATTGAGGTATGGGTGGGGACTTGATAATGTGGGTAAATATAGTAACCACATTGTTTCTTCATGTGAAACCTTCATAAGAGTGTATATCAATAATACCTTAATTAAAATAAAATAAATAAAATAAAAAATAAAACTGGGGAAAGGAATGGTGGGAATCATCCAAGTTTTACTGTATTTTATACTAGGGCATTAGTGGTACACATAAAGGAGGACTTAGCCTTGAGAGTTGTAAAACTTTAGGGCTTAAATGCATTTGCATCCAAGGCTGCTGTGGAGGTCCCTGAAATCTGTCTTTAGCTGCTGCTTGCTTTTCAGTGCTGCAATCCCGACCTCTAGTGGGCAACTAGAACAAACCCCGGAACCACAACACCACCGCATTTTACTGGCTACTCCACCAAAGTCCATTATTTAGTCACCCTAAAAGATTGAGCTTTTAAAGAGTTTACAGTATGAGAAGCAAAATAAAGTAAAAAAAATTTTGGGGGGGCTAAATGTTATAGTATTCCTTCTATGGGACCTTTATTTAAGAGCAGCTAGTATTTACTTCTTTGGTAATTATCTGTCACTTCTTTGTGTGCAAAAATTATCACAGAAGAAATCTATCAAAGAGAAGCCAGAAGAATTCTGTTCTAGTTACGTGATATGCATAACAAGTTACACCAAACCTGCATAACAAGTTACACCAAACCTGAGTGGCTTTAAGACATTGATTTTGGAGTGGGACATACTGGTGTTATGTAGCCTCCTGACGCCATGCATTGACACAACATCGCTCTGTGGTATTTGTGCCCAGAAAACATAATCTGAATTCAGTCATAAGGGAACATCAGGCCAATCAAATAGAGGGACAGTGTCAGAGTTCCTGCGGTACTCTTCAACAGTATTACATTCATGAAAGACAATGACTTTGATCTGTCACCTGTCCCAGATGAAAGAAGACACAGAGACATGACAACTATTCCACGTTTGACCCAGGACTGGGTCCTGGACCAGAAGAAGGGCATTAGTGGGACAGTTGACAAAATTTGAATACTACTTTCTTGGTTTTAATAGTTGTACTGTGGTTATATAAGACATTCAATTTGTCAAAGCCAGAAAAAAGATATACAGAAACTCTTGGTACTATTTTTGCACATTTTTTTCTAAATCTGAAATTATTTTAAAATGAGATTTTAAAAAATGAAAAACAGTCATTTAATTTGTTTGCACTTTCATGTCAGGAATTTAGGAAGGAGGCAGCTGTGTGGTTCATCTCTGATGCACGTGGCATCAGCTGGGGCCCCTCAGATTGGAGGATTCACTTTCAGGATAACATTGTCACTCACATATCTGGAACCTTAGTGATCCTTGGTGCCTCTTCTGGGTGGCATCTCATCCTGCTAGCCCTTTCCTTTTTGTTTGGCTTCTTAGGGGACGGAGGTCTAAGTGTACTTCGTACATGATGGCTGGCTTCCAAGAGCAAGTGCTCCAAGAGATGGAGCATGGGAGCCGTCAGTTTCTCTAGGCCTGGGCCCCCAAAATATTGACAGAGCTTCATTCTCTCACATTCTATTGGTCAAAGCAGTAGGATAGTCTGCCCAGATTTAAGAGGAAAGGACACAGATCCCATCCCACCTCTCAATGGGAAAATAGAAAGAATTTTGACCATCTTTAATTCATCACAGATATATATGCTAACCAAAGTCTCACTGAATTTGCAATAGAGATAGAATTAGTGAAAAAAGCATATATATATTTTTTGTCTGCCAGATGTTAAATTCTAGTTCTGGTTTTATCATTTACTAACAGTGTGATGTCCCCGAGCCTCAGTTTCCTCATCTCTAAAATAGGGGCAATAACACATATGCCATAGAGTTGTTGAGATAATTAGGTGAAAAACATATATATAAAATATGGGGTATGGCAAGCAGTAAATATGTGAACCCAATAATAATTGCCAGCATTTCTTCAGTACGTGGTAAGTGCTCCATTCCTTTGATAGGCCATTTATCTGCCCCCTCATTTAGTCATAACTCCTTCCTGGTGGTGTGGCCCATGTTGGCAGGTCAGAGAGGGCAGTACCCACTTCCTCTAGCTTTTGTTGTACTTGCCTGCAGGCCTGCTGAATTTACCTTGGCCACTTCTGGTCTGATCATTCCTTACCACCTTGGTGTTAGGGTTTTCCATGTCCACATCGGTGTCCCTCTTACTTTGATCCCCAAGGTACCCAGGTGCCCACCTGGCACTTTCTGACACTACCTTTTTAGCTCTCGTTCTCAGGGTTGTCAGCAGAGTTTTTGACAGCTTCTCATGCAATCTGTCAGCTCCCTCGGAGCCCACGGTTACCTGCTCATTAGAGCCCAAATGTTCAGTGTCTTTGTTTCAGTGGGTGCTCTGCTGTCAGCCTTCATTTAAGTAGGATTGTGGGCGCTCACTTGTTGGCCTACCTGGGAACACAGTGCTCTGCACTTTGGAGCAATTATTTAATTTGGGGCAATTACTTGTAGGTGTTTTTTAAAGTGAAGATTTTGTCAGGCTGTGACTGAACTTCGAAGCAGCAGCTTCCCAATTGATTAAGGAACCACTTCCTCATGCACATAATCTGATCTTGGTCTGTTGCCACTGGAGGAAGTGGTGACCCTTTCTTTCCACAACAAACTGAGTTTCTATCATCTTACCTCCTGCAAGCAGTCAGCAATGTTTTGTGAGTGTTTTTCAGTGTGGAGACAAATAATAAAACTTGGCTTGGGTGGAAAACACCTTTTTGTTATCTTTCTACTCTCTAGTCTCAAAATTTTCTTGCTTTCAAGTGGAAGGAATCACTTTAATCCTTTAGGTATTAGAGTACACATTAAATAATACCAACTAAGGGATTTATTCATTCATTCACTTACTCCTTCAGCCATCCTCTCTAACTTAGTATTTAAGAGTCTGACTTCTAGAGGGTCTGAGGTGGTGCCATAGGAAGACCCTTAACTTACCTCCTTTCATGTACACTCAGTCTACACCTATATAGAGAACAATTCCTCCTGATGAAGAATTAAGGACTGATTGCACAGCTTCTGCACAGCAAAGGATAGAGAGACCACATAGAGAACAGCAGGAGAGGCAGAGACACAGTAATGAATGGAACCCACCCCTGATGCTCTGACCTACAATAGGGAGGGATACCCTGAGGGACTTGTGTGCAGATTTGCTTGCACTGAGGGAAGAAAAGAAAAAAACAGGTTTAAAGGGCAGCTAGAACATAAGTAAAGAAAACCCATTTACTAACCTTAGAATGTCTACCAAATGTGGGGCAACTGCTAGAGCTGTCTCTGGGGATGGAGGTGCTGGTGAGCACCATGTTTACATTGCCCCTTTACCTTGATAGCACAGATGGAAGCAGGGTCCAGGTGCTCTACCAGGCCTGGCTCCTCAGTAAGCTCCAGGACCCTAGCCCACACCAGCTCCAACAGTCCCACCAGGGCAGCCCCTGAACAAAGCTCTCCAGGACTACCTGGCCTCCATCCACTTCAGCTTCAGTCATCCTGCCAGGGCACCCCCTGCATGAAGGACCTCAAGACCACAGAGACACATTCACTACAGTTCCAGCCAGCCGTCCAAAGTCATCAGGCACACAGTCTACAGGAGCTGTTCCTATACAAGCCCACTCCTTCAAGACTGAGAGAGGTAGCTGTTATGTTGTATCACAGGAGCTCGTCTTCTGGCAGGTTAACTTTGGATTTGGTGAGACCAAAAGATGACAAGAGTGTTAGGTGAAGGGTTCATACCAGGCTTTATTTGCGTGATGGCAGTTGAATGCTGAAATCACTTCTGTGCAAAAGCACCTGGCGGTCATCCTTTTATAATAGCATAGACAATAGTGGCTTACTGCCAGCGATTATATAAGCATGCGCCTGCACAGTGGGCCAAGGTGTATTATATCAGCAGGAGACAGCATTGTACCTACACAGTGGGTACAGACGTGAGTCAGCATCCAGGTGAGTATCCTGGCCATGGTGACTCCATATTCCCTACATATGCCTAATTCATAGAAACAAATACAGGGAAGTCAAACAAAATGAGAAGACAGGTACATATGCTCCAAATGAAAGAACAAGACAAAACTTCAGAAAAATAACTAAATGAAACAGAGGTAAGAAATCCACCTGATAGAATTCAAAGTAATGGTTATAAAGATGTCCACTGGACTTGAGAGAAGAGTGGATGAACTCGGTGAAAATTTCAACAAAGAGATAAAAAATATAAAAAAGAACCATGAGAGTTGAAGTATACAATAACTGGAATGAAAAATATGCTAGAGGGAATGAACAGCAGATGAAAGCATGCAGTAGAATGGATCAGCGATCTGGAAAACAGGGTTGTGGAAATCATCCAAGCTGAAAAGCAAAAAGAAAAAAACAATTTTAAATGAGGATAGTGTAAGGGACCTCTGCAACAAGATCAAGCATACTAACATTTGCATTATAGGGGACCCAGAAAAAGAGAGAAAGACAAAACTTATATGAAGAAATAATAGCTGAAAACTTCACTAACTCAGAAAAGGAATATTCAGGTCCAGAAATGCAGCCCCGAACAAGATGAACCCAAGGAGGTCCACACCAAGACAGTTAATAATTAATACAGTAGAGCTTAAAGAAAGAATCTTAAAAGCAGCAAGTGAAAAGCAATGAGTTATTTACAAGGAAAACCCCACAAGACTTGTCAGCTGATTTTTCAGAAGAAACTATACAGGCCAGAACGAGCTGCTGGCATGATATATTCAAAGTGCTGAAAGGAAAAATCCTACAACCAAGAATACTTTTTCTGGCAAGGTTATCATTTGGAATTGATGAAGAGATAAAGATAGCTTCTCAGACAAATAAAAATTAGAGTTAATCACCACTAAACCAGCCTTACAAGGAATGTTACGGGACTTCTTTAAGTGGAAAAGAAAAAGCCATAAGTAGAAATAAGGAAATTATGAAAGGAAAAAATTTCACTGGTAAAAGCAAACATATAGTAAAGATACTCAGAAAAGTACTAAAATATCACTCATAAAGCTAATATAAAGCTTAAAAGACAAAACTAGTAAAAATCCTATCTAAAAAATTAAGGGATTCACAAAATTAAGAAGTGTAAAATATGACATCATATACATAAAACATGAGCAGGGTAGTCAAAATGTAGTACTTTTAGAATGTGTTTGAACTTAAGTCACCATCAACTTAACAGTGATAGATATTTAGGATGTTGAAACTCTTGGTAACCACACCAATAACCTATAATAGATACATGAAAAAAATAAGGAGAAAGGAATTCAAGCATAACACTAAAGAAGCCATCAATCACAAAGGAAGCAAGCAAGAGACAAAAAAGAACTACAAAAGCAACCAGAAAACAAAATGGCAGTAAGTACATACCTGTCAATAATTACTCGAAATGTAAATGGTCTAAATGCTTCAATCAAAAGCATGACTAAATGGATTGGAAAAAAAAAAGACCTATCTATATACTGCCTACAAGAGACTCTCTTCAGACCTAAAACACACACATACTGAAAGTGAAGGGATAGAAAAAGATATTCCAGGAAAATGGAAGCAAAAATAATTTAAAAGCCGGAGGATCAATACTTATACCAGATAAGATAGACTTTAAAACAAAGACTATAATAAGAGACAAGTACATCACATAATGAGAAAGAGATCAATCCAACAAAAATATATAGCATTTCTAAATATCTGTGCACCCAAATAGCATATAAATACAAAAAACAAATATTAACAGACAGAAAGGGAGAAATTGACAGTAATACAATAATCATAGGAGACTTTTATCATCCCACTTACATCAAAAGGATACATCACCCAGACAAAAAAAAACAATCAGTAGGAAGAGAATGGCTTTGAACAATACATCAGACCAGATAGACTTAACAGATATATATGCAGAACTTTCAATCCTAAAACAGAGTACATATTCTTTTCCAGTGCACATGGAGCATTCTCCAGGATAGATTACATGTTAGGCTACAAAACAAGTCTCAATAAATTTAAGATGATTGAAATCAATGAACTATCAGAAAGAGAAATTAAGAAAGCAATCCTGTTTATAATTACATCAAAAAGAATAGAATAACTATGAAGTAATTTAACCAAGGAGATGAAAAAGACCTGTACTCTGAGAACTACAAGACATTGATAAAAGAAAATGAAGTTACACAAATAAATGGAAAGACATATCATGCTCATGTATTGGAAGAATTAAGATGTTAAAATGTCCAAACTACCCAAAGCAATCCACAGATTTGAGTCAATCCCTATCAAAATACCAATGGTATTTTTCACAGAACTAGAGCAAATAATCCTAAAATTTGTATGGAACCACAAAAGACCCTGAATAGCCAAATCAATCTTGAGAAAGAAGAACAAAGCTAGAGGTATCAAGCTCCCTAATTTCAAACTATACCACAAAGCTATAGTAATCAAAACAGTATGATCCTTGAACACAAACAGGCACATAGATAAATGGAACAGAACAGAGAACCCAGAAATTAACCACACCTATGTGGTCAATTAACCTATGATAAAAAGGAGGCAAGAATATGTAATGGAGAAAGACAGTGTCTTCAATAAATGGTGTTGGGAAAACTGGACAGCTACATTCAAAAGAATAAAAACCAGCCTTACACCATAAATAAAAATTGAGATGAATTAATGACTTAAGGGTAAGACCTGTTACCATAAAAATCCCAAAAGAAAACATAAGCAGTGATCTTTTGGACATTGGCCCTAGCAATATTTTTCTGGATATGTCTCTTCAAGAGAAACAAAAGCAAAAATAAACACATAGGACAACATCAAAATAAAAAGCTTTTGCACAGTGAAGGAAATCATCAACAAAATGAAAAAACCTACAGTATGGGAGAATATATTTTAAAATGATATATCTGATAAGGGGTTAATATCCAAAATATATAAAGAACTCATATAACTCAACACCAAAAAAAATAAAAGGTCTGAATAACAAGTGGGCAGAGGACCTGAATAGACATTTTCCAAAGAAAGGATACAGATGGCCAATAGACACATGAAAACATGCTCAAATTATCAGGGAAATGCAAATCAAAACCACAGTGAGCAATCACCTCACACCTGTTACAATGGCTAGTATCAAAAGACAGGAAATAACAATTGTTGGTGACAATGTTGAGAAAAGGGTACCCTTGTGTACTGTTGGTGGGAATGTAAATTGATGCAGCCGCTATGGAATACAGTATGGAGGCTCCTTAAAGAATTAAAAACAGAAATACCATATTACTGAATAATTCCATTTCTGGGAATTCACCTGAAGAAAACAAAATCACTAATTTAAAAGATACATGCACCCCTATGTTTATTGCCACATTATTTACAATATCCAAGATATGGAAGTAACCTAAGTGTCCATCAATACATGAATGGAGAAAGCAGAAGTGGTATATGTTTACAATAGAATATTACTCAGCCATAAAATAGAATATGAAATCTTCTATTTCATATTCATTGTTACAAATTGCCATTTGTAACAACATGGATGGGCCTAGAGGATAGTATACTAAGTGAAATAAGTCAGACAGAAAAAGATAAACACCATATGGTTTCACTTACATGTGAAATTTGAAAAGCAAATGAACAAACCAACAAACAAAACTCATAAATACAAAGAACAAAGTGGTGGGTGCCAGAGGAGAGGGGGTTGGAGCATGGGCAAAATAGGTGAAGGGGATAAAGCACAAACTTATAATTGTATAGTAAATAAGTCACAGGGATGAAAAGTACAGCATAGGGAATATACTCAATATTGTACTAACTTTGTAGGTTGACAGACGGTGACTACACTTACTATGGTGAACGTAAAGAAGAGTATGACTTCTAGAGTTAACACTGTTTAGGTTCAGATCCACTTATAGCTGTGTGACCTTGGGAAATTTACTTTGACTTCTGTAAATCTTAATTTCCTTGTTCGTAAAATGGAATTTAGATTGTCATGGGATTTAATAGATACTTTTTCAATGTAATTAATTCAGATCTTGACATATAGAAAATGTCCCATGGATTTTGGCTCTTATTTATTATCTTGTACTTAGAGTTAGACCTTCTGCTAAGTAGCCATAACAACATATTTACTTGTTATTTTTACTCTTACTAATTTTTGAAAGGTTTTGATCCTTTGAGTTCTATTAGGATTTACCCCTTGGTAACAAAGAAATTGCCATAGATTACATAATCCTGACAAGGGGAGTCATCTTGAAAATGCATGACATCTTTATCTTTAAAAATGTATTTCAAAAAATATATTTCAGCTCAATTAGGCAAAGATTCGATCATGTAAGTGCAGAATTAAGTAACAACAGGGGGCTGGCGGCTTGGTGCAGTGAAAGATGGTTTGCTTATAATTCATATCGTTGTTGGCTAGGATGCTAAGGACCAATGCTTGCATTTACATTACCAGGATACATTTTGTTGTGAAATAAAGAAATTGGTAGAATAGGTCATTTTTCCTGATTTCCAGCAATTTAAAGGTCTGAAGGTATCTTTGCATACTCTGGCCATACTGTTCTACTTTAGTTTAAGGCTTGTTAAGTCTTTACTTCTCTTGATTTTTATGGATAATGTCTAGTGCTTCATGTAAGCAAATACAGTAATACCTTATTCTGAACTTGTTTAAAGGGTTGATACATAAATTATTTCTGGTAGCTGGAAATTATCTCTTTCGCTTCCCAAACTTAAAAAATTATCTACTTTTTATTTAAAACACATACTGTGCTCCCTTGTTAAGCACAATATTTTGAATGAATTAAAAGCATTCATTAATACTGTTGCATTATCATTTTGAACTAATTTTAACTATTGAAGGCACCACCAAATGGGCCCAGACAGCTGTACATTTTATATTTTTTTAAAGTGTATCTTCCATTTCTGTCATCTAATATTTAATTCTGACAACTGTCTCTGCAGTGCTAAACCCATCAAGCACACCTTTTGTCTTTTAGTCTATTTCTGGTATCTATAAACTATAAAATCATATCACCAAACTAATTTGAAGTTCATATGAAATTAAAATTTGAATAAATTTTTCTATCAGTATTAGTGAAAGCTATTTTGGTTATTCAGAGATCTTGATTTTTAAAAATTATTTCTAAGTTCTTATTTGTATTTTTCATCGAGATAATTGAAGAAAACGGTTTCTTACTATAATTTGATAAAGATTCTGTAAATTGGTCTAGTTGGGTCCATAGGAAAAAAACTAAATCAAAGAAAATTTGGGAGTCCTAGCATAGTTCAATCATTTGGTCACCAAATAAGTGCTTAATGTGTATGGTACACCAGCCCCTTGAGGTGAAAGTGCCATTAAACTAGACATTAAGAAGCTTGGGGGAATAATCCTTGCCTGCTACTGAATACAGATATAACCTTAGGCTGTCAAGGTCATATTATGAAAGTGAGAATCATAATACAGGTTGTTATGAGAATTCATGAGATTTCACTACTCCTGTGAAAAAAAGGAGGTGGGGGAATGTTTGGGAGTGAGGTTGAGAATATAGCAGAATTGGGTGAACATGGAGTGGAGTTCCCAAAGGGTATCTTGAAGGGATCATTAATTAAATAGCATCAAAATTTTGCTGTAAGCCTCTCAGAGAAGGAAATAGACCTTTTAAAATTTTTCATGGTTTAATTACTGTTGTATGTGAGGATGAAAGCAATTAGGGATTATATTAAAGATACATGGAAGTCTTGGGAAAATAGTAAAACAGTGATAGATATGGCAGTATTGATTTTGACTCTCTTTTTTTATTTCAGGGTTTGAACATAATCTTTCATGTAGCCTTGGCTCTTCTAAAGGTAAGTGTGTTTTTAACTTTAAGCTACCAAGCTGTCTTACCTCTCTGTCCTTGGAACTGGCTATAATTCATTGTATAGCCTTTGACTCATTCTGGATTCTTAAACAACAAAAAAAGGACTTCTCTGAATAGCTCGGATCCACTCCCCAACTGTCATCCCTTTATGTCACTGTTCATTTAGAGTTTGTTTCTTTGTTTTCCTTATAATCCACCTAATATTGCTATTGTACTCCTTCCAGTAACATATAAAGATGTTTTCATTCATTCGAGTTGGATAGAAAAAGTTAAAACCTGTTTCCTGTCAAAATGATGCCAGATTTTTTCTTTTACTACTTCTTACCATAACATCCCTGGAGGTACCTAAACATATAATTGAATTACTAGAAAGGTTCTGTAATATACCAACTAAAAAAGAAACTGCTACATTTCAATTTGCAGTTCTTTGTCTGATAGCAAGAAATTTATAAGACACTTTAGAATTCAGTTATAATTATCTTGTTGGATTTTATATCAGCATATCAGTGCAGCTCTACCAGTGTGCTGACAGTGGCATTTGCTGCAGAGATGGTGAAAACAACCTGGCTGGTTTTTGTCCTTCAGTCAAAGATGACATTCCTTTATTGAAGGCGATAACTGCCTTGTTTATAAACAGATGCAAACTCACCCTTTCCCAGTAAAACACAGTGGTTAAAATTGCAGACACTGGACTCAGATGGATTTGGTTCTAATTTCAGCTCTAGTGTGACCTTGGGCAAATTAAGTGTCAGAGTCTGAGTTTTAAGATAACAATAGAAAAGAATTTATGGGATGTTGGAAGAATTAAATAAGATGATACATAAAAGTCCTTAAGATAGTATATAGAAAATTTTATTGCCTAATAAATGTTGTCACCTTGTGATTACTATTTTATTCACAAAGTAACTCTAAATTTCCCATCGTTCTTGCAAATTTCTCAAAAGATAATGATTTGACATCTTCTTAAGAGAGCCTCCAGATATTTTAGGAGCTTCTGTACTTAACCATCAAATACCTTGATCTAAAACAAAGGCATGATGTAATGTGGGGCCCTATGCAACTCGAGAAGTGGGTTGCTGTTTCTCCTCTGTTATTCTGTTAAAATGTTTGTTTTTTGCGAAGTTCACAAAATGTACATTTTTTAAAATTGAAGTATCATTGATACACTATCTTGTACTGGCTTCAAATGTATAACACAGTGGTTCAACAGTTAACCATGTTATTAAATTCTTACCTCCTGTAATGCAGTTACTGTCTATTAACATAGAAAGATGTTACAGAATCATTGACTATATTCTCCATGCTGTACTACTGGCCCCATGACCAGCTTACATTGTGATTGCGAATTATTGTGCCCCTCATAAAATGTACTTTGAATTGGTCATTCAACCACTTTGAGTTTAAACATGAATAATTGTTATGCCAAAATGATTTTAGAAGTTAGGAAACTATTTAAAATATTATTGATAAAATAACAAACACATTTGCAAGTATTTTTTAATGAACATAAATATCTACTTCTAATTTTTTTTCTTGTCATTTAATCAGAACCAAACTTTCTAAGATACTTTCTGTATAGGGCTGGAATCAGACATTTAGAATGCCTAAACTGTGAAAGTATTTTGTAATTTAGACTAAAAACAATATTAAACTATAAAGAAATGTAAGGAAGTTCAACAAAGTTCTGATTTTTCCTATCATGTCTAATTCTTTTTTAAGTCTCAGATATTGCATCTTTTCAGAACACCTTCCCTCATTTTTTGATGATCTTTCTCTCTTTTCGAAGTTATCTTTAACTCTCCTCTTAATCTCTGACCTCTACTAAGTCACCAGCTCCTTTTGGTTCTACTTGAGAGTTTTTAGGGTCAACTCACTTCAGTGGTATTAGGGGTTCCTTGAAAAGGGAGGTAAAGCACCTGAGTTGGGATCTGGATCTTTATTCAGCTAATTCATGTTGGATTAAGGATCACTCAAATCAGAAAAGTGAATTTATAAGGCATAATTCATCCACTATTAGTATCTTCAAATTAGCAGAAGAGGAATGGGGGAAACGGCTTGATAGAGAACCAGAAAAATTCCAAAACTGGGCCTTGTTTACTTGAGAGGTAAAAAACTTTTTTTTTTTCATGCTCATTAGTTAAGTATTCCTTTGACCTTCCGAAGGCCCATTCCCCTTTCCCTTTCTGTTGGCGATGGAAAGAAGGCTCAACCATGCCCGAGAGGCTGTTTCCCCACAGGACCATATCTGAATACCATACGGGGTTAAAGAAAGAGAAGTGAAGAGCAAAACACCTTAAAAATGCAAAGTGGATCTCAGTTTTCTCCTCTGTCTTTGATTTAGTAACATGGGTTTAAAGGTCTTGTTTCTGTGCATGAAGATGGTGACATAAGAGAAGACTGAAATTATGGCTGTGGTTTCTGCAGCTGCCATTCAGTTTACAAAATTAGAAATCTAAAGCAGTAAAATGAAGCAACCCATAGACATTCTTTTGAATTTGCAATGGCTTTTGCATGCTCAGCTGATCTTGTAAGTCCCAAGAAGGAATGCCTGTTGTCCTCTTGGTGGCAGCAAAACATTCCTGGGAATAGAATCATTCAGCTCATCCAATTCTGTGACGCTGATATTCCTTTCGATTGGCTTTCCTGTCCAACATAATTTGTCACTGAATGTTTAGTTTGCTTGTAACTCTTCTCTGGTATATCTTCAGTTTGGTGATAGGTTAGTTTTAGGATGCAAACACAAATGGAGGTTTCTAATAGTATGAGATACTCAAGTAATTCTAAAGTTCTAGAAATAATACATTTTATGGGTTGGGGGTCTATATAAAAAAACCTGTATCATTATAGTATATGCATGTATTATATAATGCCATAAATTTGTTGAAGTGATTTCTAATTATTTATTTCTCATGAGACAATCCAAAATGCCAGAGCGGGAGGTTAGTTGACTAAGCATGCCATGTTCCAACTTGTTAGTAATTAATATGAACTTAATGTACTCTAATAAATATGAAGTTACTTGACAGAGAGAATAACAATAAAATCCAATGTCCTCCTTGTCCAGTTTTTGTGAGTGAACTAAGTACTCATTGCACAAACTTATTCATACTTTCCCCCCTTTTACTTAAAAATCTCTATCTTCCTCTTCTGCTATGCTCTGTCCTCAATGAAGTTATGCTCTGCCTTCATCCCAAGGTTAACTTCCCACCTGGGTCCTTGATCCCAGCTTTCCTGGCTCCCTTTGGAGAAGCTTGTGATGGTTGGTGAGATCACTTACCCAATGGACATTCAGTGAGTGCCTTCATTGGCAGGTCCTCGGTCAGGTGTGGGGCAGAGAAGACAGTCTCTGTCCTCAAGTTGTCCCGAGTCTGATGGGGGAGGGCAGAGAAGTAGATAGTTACAATTCAGGGTGATTACCCTGGAGCTTTAAAAGAGAGCTTCAGGAGCTGCCAAATTCATTCTGGGAAAACCAGGAAGGATTTCCTAAAGGTGTCAACTAAACTGAGAGGAGGGCATTTTAGGCAGAGTGGACAGCATGTCAAAGAGGCATGAGGAAGACTGGCCAAGGCAAGTCCTCTGCTGTGGTGCACTGGAGGGTGATACATGGGATGAGATTCTGAAGGCCTTTGCTTCCGGCTCTGCTACCAGTTGCCTATGGGATTGTAATCAAGTCATCTAACCTTTCTAGCACTTAACTTCCTGATTTATAAAATAAGGGGGAACGAAAATATGGTTTCTAAGACTCTAAATCTCTGTCTTGCCAATTGAAAAGCAATGCTATATCTATGTATGTGTGAGATATATATATAATATATATATTACACACACACCCTATATATACTATATACAACCACGTCAATCCTTTAATGAATAGATAAGAATTGTCTTAAAAATAGCATGTTTGTTGTTCAAATGCCTGGCTGAAGTTTATCTTTTTCTCTCTTATAAAAAAAGAGTTTGCAGAGCAATATAATAAAAGTAGTAAAAGAATATTCAATGTATTATAGTTAAAAATGAATACAAATTGTTTTCAGTCCCACTTAAAAGCCCCTTTAAAACCATCCTTGAATGTGAACAACCTGTTTGTTCCAAATTATGAAATGTTATTGTGTGTGTGTGTGTGTGTAAGGTGTGCGTATAGTGCAAACACATTGGTAACTACCATTCTCCTCACCAGATGTTCCCAGATACCCAAGTAATATGTTGGATCCATACAAAAAAAATCTGACAACTATCATCAATAACTGTGTAATTGGGCAGCATGAACTCTCAAATGCATTTCATAAAATTAACAAATAATTCCAGATATAAATGTATACATGCATGGTCAATTAATGTATGATAAAGGAGCCATGAATATACAATGGGAAAAAGAATAACTGGTGTTGGGAAAACTGGACAGCTACATGTAGGAGAATGAATTGGATTAGGGTCTAACTCCAAAAGTAAACTTGAAGTAGATCAAAGAACTGAATGTAAGACATTAAACCATTAAACTCTTTAGAATAAAATGAAGGCAAAAATCTCTTAAACATCAGCATGAGCAATTTTTTTCTGGACACATCTCTTTGGGCAAGGGAAGCAAAATCAAAAATGAACAAGCGGGACTACATCAAACTAAAAAGCTTCTGTACAGCAAAGAACACCATCAGCAGAACAAAAAGGCATCCTACAGTATAGGAGAATGTATTTGTAAATGATTTATCCAATAAGGATTAACATCCAAAATATATAAAGAATTCATATGCCTCAACACCAAAAACCCCCCAAATAACTGGATTAAAAAATGGGTGGAGGACCTGAACAGACTTCTTCCCAAAGAAGAAATACAGATGGCCAGCAAGCACATGAAAAGATGCTCCATATCGCTAATCAGCAGGGAAATGCAAATCAAAACCACAGTGAGATATCACCTCACACCAGTTAGAATGGCCACTATCCAAAAGACAAGAGATAAGGTAAGGATGTGGAGAAATAGAAACCCACCTACACTGTTGGGAAAATGTAAATTGGTACAATTGCTGTGGAGGTTCCTCAGAAAACTAAAAATAGCAGATGGAGGTTCCTTAAAAAATTAAAAATAGAAATGCCATGTGACCCAGTAATCCCACTTCTAGGAATTTACCTGAAGAAAACAAAATCTCTGTTTCAAAAAGATATATGCATCCCTGTTTATTGCTGCATTATTTTACAAAAGCCAAGATGTGGAAACAATCTAAGTGTCCATCAATAGATGAATGGATAAAGAAGATGTGGTACATATACACACTGGAATATTATTCAACTGTTAAAAAAGAAAGAAATCCTGCCATTTGCAACAACATTGATGGACCTAGATAGTATTATGTTAAATGAAATAAGCCAGGCAGAGAAAGACAAATACCATATGATTTCGCTTATTTGTGGAATATCAAAACAAAACAAAATGAACAAAATAGCAGTAGACTCACAGACACTGAGAAGGGACTGGTAGTTATGATGGTGGAGGGGTTGGGGGGAGTAGGTGGGGAGGGTGAGGGGATAAAAGGGCACAAAAATTCTCAGTCATTATATAAGTTGATCACAGGGATGGAAGCACATGGAGAATATAGCCAATGATTCTGTAACATCTTTCTGTGTTGACAGTAACTGTACTAGAGGGGGTGAGGATTTAATAATATGGGTAACTGTTGAGCCACTGTGTTGTAAACTTGAAATCAATATAAGATTGTATATCAATGATACTTCAATTACAAAAGGAAAAAGGAACAAAAATAATTAACAAATAAAATTAATCGTAATATACCTACATTTGTTGAGCACTTAAAATGTGCCTGGTTCTATGCTAAGTACTTAAAACTAATCTCCAAGACCTTTTTTTTTTTTTGTAGTAAAATATAACATAAAAGTTACCAGTTTAACTTTTCTAAGCATGTAATTCAGTGATATTAAGTGCATTCATATTGTTGTGTGGTCATTAACACTATCATCTCCAGAGCTCTGTCACCTTCCCAAATGGTAACCCTGAGTCCATTAAACACTTACTCCCCATTTCCTCCCACCCCCAGCCCCTAGCAGCCACCATTTTACTTTCTGTCTCTATGAATTTGACTTTAGGAACCTCATTTAAGTAGAATCATACAGTATTTGTCCTCGTGTAACTGGCTTATCTCACTGAACTGTGGTCTGAGTGTGTGTTACATACCTTACAGTTGCCTTGTGAATATATGACCTTTAATTTTAAGGACACTTGGAGGAAGAGAAATAAATTGAACAAAACAAGGAATACGTGTCACAGGCACGAATCTTTATAAACACGCATGTGGTTTGGTGATTATAACCCAAAGTCTTTAATAATTTCCTCAAAAGGTCTTAAGTCAAATCTTCCTAGATTTGGATTGGATTAGCCTTTTCTTCCAATATCTCACAAAAAGGACAATGTGTGGTTTACCTGCTCCACAGGTTAACACAATCAAGTCACAAGTGACTTTATCAAAACATCTGAAAAGAAAATGATCTCATCAGGAAAGGGAGAGGTCTCTTAAATCTTTAAACATCAGTCAGTAAACATAATATTGTGCATCTGCTTTGCTCTCAAATCACTAACCAAGACCCAGTGATGTATCCTTGAACATTTATAACCTGACAGCTTACCGACAGTTCTCTAATTTATGAAATGGTTGGTCTGAGTCAATATCCCCAATTTACAGATGAGGAAACAAAGGCTTTGAGAAGTTAAGTGACTTCGCTAAAAGCATTCAAATAAGTAAATGACACACCAGACTCAGAACTGAGCCTTTCTTACCATAGAATCAATAATCTCAGGCACTGAACTGCGGTCTGAGTGTGTGTTATATACCTTACAGTTGCCCTGTGAAGAAGAGATTCTTATTCCCACTTGGTAGTCAATCCCAGTAGCTCTCACTCAGAATCCCATGCTTTTTCATATTGTAGCAGGAGACCCTTAAATTGCAGTGAATCAGCTTCCATTTCACAAATCCATGCTGACATCGTAATATGATTGTAAAGGAAGATATTTATCCAAGTTGTCTGAGGACTGTGTAGGGAAGGAAAACATTTTCTTCAACCCTCAAAGGGTCCTTGGCTGGCTTTGAAAATTAAACTGACAAAGACACATTAACAGAAGAAAATATGCAAATTTATATAATATGTTTTACATGACCCAGGAGCCTTCAAAAGGAAAGAAGACCTGAACAACTGGTTCAACTTGAGTGTTTCTATGCTAGGTTTGATGAAGAGTGGAAAGCCATAGGAAAATGTGATAAGACAGGGGGGGAGGCTATGAGCTAAATGTAATCAACTGAGAAAACTTCGTAAGGCCTGCATGTTTAGGGTCTTCTCAGTATCCCTGTTTGGAGATGAGGAGGCATCTCTCCTCCAGATATAGCTTCAGGGGAGGACCGGGGAGGGGGCGATCAGAGAAACCTGCCTGCCTCTGCTTTCCTTAAACTCCTTCAGCTTAAAATACTCAACATGCCAAGGTGCTGTATTTTGGGATAGTGTATTATGAACCCCATCAACTACGTGTTCAGAGATGGTTGTCCCAATTTTAAAAGGTCGCTGCTTGAAGAGGACAGAGGCCGAGAGAGACATTGTTACATCAACAAATAATTGAGTTTTGGCTAAAGAAAACAAACGCACTACTGAGAATGATCATGAAATGAAATACTCTGTATTTTGACTGGCTGGAATAATACTTAATTCCTGAATTCTGCCTATCCATTTCTTCTTTCATAGCCTTTAAGGTGTATAAAGTCATTCTGAATCTTGTTTAATGCCCTACTTAAGTTCCATTTCACCCCGACTAATCACTGTGTGTGAGCTGATTGGAGGGAGATATTATCAGGAGACTTTTGTCAGAGGATGTCACTGTCCAATAAGTTTTTATGACCCTTTTTATCTCCAAGAGTCTCTGGTATTGCTTTTCAGTATGAAGTAGACTAATTTTGTTCATTAAAGTGCTGACAGAGTTGATGACTCACTGTGGGAATTGATTGATATTATCACAATAGTATAACCAGTCAGAGGAAATTCGACTTTAGCATCTAAAAATTTGATACTTGGTTTATGCAGATAGAGAAAGGTTGAAATATGCTACTTTTACTGGAAATACAATAACCAAAAATCCCATAGGCTTACTCTTTTTTTTCTCCTTTCTTCTTTTCCTTTGACTAAGGAAATTTGGTTTTGGCAAGGCCACATAAATTTAGAAAAAAATCTTTTATTTGTGGTGTAAATACCTTGATTAATTAGGGTATATGCTAAGCTGCTATTTAAAAAAGAGAAAGAGCGTATGAAGGAGAAACCATGAAAATATAGCAGTTTAGATTCAAGGAAGATGGAGGCGTGAGCAGGGCGGCGGAAATCTCCTCCCAAAACCATATATATTTATGAAAATACAACAAATACAACAATTCCTAAAACAGAGACCAGAAGATACAGGACAACAGCCAGGCTACAGCTACACCTGCGAGAACTCAGCGCCTCACGAAGCGGGTAAGATACAAAGCCACAACCTGGCGGGACCCGAGCACTCCCCCACCCGAGCGCACCAGCGGGAGGAAAAGATTCAGAGCGGGGAGGGAGTGGAAGCACAGGCCCGCCAAATAACCAGCACTGGTGCTCTGCACCAGGAGCACTGACACACATCGCGTGGTGTATCGGAGATTAGAGAAATAGAAGTGCAGGATCTGAGATGAAGAACGCAAGCGGGTCCTCTCAGCAGGCTCCCTGGGACAAAAGAAAAGCGGACGCTTTTTAAAAAGTCTTAAAGAGACAAAGACCCAACAGCGGAACAAAATTGTCCCAGCGCACTCAGCCCAGCAGGCTGGGAGTCTTGGGGAATTTTGCACCACTTGGCCAGCAGCCGGACAAAGCAGCCATGCCGAGGCTTCCCACAGAGATCAGTGCCCACCATTCATCATCTCCCTGCACCCATGGCCAGAGCCACAAAGGGTCCGGCAGAGCCGCCACTGCTGTGAAGCAGTGGAAGAGCGGCGCCACCTACAGCATCCTCACAGAATCTACTCCCGGTGGGGACTTTTTTTTTTTCAAAAGTCTTAAAGAGACAAGGGCCCAGCAGTGGAACAAAATCGTCCCAGTGCACTCAGCCCAGCAGGCTGGGAGTCTTGGGGAATTTCGGACCCCTTGGCCAGTGGATGGGCAAAGCAGCCGTGCCGAGGCTTCCCACAGGGATCAGCAGCTGGTCATTCATTCGGGCCCCGACTGGCACCGCAGACTCCCGGCGCACATGCAGCTAAGCGGGAAGAGCCCCAGAACCAGGTCAAGGCTGAGAGCGACACTGCACAAAGGCAGTTCAGGGGATTATCCCACAGACTGCCTCCCAGTGTGCAGGAAAATAGCTCAGGCCCGGGAGAAGGGCAAGGAGAACAACAAGCAGGAAGGGACTTTGCTTTCCCAGTTGACACATGTGGCACCAACCAGTGACCACTTCTATTGCCATGAAAAGACAGAGGAATATGGTCCAGACTAAGATCACCCAGACAACCCCTGAGAGGGGGCCTGCTGGGATGGACATGCACAATCTTCCTGAAAAAGAATTCAGTATAAAAGTCATAACCATACTGATGGATCTACAGAGAAATATGCAAGAGCTAAGAGAGGAAGTGAGGAAAGTGAGGGAAGACAAAGCAGAAATGAGACAAGCAATTGACGGGCTTAAGAGCAGAATGGACACGGTGCAAGAGACTGTTAATGGAATAGAAATCAGAGAACAGAAATACAGAGAAGTTGAGGCACAGAGAGATAAAAGGATTTCTAGGAATGAAAGAATATTAAGAGAACTGTGTGACCAATCCAAATGGAACAATATCCGCATTATAGGATTAGCAGAAGAAGAGAGAGAAAAAGGGATAAAAAGTGTCTTTGAAGAAATAATTGCTGAAAACTTCCCCAAGCTGGGGAAGGAAATAGTCTCTCAGACCATGGAAGCCCACAGATCTCCCAACACAAGGGACCCAAGGAAGACAACACCAAGACACATAATAATTAAAATGGCAAAGATCAAAGATAAGGAAGAGTACAAAAGGCAGCTAGAGAGAGAAAAAAGATCACCTTCAAAGGAAAACCCATCAGACTATCATCAGACTTCTCAACAGAAACCTTACAGGCCAGAAGAGAATGTCATGATATATTTAACATAATGAAACAGAAGGGCCTTGAACCAAGAATATTGTATCCAGCAAAATTATCATTTAAATTTGACGGAGGGATTAAACAATTCCCAGACAAGCAAAAGCTGAGGGAGTTTGCCTCCCATAAACCACCTCTACAGGATATCTTAAAGTGACTGCTCTAGATGGAAGCACCCCTAAGGCTAAAAAGATGTCACCAGAGAAAATAAAATCATAACAAAGAAAGCAGACCACCCAAATACTAACTAAAGGCAAAGAATAAAACACCCAGTATATAAAGAATGGAGTAGGAAGAATAGAAGGGAGAGAAATAAAAAATCATCAGACTGTGTTTACAATAACTTAAAGAAAGTTAAGTTAGACTGCTAGATAGTAAAGAAGCTACCCTTGAAACTTTGGAAACCACAAATCTAAATCCAGCAGTGGCAATAAGTACATATCTATCGATAATCACCCTAAATGTAAATGGACTGAATGCACCAATAAAAGACACAGAGTAATAGAATGGATAAAAAAGCAAGACCCATCTATATGCTGCCTACAAGAGACTAACCTCAAAGCCAAAGATATACACAGACTAAAAGTGAAGGGATGGAAAAAGATATTTCATGCAAACAAAAGAGAGAAAAAAGCAGGTGCTGCAGTACTTGTATCAGACAAAATAGACTTCAAAACAAAGAAAGTAGCAAGAGATAAAGAAGGACATTACATAATGATAAAGCAGTCAGCCCAACAAGAAGATATAACCATTATAAATATATATGCACCCAACACAGGAGCGCCAGCATTTGTGAAACAAATACTAACAGAATTAAAGGAGGAAATAGACAGCAATGCATTCATTTTAGGAGACTTGAAAACACGACTCACTCCAAAGGACAAATCAACCAGACAGAAAATAAGTAAAGACACAGAGGCACTGAACAACACACTAGAACAGATGGACCTAAGAGACATCTACAGAACTCTACACCCCAAAGCAACAGGTTACACATTCTTCTCAACTGCACATGGAACATTTTCCAGAATAGACCACATACTACACCACAAAAAGAACCTCAGTAAATTCAAAAATATTGAAATTCTACCAACCAACTTCTCAGATCACAAAGGTGTAAAACTAGAAATAAATTGTACAAAGAAATCAAAAAGGCTCACAAATACATGGAGGCTTAATAACAAGCTCCTAAATAATCAATGGATAAATGACCAAATAAAAACAGAGATCAAACAATATATGGAGACTAATGACAACAATAACACAAAGCCACAACTTCTGTGGGACACAGCAAAGGCAGTTCTAAGAGGAAAGTATATTGCAATCCAGACCTATTTAAAGAAGGAAAAACAATCCCAAATGAATAGTCTAAAGACACAATTACTGAAATTGGAAAAATAAGAACAAATGAGGCCCAAAGTCACCAGAAGGAGGGACATAATAAAGATTAGAGAATAATAAATACAATTGAGAATAAAACAATAGAAAAACTCAATGAAACCAAGAGCTGGGTCTTTGAAAACATAAACAAAAGTGATAAACCCTTAGCCAGACTCATTAAGAGAAAAAGAGAATCTACACACACAAACAGTATCAGAAATGAGAAAGGAAAAAACACCATGGACCCAACAGAAATACAAACAATTATAAGAGAATACTATGAGAATCTATATGCTAACAAGCTGGCAAACATAGAAGAAATGGACAACTTCTTAGAAAAATACAATCTTCCAAGACTGACCAATACCCACGAACAAAACCCCCAGGCCAGAGGGATTCACCTCTGAATTCTAGCAAACATATAGAGAAGAAATAATACCCATTCTCCTTAAAGTTTTCTAAGAAATAGAAGAGGAGGTAATACTTCCAAACTCATTCTATGAAGCCTGCATCACTCTAATACCAAAACCTGGCAAAGACCTCGCCAAAAAAGAAAATTACAGACCAATGTCCCTAATGAACATAGATGCAAAAATACTCAACAAAATATTAGCAAACCGAATTCAAAAATACATCAAGAGGATCATACACCATGATCAAGTGGGATTCATCTCAGGGATGCGAGGATGGTACAACGCTCGAAAATCCATCAACATCATCCACCACATCAACAAAAAGAAAACCATAAACCACATGATCATCTCCATAGATGCCGAAAAAGCATTTGACAAAATTCAACATCCATTCATGATAAAAACTCTCAACAAAATGGGTATAGAGGGCAAGTGCCTCAACATCATAAAGGCCATATATGACAAACCCACAGCTAACATCATACTTAACAATGAGAATCTGAAAGCTTTTCATCTAAGATTGGGAACAAGACAGGGATGCCCACTCTCTCTTCTGTTATTTAACATAGTACTGGAGTTCCTAGCCATGGCAATCAGACAAAACAAAGAAATAAAAGTCATCCAGATTGGTAAGGAAGAAATCAAACTGTTCCTGTTTGCAGATGACATGATATTGTACATAAAAAACCCAAAAGACTCCACTCCAAAGTACTAGAAACAATAACTGAATTCAACAAAGTTGCAGAATACAAAATCAACACACAGAAATCTGTTGCATTCCTATATACTAATGATGAGCTAACAGACAGAGAAATCAGGAAAACAATTCCATCACAATTGCATCAAAAAGAATAAATTACCTAGCAATAAACCTAACGAAGGAAGTGAAAGACCTATACCCTGAAAAGTATAAGACACTCCTAAGAGAAATTAAAGAGGACACTAACAAATGGAAATTCATCCCGTGCTCTTGGCTAGGAAGAATAAATATTGTCAAAATGGCCATACTACCTAAAGCAATCTACAGATTGTACGCAATCCCTATCAAAATACCAACAGCATTTTTCAATGAACTGGAACAAATAGTTCTAAAATTCATATGGAACCACAAAAGACCCCGAATAGCCAAAGGAATCCTGAGAAGGAAGAATAAAACAGGGGGAATTATGCTCCCAGACTTCAAGCTCTACTACAAAGCCACAGTAATCAAGACAATTTGGTATTGGCAGAAGAACAGACGCAGAGACCAGTGGAACAGAATAAAAAATCCAAACATTAACCGAAACATATACGGTCAATTAATATATGATAACGGAGCCTTGGATATATAATGGGGAGATGACAGCCTCTTCAACAGGTAGTGTTGGCAAAACTGGACAGCTATATGTAAGAGAATGAAACTGATCTACTGTCTAACCCCATACACAAAAGTCAACTCAAAATGGATCAAAGACCTGAATGTAAGTCATGAAACCATAAAACTATTAGAAAAAAACATAGGCAAAAATCTCTTAGACATAAACATGATTGACTTCTTCATGAACATATCTCCCTGGTCAAGGGAAACAAAAGCAAAAATGAACAAGTGAGACTATATCAAAGTGAAAAGCTTCTGTACAGCAAAGGACATCATCAGTAGAACAAAAAGACATCCTACAGTATGGGAGAATATATTCATAAATGACATATCCGATAAGGGGTTGACATCCAACATTTATAAAGAACTTACACACCTCAACAAACAAAAAGCAAATAATCCAATTAAGAAATAGGCAGAGGACATGAATAGACACTTCTCCAAAGAAGAAATTCAGATGGCCAACAGGCACATGAAAAGATGCTCCACATCGCTAATCATCATAGAAATGCAAATTAAAACTACAGTGAGAGATCACCTCACAGCAGTAAGGATGGCCAACATTGAAAACACAAACAACAAGAGATGTTGGTGAGGATGTGGAGAAAAGGGAACCCTCCTACACTGCTGGTGGGAATGCAAATTAGTTCAACCATTGTGGAAAGCAGTATGGAGGTTCCTCAAAAAACTCAGAGTAGAAATACCATTTGACCCAGGAATTCCACTCCTAGGAATTTACCCTAAGAATGCAGCAGCCCAGTTTGAAAAAAGAAATACGCACCCCTATGTTTATCGCAGCACTATTTACAACAGTTTAGAAATGGAAGCAACCTAAGTGTCCATCAGTACATGAATGGATAAAGAAGATGTGGTACATATACACAATGGAATATTCAGCCATAAAAAGAAAACAAATCCTACCATTTGCAACAACATGGAAGGAGCTAGAAGGTGTAATGCTCAATGAAATAAGCCAGGTTGAAAAAGACAAGTATCAAATGATTTCACTCATATGAGGAGCATAAGAACAAAGAAAAAACAAAGAAAAAAAACAGCCGCAGACTCACAGAACCCAAGAATGAACTAATAGTTACCAAAGGGAAAGGGACTGGGGAGGATGGGCGGGAAGGGAGGGATAAGGGGGAAAAAGGGGCATTACGATTAGCAGACATAATGTTGGGGGGCACGGGAGGGCTGTACAACTCAGAGAAGACAAGTAGTGATTCTATAGCATCTCACTACGCTTATGGACAGTGACTGTAATGGGGTTGGTGCGGGGGACCTGATGAATTGGGTAGTTTAATAACCATAGTATTGCACATGTAATTGTAGATTAATGATGCCAAAATAAATTTTAAAAATGTATATTTAGCAGTTTAAATAAGATAGCTGATTACTCTCATATGTACCTGTCCACAAGGAGGAGGACTGGCTGCCCATAAAGGCAGGCAGCTGAGCTCCACAAGGTCACTCAGGGATTTAGGTTTTCCATATATTTTTGGTCCGTCATCTCCTAGGATATTACCCTCATGTACGTGGTTAAAAGTAGATCAGTACCACATACACGTTTCAATTTGAAGGAAGAGGGAAATTTTAAGGAAAGATTTGCAGCAAGAAATTCCTTTTAAGCAATTAGTGAAGAAGTTGAATATATTACGTTGGCTTACATTCCACTGACAAAAATTTAGCCTTTGGCCGTACTTTGGCAAGGGAACTAGGAAAGACAGTCTCAGCAGATTGTGCCTGTGAAAATTCTTATGTCTCTGGAGGAAGGGGGAATTTTTTAGAGAATAATTAGCAGTTGGTCATAGTTTGCTCCTCTATTCATTCGATATCTGTGATCACCTTTATTCCCACATAAATACTCCCTCCGTCCTAAAGGGGACATTCAAAAGTCCCATTCAGTTACTTCATGTGCTGAAAGCCAAGTGTCTCCAGACATCTGTCTGTCAGGTCTGGGATGATTCGTCAGAGTCCAGTGACAATGTATCTGCTCATCTCACATCCAGTGCTCAGAAGTGGTAGGGAAAAGGTAACTGCAGCGAAAGTTCAAGTTCAGACAAGGAGGCATGGGAAATAAGCCATAGTTGTGACTCATAGGAATTTTACAATATTCCTTTGTAGAGAAGTTTCCTTGACTAGCCTATCTGGCTGCCCATGAATCTAATCTCTAGGAGCTATACTGTTACACATTTTCCTCCATCGTGACATCTAAAGTTAGTGTTAGAGAATACACTATCCTTGGAATCTGTACAGTTTTCAATGCTTACTTCTTATCTGGATATTTGGAAGCCTGAGAGTTATTTTAGGAATCAAACATAGCGAAGCTTTTTTAAGCAGCCTTTTGATTAGTTTTGGGGATTGATTCCCCTTATATTTTTGTAGGCTTTTGGTTTTTTGCATCCAATTTGTTTGAGTAAACCGATACAAAAATCACTTCTGAAATGTTACTGTTTATTTATTTGTCTGTTTTGAATGGCCTATACTCTTCTTCCCCCATTTTTTTAGTAGTTACCCTGAGGCAGCTAAAAACCACAAGCTCAGATGGCAAGGCTATACCCATAATTTGATCTTTGCCTCTTGTTTGGCTCTGTATTTTGGCTGAGAGATACTGCTGAAAAAAATATAAAACCTGTTCATCCTCTGTTTGGAGGAGAAGTTATATTTTCCAACCCAGAGGCTTAAAATTACTGTACTTGCTTAGTTCATGTTACTGGACCACTTTCCAACTTGTTCCTTAGAGTGACAGTTATCACAGATAAGTACATGGTCTACCTTTTATGTTGTCACAGGCAACAGTTTTGCCAATATTGTGACATGACATTAAAAGGATTTCCCGCCTGCTGTGTTTGTTTTCTTTCCCTGGCATTCACTCAACCATGAAGCCAAGAAACTTGTTTTAAATTTTAATTTTGGCAGCACCTCACTTCTGGGTATTAATTTCTATAATTAGAGAATAGATGAAACTTCCATTCAAACCCAAAATGCAGTGGCTAAATAAGAAAGAAGGTTTTTTTTCTTTTTGTGTGACACACTGTAGAGGTAGTCCTGTGGCCCAGGCCTGTGTGCAGCTCAGCTCCATGAGTTCTTTCATGGACTCAGTTTCTTTCATCCTGTTGTTCTATAGAAGAGTTACGCAAACTCAATACTATTGACATTTTGGACTAGGTAATTCCTTTTTTTTTCCCTTAGGAATACTTTTTTTAAAAATTATCATTCATATACAATCTTATGAAAATTTCACATGAACAACATTGTGGTTTCAACATTCATGCATATTATCAAGGCCTTACTCCCCTGTTGCAGTCACTCTCTATCACTGTAGTAAGATGCTATAGAGTCATTAATTGTCTTCTCCATGCTGTACTTCCTTCCCCATGACCTATCTATATTGTGACTGCAGATTATAGTGCCTCTTAATCCTCTTCTCTCTCTCCCCGCACCCACCTCCCTTTGGTAACTGCTAGTCTCTCTCAGAGTCTGTGATTCTGCTGTTGTTTTCTTCCTTCAGTTTTGCTTTGTTATTATACTCCACAAATGAGTGGAATCATTTGGTGTTTCTCGTTCCCCTCCTGGATTACTTCACTGAGCGTAATATGCTCTAGCTCTATCCATGTTGTTGCAAATGGTAGGATTTGTTTTCTTTTTATGGCTGAATAATATTCCATTGTATATATGTACCACATCTTCTTAATCCATTCATCTGTTGATGGACACTTAGGCAGCTTCTATATCTTGGCTGTTGTAAATAGTGCTGCGATAAACATCCTGTCTTTTTGAATCAGGGCTCTTGTTTCATTTGGGCAAATTCCCAGGAGTGAAATTCGTGGGTCAAATGATATTTCTATTTTTAGTTTTTTGAGGAACCTCTGTGTTGCTTTCCACAATGGCTGCACTAATTTACATTCCCATCAACACTGTAGAAGGGATCCCCTTTCTCTGCATCCTCACCAGCATTTGTCGTTCCTTATCTTTTGGAAGTTGGTCATCCTACCTGGTGTGAGGTGATACCTCATTGTGGTTTTAATTTGCATTTCCCTGATGATTAGTGATGTGGAGCATCTTTTCATTTGCCTATTGGTCATCTGAATTTCTTCTTTGGAGAAGTGTCTGTTCATGTCCTCCACTCAAGTTTTTAAAAAAATTTTTATAAAAGTATTATTGATATACACTCTTATGAAGGTTTCACATGAAAAAACAATGTGGTTACTACTTTTACCCATATTATCAAGTCCACACCCATACCTCAGTGCAGTCACTGTCCATCAGTGTAGTAAGATGCCACAGATTGACTGTTTGCCTTCTCTGTGCTACACTGTTTCCCCATGACCCCCCACACCATGTGTACTAAACATAATACCCCTCAATCCCCTTCTCCCATCCTCCCCACCCGCCTTCCCACATCCCTCCCCTTTGATAACCACTAGTCCCTTCTTGGAGTCTGTGAGTCTGCTGCTATTTTGTTCCTTCAATTTTGCTGCATTATTATACTCCACAAATGAGGGAAATCATCTGGCACTTGTCTTTCTCCACCTGGCTTATTTCACTGAGCATAATATCCTCCAGTCCTATCCATGTTGTTGCAAATGGTACGATTTGTTTCTTTCTTATGGCTGAAAAGTATGGCATTGTGTACGTGTACCACATCTTCTTTATCTATTCATCTACTGATGGACACTTAGGTTGCTTTCATATCTTGGGTATTGTCAGTAATGCTGTGATAAACCTACAGGTGCATATGTCTTTTTAAATCTGAGAAGTTGTATTCTTTGGGTAAACACCAAGGAATGGGATTCCAGGGTCAAATGTTATTTCTATTTTTAGTTTTTTGACGAACCTCCATATTCCTTTCCTCAATGGTTGAACTAGCTTACATTCCCACCAGCAGTGTAGGAGGGTTCCCCTTTCTCCGCATCCTCGCCAGCATTTGTTTTTCTTAGTCTTTTGAATCGTGGCCATTCTTACTAGTGTGAGGTGATATCTCATTGTGGTTTTAATATGCATTTCCTTGATGATTAATGATGTGGAGCATCTTTTCATGTGTCTCTTGGCCATCTGAATTTCTTCTTTGAAGAATTGTCTCTTCATATCCTCTGCTCGTTTTTTAATCAGGTTATTTGCTTTTTGGATGTTGAGACATGTGAGTTCTTTATATATATTTTTTTGTTAATGTCTTGTCAGATATGTCATTTACAAATACATTCTCCCATACTGTAGGATGCCTTTTGTTCTCTTGATGGTGTCCTTTGCCTACAGAAGCTTTTTAGGTTGATGTAGTCCCCTGTGTTCATTTTTGCTTTTGTTTCCCTTGCGTGAGGAGATGCATTCAGGAAGAAGTCGCTCATGCTTATATTCAGGAGATTTTTGCCTATGTTGTCTTCTAAGAGTTTTATGGTTTCATGACTTACATTCAAGTCTTTGATCCATTTCAAGTTTACTTTTGTGTATGGGGTTAAACAATAATCCAGTTTCATTTTCTTGCATGTAGCTCTGCAGTTTAGCGAACACCAGTTATTGAAGAGGCTGTCATTTCCGCCATTGTATGCCCATGGCTCCTTTATCGTATATTAATTGAGCATACGTGTTTGGGTTTATATTGAGGTTCTCTAGTCTGTTCCATTGGTCTATGGGTCTGTTCTTGTGCCAGTACCACATTTTCTTGAGTACTGTGGCTTTGTAGTAGAATTTGAATTTGGGGAGCATAATCCCCTAGCTTTATTCTTCCTTCTCAGGATGGCTTTGGCTATTCGTGGTCTTTTGTGGTTCCATATGAATTTTAGAACCATTTTCTCTAGTTCATTGAAGAATACTGTTGGTATTTTGATAGGAATTACATTAAATCTGTAGATTGCTGTGGGCAGGATGGCCGTTTTGACAATATTAATTCTTCCTATCCATGAGCGTGGGATGTGTTTCCATTTATTGGTATCTTCTTTAATTACCCTCATGAGTGTCTTGTAGTTTTCAGAGTATAGCTCTTTCACTTTCTTTGTTAGATTTATTCCTAGGTATTTTATTCTTTTTGATGCAATTGTGAATGGAATTGTTTTCCTGATTTCTCTTTCTGCTAGTTCATTGTTAGTATATAGGAATGCCACAGATTTCTGCATATTAATTTTGTATCCTGCAACTTTGCTGAATTCAGATATTAGATCTAGTAGTTTTGGAGTGGATTCTTTAGGGTTTTTTTCATGTACAATATCATGTCATCTGCAAACAGGAACAGTTTGATTTCTTCCTTACCAATCTGGATGACTTTTATTTCTTTGTGTTGTCTGATTGCCATGGCTAGGACCTCCACTAATATGTTGAATAGAAGTAGGGAGAGTGGGCATCCTTGTCTTGTTCCCGATCTTAAAAGAAAAGCTTTCAGCTTCTTGCTGTTAAGTATAATGTTGGCTGTGGATTTGTCATATATGGCCTTTATGATGTTGAGGTACTTGCCCTCTATACCCATTTTGTTGAGAGTTTTTATCATGAATGGATGTTGAATTTTGTCAAATGCTTTTTCAGCATCTATGGAGATGATCATGTGGTTTTTGTCCTTCTTTTTGTTGATGTGGTGGATGATGTTGATGGATTTTCAAACATTGTACCATACTTGCATCCCTGGAATAAATCCAACTTGATCATGGTGGATGATCTTTTTGATGTATTTTTGAATTCGGTTTGCTAATATTTTGTTGAGTATTTTTGCGTGTATGTTCCTCAGGGATATTAGTGTGTAATTTTCTTTTTTTGTGTTGTCTTTGCCTGGTTTTGGTATTAGAGTGATGCTGGCCTCATAGAATGAGTTTTCTACTCTTTGGAAAACGTTAAGGAGGATGGGTATTAGGTCTTCACTAAATGTTTGATAAAATTCATATCTGGTCCAGAGGTTTTGTTCTTAGGTAGTTTTTGATTACCCATTCAGTTTTGTTGCTGGTAATTGGTCTGTTCAGATTTTCTGTTTCTTCCTGGGTCATCGTTGGAAGATTGTATTTTTCTAGAAAGTTGTCCATTTCTTCTAGGTTATCCAGTTTGTTACCATATAATTTTTCATTGTATTCTCTAATAATTCATTGTATTTCTGTTGTGTCCGTAGTGATTTTTCCTTTCTCATTTCTGATTCTGTTTATGTGAGTAGACTCTCTTTTTTTCTTGATAAGTCTGGGTGGGGGTTTATCTATTTTGTTTAGTTTCTCAAAGAACCAGCTCCTGCTTTCATTTATTCTTTCTGTTTTATTCTTCTCGATTTTATTTATTTCTACTCTAATCTTTATTATGTCCCACCATCTACTGACTTTGGGCCTCATTTGTTCTTCCTTTTCTAGTTTCATTAATTGTGAGTTTAGCGTGTTCATATGGGATTGTTCTTCTTTCCTGAGGTAGGCCTGTATTGCAATATACTTTCCTCTTAGCACAGCCTTCGCTGCGTCCCACAGATTTTGCAGTGTTGAATTAGTGTTGTCATTTGTCTCCATATATTGCTTGATCCCTGATTTTATTTGGTCATTGATCCATTGGTTATTTAGAAGCCTGTTGTGAACCTTCCATGTGGTTGTGGGATTTTCATTTTCTTTGCATAATTTATTTCTAGTTTCATAACTTTGTGGTCTGAGAAACTGGTTGGTACAAATTCAATCCTTTTGAATTTACTGAGGCTGTTTCTGTGGTCTAGGATATGATCTATTCTTGAAAATGTTCCATGGGCACTTAGGAAGAATGTGTATTCTGCTGCTTTTGGGTGTAGAGTTCTGTAGATGTCTGTTAGGTCGATCTGTTCTAATGTATTCTTCAGTGCCTCTGTCTCCTTACTTATTATCTGTCTGGTTGATCTGTCCTGTGCAGTGAGTAGAGTGTTGAGGTCTCCTAGAATGAATGCATTGCATTCTATATTTTCTTTTAATTTTGTTAGTATTTGTTTCACATATGTAGGTGCTCCTCTATTGGGCATATAGATATTTATCATGGTTATATTTTCTTGTTGGATTGACCCCTTTATCATTATGTAATGTCCTTCTTTGTCTCTTGTGATTTTATTTGTTTTGAAGTCTATTTTGTCTGATACAAGTACTGCAACTTCTGCTTTTTTCTCCATACTGGTTGCCTGAAATATCTTTTTCCATCCCTTCACTTTTAGTCTGTGTATGTCTTTGGGTTTAAAATGAGTCTGTTGTAGTCTGCATATAGATGGGGCTTGTTTTCTTATCCATTCAGTGACACTATGTCTTTTCATTCGTGCATTCAGTCCATTTACATTTAGAGCAATTATTGATAGGTATGTACTTATTGCCTTTGCAGGCTTTAGATTCGTGGTTAAGTGGTTATCAAAGGTTCAAGGTTAACTCCATTACTATCTAAGAGTCTAACTTAACTCACTTAATATGGTGTTACAAACACAATCTAAAGGTTCTTTTTTTCTCCTCCTTTTTCTTCCTCCTCCATTCTTTGTATATTAGGTATCGTATTCTGTATTCTTTGTCTATCCCTTGACTGACTTTGGCGATAGGTGATTTAATTTTGCCTTTCCTTAGTAATTAACTGTTCTACTTTATATACTGTGGTTTTATTACCTCTGGTGACACGTATTAAACCTTTGGAACACCTCCATCCATAGCAGTCCCTCCACAATACACTATAGAGACAGTTTGTGGGAGGTAAATTCTCTCAGCTTTTGCTTATCTGGAAATTGTTTAATCCCTCCTACAAATTTAAATGAAAATCTTACCAGATAAAGTATTCTTGGTTCAAGGCCTTTGTGCTTCATTGCATTAAATACATCATGCCACTCCTTTCTGGCCTGTAACGTTTCTGCTGAGATGTCTGATGATAGCCTGATGGGCTGTCTTTTGTATGTTATCTTATTTTTGTCTCTGGCTGCTTTTATTTATTTATTTTTTACTTTATTTATTTTTTTTACTTTTTTTGGTTTATTTTGGTATCATTAATCTACAGTTACATGTGCAATATTATGATTATTAAACTACCCCCTTCATCAGGTCCCCCCCACAAACCCCATTACAGTCACTGTCCATCAGCATAGTGAGATGCTATAGAGTCACTACTTGTCTTCTCTGAGTTGTACAGCCCTCCCCATGCCTCCCTAACAATAGATCTGCTATTCATAATGCCCTTTTTTCCCCCTTGTCCCTCCCTTCCCACCCATCCTCCCCAGGCCCTTTCCCTTTAGTAACTATTAGTCCGTTCTTGGGTTTTGTGAGTCTGTTGCTGTTTTGTTCCTTCAGTTTTTCTCTTAGTTCTTATACTCCACATATGAGTGAAATCATTTGGTACTTGTCTTTCTCCGCCTGGCTTATTTCACTGAGCATAATACCCTCTAGCTCCATCTATATTGTTGCAAATGGTAGAATTTGTTTTCTTCTTATGGCTGAATAATATTCCATTGTGTATATGTACCACATCTTCTTTATCCATTCATCTACTGATGGACACTTAGGTTGCTTCCATTTCTTGGCTATTGTAAATAGTGCTGCAATAAACATAGGGGTGCATCTGTCTTTTCCAAAGTGGGCTGCTGCATTCGTAGGGTAAATTCCTAGGAGTGGAATTCCTGGGTCAAATGGTATTTCTATTTTGAGTTTTTTGAGGAACCTCCATACTGCTTTCCACAATGGTTGAACTAATTTGCATTCCCACCAGCAGTGTAGGAGGGTTCCCTTTTCTCCACATCCTCGCCAACATTTGTTGTTGTTTGTGTTTTGGATGTTGGCCATCCTCACTGGTGTGAGGTGATATCTCATTGTGGTTTTAATCTGCATTTCTCTGATGATTAGTGATGTGGAGCATCATTTCATGTGCCTGTTGGCCATCTGAATTTCTTCTTTGGAGAAGTGTCTATTCATGTCCTCTGCCCATTTCTTAATTGGATTATTTGCTTTTTGTTTGTTGAGGTGCATGAGTTCTTTATATATTTTGGATGTCAACCCCTTATCGGATATGTCATTTATGAATATATTATCATACTGTAGGATGTCTTTCTGATCTACTGATGGTGTCCTTTGCTGTACAGAAGCTTTTCAGCTTCATATAGTCCCACTTGTGCATTTTTGCTTTTGTTTCCCTTGCCCGGGGAGATATGTTCATGAAGAAGTCTCTCATATTTATGTCCAAGAGATTTTGCCTGTTTTTTTCTAAGAGTTTTATGGTTTCATGACTTACATTCAGGTCTTTGATCCACCTTGAGTTTACCTTTGTGTATGGGGTTAGACAGTAGTCCAGTTTCATTCTCTTACATATAGCTGTCCAGTTTTTCCAACACCAGCTGCTGAAGAGGCCGTCATCTCCCCAATGTATATCCAAGGCTCCCTTATCAAATATTAATTGACTGTATATGTTTTGGTTGATGTTCGGATTTTCTATTCTATTCCAGTGGTCTGTGGGTCTGTTTTTGTGCCAATACCAAATTGTCTTAATTACTGTGGCTTTGTAGTAGAGCTTGAAGTCAGGGAGTGTAATTCCCCCTGTTTTATTCCTCCTTCTCAGGATTGCTTTGGCTATTCGGGGTCTTTTGTGGTTCCATATGAATTTTAGAATTATTTGTTCCAGTTCATTGAAGAAAGCTGTTGGTAGTTTGATAGGGATTGCATTGAATCTGTAGATTGCTTTAGGTAGTATAGCCATTTTGACAATATTTATTCTTCCTAGCCAAGAGCATGGGATGCATTTCCATTTGTTAGTGTCCTCTTTAATTTCTCTTAGGAGTGTCTTGTAGTTTTCAGAGTACAGGTCTTTCACTTCCTTCGTTAGGTTTATGCCTAGGTATTTTATTCTTTTTGATGCAATTGTGAATGGAATTGTTTTTCTGATTTCTCTTTCTGTTAGTTCATCATTAGTGTATAGGAAAACAACAGATTTCTGTGTGTTAATTTTGTATCCTGCAACCTTCCTGAATTCAGATATTAGTTCTAGTAGTTTTGGAGTGGAGTCTTTTCGGTTTTTTATGTACAGTATCACGTCATCAGCAAATAGTGGCAATTTGACTTCTTCTTTACCCGTCTGGATGCCTTGTGTTTCTTTGTTTTGTCTGATTGCCGTGGCTAGAACCTCCAGTACTTTGTTGAATAACAGTGGAGAGAGTGGGCATCCCGTTCTTGTTCCTGATCTTAGATGAAAAGCCTTTAGCTTCTCGCTGTTAAGTATGATGTTAGCTGTAGGTTTGTCATATATGGCCTTTATGATGTTGAGGTACTTGCCCTCTATACCCATTTTGTTGAGAGTTTTAATCATGAATGGATGCTGAATTTTGTCAAATGCTTTTTCTGCATCTGTGGAGATGATCATGTCATTTTTGTTCTTTTTATTGATGTGGTGGATGATGTTGATGGATTTTCGAATGTTGTACCATCCTTGCATCCCTGGGATGAATCCCACTTGATAATGGTGTATGATCCTCTTGATGTATTTTCGAATTCGGTTTGCTAATATTTTGTTGAGTATTTTTGCATCCACGTTCATCAGAGATATTGGTCTGTAGTTTTCTTTTTTGGTGAGGTCTTTGCCAGATTTTGGTATTAGAGTGATGCTGGCTTCATAGAATGAGTTTGGAAGTATTCCCTCCTCATCTATTTTTTTGGAAAACTTTAAGGAGAATGGTTGTTATTTCTTCTCTATATGTCTGGTAGAATTCAGAAGAAAATCCATCTGGTCCGGCGGTTTTGTTCTTGGGTAGTTTTTTGATTACCGTTTCAGTTTTGTTGCTCGTGATTGGTCTGTTTAGTTTTTCTGTTTCTTGCTTGTTCAGTCTTGGAAGGTTGTATTTTTCTGAGAAGTCGTCCATTTCTTCTAGGTTTTCCAGCTTGTTAGCATATAGATTCTCATAATATTCTCTTATGATTCTTTGTATTTCTGTGGGGTCCTTTGTTATTTTTCCTTTCTCATTTCTGATTCTGTTTATGTGTGTAGATTCTCTTTTTCTCTTAATGAGTCTGGCTAGGGGTTTATCTATTTTGTTTATTTTTTCAAGGAACCAGCTCTTGGTTTCATTGATTTTTTTCTATTGTTTTATTCTTCTCAATTTTATTTATTTATTCTCTGATCTTTATTATGTCCCTCTTTCTGGTGACTTTGGGTCTCATTTGTTCTTCTTTTTCCAATTTCAGTAATTGTGTGTTTAGAATATTCATTTGGGAATGTTCTTCCTTCTTTAAATAGGCTTGGATTGCAATATACTTTCCTCTTACAACTGCCTTTGCTGTGTCCCACAGAAGTTGTGGCTTTGTGTTGTTGTTGTCATTTGTCTCCATATACTCTTTGATTTCTGTTTTGACTTGGTCATTGTCCCATTGATTAATTAGGAGAATGTTTTTAAGTCTCCATGTATTTGTGAGCCTTTTGTTTTCTTTCTAAAATTTAATTCTAGTTTAATACCTTTATGATCCGAGAAGTTGGTTGGTAGAATTTCAATATTTTTGAATTTACTGAGGTTCTTTTTGTGGTGTAGTATGTGGTCTATTCTGGAAAATGTTCCATGTGCACTTGGGAAGAATGTGTATCCTGTTGCTTTTGGGTGTAGAGTTCTGTAGATGTCTGTTAGGTCCATCTGTTCTAGTGTGTTGTTCAGTGCCTCTGTGTCTTTACTTATTTTCTGTCTGGTTGATCTGTCCTTTGGAGTGAGTGGTGTTTTGAAGTCTAAAATGAATGCATTGCTTTCTATTTCCTCCTTTAATTCTGTTAGTATTTGTTTCACATATTCTGGCGCTTCTGTGTTGGGTGCATACATACTTATAATGGTTATATCTTCTTGTTGTATTGATCCCTTTATCATTATGTAAAGTCCTTCTTTATCTCGTTACTTTCTTCGTTTTGAAGTCTATTTTGTCTGATACAAGTACTGCAACACCTGCTTTTTTCTCCTTGTTGTTTGCATGAAACATCTTTTTCCATCCCTTCACTTTTAGTCAGTGTATATCTTTGGGTTTGAGGTGAGTCTCTTGTAAGCAGCATGTAGATGGGTCTTGCTTTTTTATCCATTCTATTACTCTGTGTCTTTTGATTGGTGCATTTAGTCCATTTACATTTAGGGTGATTATTGATAGATATGTACTTATTGCAATTGCTGGCTTTAGATTCGTGTTTACCAAAGGTTCAAGGTTGTTTCTTAACTATCTAATATTCTAACTTAACTTTCTTGTTAAGTCTGATGTTTCTTTATTTCTCTCCCTTCTTATTCTTCCTCCTCCATTCTTTATATACTAGGTGTTTTATTCTTTGCCTTTAGTTAGTATTTCGATGGTCTGCTTTCTTTGCTATGATTTTATTTTCTCTGGTGACATCTTTTTAGCCTTAGGAGTGCTTCCCTCTAGAGCACTTCCTTTAAGATGTCCTGTAGAGGTGGTTTATGGGAGGCAAATTCTCTTAGCTTTTGCTTGTCTTGAAATTGTTTAATCCCTCCGTCATATTTAAATGATAATCGTGCTGGATACAGTATTCTTGGTTCGAGGCCCTTCTGTTTCATTATGTTAAATATATCATGCCATTCTCTTCTAGCCTGTAAGGTTTCTGTTGAGAAGTCTGATGATAGTCTGATGGGTTTTCCTTTGTAGGTGATCTTTTTTGTTTCTCTAGCTGCCCTTAATACTCTGTCCTTATCTTTGATCTTTTCCGTTTTAATTATTATGTGTCTTGGTGTTGTCTTCCTTGGGTCCCTTGTGTTAGGAGATCTGTGGGCTTCCGTGGACTGCGAGATTATTTCCTTCCCCAGCATGGGGAAGTTTTCAGCAATTATTTCTTCAAAGACATTTTCTATCCCTTTTTCTCTCTCTTCTTCCTCTGGTACTCCTATAATGCTAATATCTTTCCATTTGGATTGGTCACACAGTTCTCTTAATATTCTTTCATTCCTTGCGATCCTTTTATCTCTCTGTGCCTCAGCTGCTCTGTGTTCCTGTTCTCTGATTTCTATTGCATTAACAGTGTCTTGCATCTCGTCCAGTCTGCTGCTGAGCCCGTCAATGGGTTGTCTCATATCTGCATTTTCTTTCCTGACTTCCCTCACTTCCTCCCTCAGCTCTTGCATATTTCTCTGTAGATCCATCAGAATGGTTATGACTTTAATTCTGAATTCTTTTTCAGGAAGATTCTGCATTTCCATAACTTCAGGTTCCCTCTCAGGAGTTGTCTGGGTCTTGGTTAGCTTGGTGTGTACCATATTCCTCTGTCTTTTCATGTTGATAGGAGTGGTCGCTGGTAGTTGCCACGTATGTCAGCTGGGCTCTTTAAGACTTAAGAGAAAAAAAAACAAAAAAAAAACAAACAAGCAAAAAAAGAAGGCAGAGGAAGAAACGAGAAAAAGAAAAAAGAAAGGGAGAAAGAAAAAAAAACAAACGCCCAACCGGAGTGGATTCTGTAAGGGTGGTGTAGGTGTCGCTGTTGCTCCACTATTCCACAGCCATGGCCACACCGCTCTTCGTGGCTCTGGCCGGGACAGGAACGAATGGGAGGCTGTTGTTCTCTGTATAAAGTTTTAGTGTGGCTGCTACCTTTTCTCAGTCACCAGCCAAAGGGTCCGACGTTTCTTAGGACTCCCAGACCGCTGGGCTGAGCGTGCCGGGCGAAGGTGTTCCCTCACTGGCCTCCCCGCCTCTCCAAGAGCGCTACAGCCGCACGCACTTTTCTCTTGTCCCGGGGCGCTGGCTGCACAGACCTGGCGCGTTCCTGGCTCAAAACCTGCACCTTCTGCCTCTCCAATGTCCGATGCACTGCACGATGTGTGTCAGTGCTCCCGGCGCAGATCACCAGGGCTGGGTATTTCGCCGGCCTGCTCTTCCACTCCCTCCCGGCTCTGAATCCTCTCCTCCCACCGGCGCGCCGGGATGGGTGAGTGCTGGGGTCCCGCAGGGTCGTGTCTCCGTATCTTACCTGCCTCACGGGGTGCCAAGTCTTCTCGGCTGTAGCTGCACACTGTGCACTTTCCTGTGTATTCTGGTCTCTCTTTTAGGAATACTTGTATTTGCTGTATTTTCGTAGATAAATATAGTGTTGGGAGGAGATTTCTGCCACCCTGCTCATGCTGCCATCTTCCCAGAAGTCTCTCTGGCTGCTTTTGTATAGTCTGTCCTTATCCTTGATCTTTGCCATTTTAATTACTGTACGTCCTGGTGTTGTCTTCCTTGGGTACCTTGTGTTGGGAGATCTGTGCACCTCCATTGCCTGAGAGAGTATCTCCTTCCCCAGTTTGGGGAAATTTTCATCAATTACCTCCTCAGAGACACTTTCTATCCCTTTTTCTCTCTCTCTTCTTCTTCTGGTACCCCTATAATGTGAATATTGTTCCATTTGGATTGGCCACACAATTCTCTCAATATTCTTTCATTCTTAGAGATCCTTTTTTCTCTCTGTGCCTCAGCTTTGTTGTATTCCTCTTCTCTAATTTCTGTTTCATTTATCGTCTCCTTCACCGTATCCAGTCTGCTTTTAGAACTTTCCATTGTGTATTTCATTTCTGATAATGTTCCATAATAATTGGATCTCCAACCGGAATTCATTCCTGAGTTCTTGAATATTTTTCTGTAACTCCATGAGCATGTTAATGATTTTCATTTTGAAATCCCTTTCAGACAGGTCCATGAGGTTAATTTCATTTGAATCTTACTCAGCGATTGTATTCATAATTTTACTTTGAACCAGGTCCTTTGGCGTTTCATATTTATATGTGGCGCCCTCTAGTGCCCCAAAGCTCTACTCTCTGGAGCCGATCAGCCCTTGAAACAATGTCTGGCTTTGCAGGGAAGTGGTATTGGTGTCTGGTGGGAGGGAAGAACTGTTTCCTGCTTCCTGGCCGCTCTGCCTGTTTACACTGCCAGAACCAGTAGGCCAAGCAGACAGGTATAAGCCTCTATGCTTTGCGTTTGTAGTTGCTGTAGATGGAGCTTCCCTCAGGCTAGCCTACCACCAGAGTAGGGTTTCCAATTTGTGAGCCAGGTGGTGCTTGCCCGGAGAAAGGCTCAGTATGCTCCGTATCATGGAGGGGGTCCTTGGAGCTGTGTAGCCAGCCTGGGAGCTGGAGCTCCTGAAGATGGTGAAAGTTCCCAACCTGCTGGTCAGAGTGCACCCAGAGAATTTTTTTCTATCTGTCCTTTCTCTGGAGCAGTAAGCTCTGTGCAATCCTTGTCCCTTTTGCAGCTTTCTCGCTGTTGGGAAGTCTCTCAGACTGCCTACCTTTCTTTTGTCCCTGAGAAGCCAGATATGGATCCCTGCTTTCCACATGCAGCTGGAATCTCAGTGTCTTCAGGTATTCTGCCTGTCTTAGCTTTCCCACCTCCTAATCATGAGAGTACCATGAAAACAACATGAAATGTAGGTTTGTGCTCCCAGATCAGATCTCTGGAGTTAGGTATTCAGCAGTCCTAGGCCTCCCCTCCCTCCCTGCTCTGTTTTTCTTCCTCCTGCTGGTGAGCTAGGGTGGGGGAAGGGCTTGGGTCCCATCGGGTCATGGCTTTGGTACATTACCCTGTTCTGTGAGGTTTATTTTTTTCTCCAGGTGTATGCAGTTTGGCACAGTCCTCCTTCCTGTTGCTCTTTCAGGATTAGTTGTATTAATTAAATTTTCGTATTATATATGGTTTTAGTAGGAAGCCTGTGTCTCAATACATCTCTCCTCCACTCATTTTTTAATTGGGTTATTTTTTATTTTGTGTTGAAGTGTATGAGTTCTTTATATGTTTTGGATGTTAGCCCCTTATCAGATAAATCATTGATGAATATATTCTCCCATACTGTAGGATGCCTTTTTGTCCTGCTGATGGTGTTCTTTTTTTTTTTTTTGAATGTATAAATGCATTTTAATACCTTGCTGATAAAATAGTAACATTCCGTCTTTGCAATCTTGAAAGGAATACAGGAATATACTGTAAGGCTTTGATGTGTATATCTATTATAACCAGGTATCAGAACACACACACACACACCACCTACTTCAGTGTACACCACACCAACTTTTCAGAAAAGGCCATCTTGAAGCTCTACTGGATAGCTGAGTAAATAGGGTCCCAGGTTTAAAGACTGGGGAATAGGAAGAAAGGGATAAGGAATAGTAAGCAGCACACATTTCAAAGCCCACTTTTAAGCACACATTATGAATATTACAAAAAAAAAGATGCAGGAAAAAAGGCAATTCAGCATTTGCACAAAGAGCATTTGGCAATATTCAACGCATAAGGAGGCTGTGCTTGGGACCATCCACTCTCTCCAGCTTCTCAAAGTGTTTCCTGGCATTGCGAATGTTGATCAGAGTAGCTGCAGATGGGATCGACGGATCGGACATAACCACCATCACGTACGTGTTTGATGTGAAGATGTCGATGAACGCAGCGAAGTTAGAATTCCTAACTTCCATGCTCTGGAAAGAAGCGGCCAATTTACTGCAGCTCAGCTTGAACTGCTTAATGATGTTGCTGATCTTCTCAAATCGGTGGACGTCACGCTGCTCTTTGCACTGATAATGGGAAATGACCAAGAACGTAGCTCTTTTTAGCTTGATGTAGTCTCACTTGTTCATTTTTGCTTTTGTTTCCCTTTCCGAGGAGATGTATGCAGAAAAAAGTTGCTCATGTTTATATTCAAGAGATTTTTGCCTATGTTTTCTTCTAAGAGTTTTATGGCTTCATGACTTACATTCATGTCTTTGATCCATTTCGAGTTTAGTTTTGTGTGTGGAGTTAGACAATAATCCAGTTTCATTCTCTTACATATAGCTGTCCAGTTTTGCCAACACCAGTTGCTAAAAAGGCTGTCTTTTCCCCACTGTATATCCATTGTCCTTTATCATATATTGACCATATATGCTTGGGTTTATATCTGGGCTCTCTATTCTGTTCCATTGATCTATGGGTCTATTCTTGTGCCAGTACGAAATTATTTTGATTACTGCGGCTTTGTAGTAGAGCTTAAAGTCATGGAGCAAAATCCCCCAAGGTTTTTTTGTTCTTCCTCAAGATTGCTTTGGCTATTCAGGGTCTTTTGTGGTTCTATATGAATTTTAGAACTATTTGTTCCAGTTCATTGAAGAATGCTGTTGGTATTTTAATGGGGATTGCATTGAATCTGTAGACTGATTTGGGGAGAATGGCCATTTTGACAATACTAGTTCTTCCTATCTGTGAGCACAGGATAGATTTCCGTTTATTGGTGTCTAATACTGTTTTAACATTTTTACATAATAGCCGTCATAAAAGGTGTAAAGTTGTATCTTCTTTTATTGAGATATTAGCTTATATACAATACTGTATTGTTTCAGGTGAACAACTTAGTAATTCATCAATTATATACACTACTAAATGCTTACCATGATAAATGTAGTCACCCCCATCACCGTATCAAGATCTTAAAATATGTTGAGCTGTAGTCCCTATGTCTGCTTTCTTCCCAGTGGCTAAATATTTTTATAATTTCAAACTTGTACTTCTTTATACCCTTCTCCTACTTCACTCATTCCTCACCCCTATAATCAACCATCCATTCTCTCTGCTTATGACTGTATTTCTATTTTGTTTTTTTGTTTTTCAAATTCCACATAAAAGTGAAACCATATGGTAGTCCTCTTTTCTTGACTGACTTATTTCACTTAGCATAATACCCCCGAGGTCCATCTGTGTTGTTACAAATGACATGCTTTCCTTCTTTTTTGTGGCTGAATAATATTCCATTATATATATGTGCTGCATCTTCTTTATCCATTCATGTATTGATGGATACTTCAATTACTTCTGTATCTTGGCTATTGTAAAATAATGTGGCAATAAACATAGGGGTGTGTATATCTTTTTTAATTAATTATTTCATTTTTTGTGTTTAGATTCCCAGAAGTAGAATTGCTGGGTCATATGGTATTTCTATTTTCAGTCTTTTGAGAATCTCCATACTGCTTTCCATAATGGCTATACCAATTTGCAATCCCACCAGCAGTATATGAGGGTTCCCTTTTCTCTACACCCTTCCCAAAACTTGTTATTTTTCTTGTTGATATGAACCATTCTGAGTGGTGTGAGGTGATACCTCACTGTGGTTTAGAATTGCATTTCCCTAATGATTAATGATATTGAGCATATTTTCATGTGTCTGTTGGCCATCTGTATGTTGTCTTTAGAAAAATGTCTATTCAGATCCTCTGCTTATTTTTTAATTGGATGTTTTCTTTTTTTCTTCTTTTTTTGGTGTTGAGTTGTCTGAGTTCTTTACATATTTTGGATATTAGACCCTTATCAGATATCTCATTTGCAAATATATTCTTCCATATAGTAGGTTGCCTTTTCATTTTGTTGATGGTTCTTTTTAAGCCATGCAGAAGCTTTTTAAGTTCTCATAGTTCCACTTGTTTGTTTTTGCTTTTTTTTTCCTTTTCCTGGGGAGACGTATCCACAATAAAATATGTAAATCCAAGAGTTTTCTGCCTGTGTTTTCTTCTAGGTGTTTTATGGTTTCAGATCTTATATTTAGTTCTTCACCCCATTTTGAGTTTATTTTTCTGTATGGGATAAGACAGTGATCCAGTTTCATTCCTTTGAATGTAACTGTCCAGTTTTACCAACACCGTTTATTGAAGACACTGTCTTTTCCCTACTGTATGTTCTTGCCTCCTTTGTCACATATTAATTGACCATAAAGGCATGGGTCTATTTTGGGGCCCTCTGTTCTGGTCCATTGGTTTATGTACCTTTTCATATGCAAATACCATACTGTTTTGATTACTGTAGTTTTGTATATAGTTTGAAATTAGGTAGCATAATACCTCCAAATTTGTTCTTCTTTGTCATGATTGCTTTTGCTGTTCAGGGAAATTTTGTAGTTCCATGCAAATTTTAGGATTATTTGCTCTAGTTCAGTGAAAATTTCCATTGCTATTTTCATAGTGATTTCATTGCATCTGTAGATTGCTTTGTATAGTATGGCGATTTTAACAATATTAATTCTTCCAATCCATGAGCATGGAACAGCTTTCCATTTATCTGTGTTGTCTTTAGTTTCTTTATCAGTGTTTTATAGTTTTAAAAGTACAGGTCTTTCATCTTCTTGGTTAGATTTATTCCTAAGTATTCTTTTTGATGCAATTTTAAATGGGATTGGTTTCTTAATTCTCTTTGATAGTTCATTGTTTGTATATAGATGTGTAACAGATTTCTGTACATTAATTTTCTATCCTACAGCTTTACTGAATTCATTTATTAGTTCTAATAGTTTTTTGGTGGGTTGTTTAGGGTCTTCTGTATATACAGTATCGTGTCATCTGAAAATAGTGACAGTTTTACTTCTTCCTTACCAATTTGAATGCCTTTAATTTCTTTTTCTCTCCTTTTTCTTGTTTGAGTGCACAGACTTCTACAACTGTGGTGAATAAAAGTGGTGAGAGTGAGCATCCTTGTCCTATCCTACTCTTAAAGGAAAAGCTTTTAGCTTTTTGCCATTGAATATGGTATTACCTTGTGGGCTTGTCATCTATGGGCTTTATTATGTTGTGATATGTGCTGTCATACCCACTTTGTTGAGGATTTTTATCATGAGTGGATACTGAACTTTGTCATTTGCTTTTTCAGCATCTGTTAAGATGATCATGTAGTTTTTAATCCTTCCTTTTGTTAATGTGGTATATCACATTGACTGATCAGTGGATATTGAACCATCCTTGTGATAAATCCTACTTGTCAGAGATCTTTTTAAATGTGTTTTTAAATTTATTATGTGAATTATTGCATTTTTTGACTAGCTAATTCTTTGTTGGGAGTGGCTTTCCTGTGCAGTACAGGTTGTTGAGCAGTGTTTCTGAACTCTACCTGCTGGATAGCAGTAGCAATTCACAAGTTAAGAAAAACAAAAATGTCTCCAGATATTACCAGCTGTCCTCTGAGGGGCAAAATCAACCCTGTTATGAAACATTACTTAACAGTCTCTTAGAATAATCTTTATCGATGTGGTCAAGGCAGATTTTGTCCATAGTGAAGAGGAGAACCAACCAATCAAAATAGGCCCAGATGTTATAATTAGCAATGACATTAATATAGTAATTATAACTTTATTCCATATATTCAAAAGGTTAAGTAAAAAAATGGAAGGGCTAAAAAAAGACCCACATTGAATTTCAAGAGATAAAAATTACAATGTTTGATAGAACTAGGAAATATGTTGAATGGGATTAATGGTAGGTGAGACATTACAGAAGAAGAGATTAGTGAACCTGAAGACAGAACAGTTGAACCTATTCAAAAGTAAATGAAACACGCAAAAAATAATTTGAAAAAAGAAAGCAATAATGAGAGAATACTATGAAAAAGTATATGCTAACAAACTGGGAAACCTAGAAGAAATGGACAACTTTCTAGAAAAATACAACCTTCCAAGGCTGACCCAGGAAGAAACAGAAGACCTGAATAGGCCAATTACCAGCAATGAAATAGAGTTGGTAATCAAAAAACTACCTAATCCCTGGACCAGATGGTTTCATTGCTGAATTTCATCAAACATTTAGTGAAGACCTAACACCCATCCTCTTTAAAGTTTTCCTAAAAGTAAAAGAGGAGGGAATACTCCCAAATTCATTCTATGAGGCCAGCATCACTCTTAATACCAAAACCAGGCAAAGACACCACAAAAAAAGAAAATTACAGACCAATATCCCTGATGAACAAAGATGCAAAAATACTCAACAAAATATTAGCAAACCAAATTCAAAAATACACCAGAAAGATCATTTATCATGATCAAGTAGGATTTATTCCAGGGATGCAAGGATGGTACAAATTTTGAAAATCCATCAGATTCATCCACCACATCAACAAAAAGAAGGACAAAAACCACACGATCATCTCCATAGATGCTGAAAAAACATTTGACAAAATTCAACATCCATTCATGATAAAAACTCTCAACAAAATGGGTACAGAGGCAAGTACCTCAACATAATAAAGGCCATATATGATGAACCCACAGCCAATATTATACTTAACAGCAAGCTGAAAGCTTTTCCTTTAAGATCGGGAACAAAACCAGGATGCCCACTCTCCCCACTTCTATTCAACATAGTACTGGACGTTCTAGCCACAGCAATCAGACAACACAAAGAAATAAAAGTCATCCAGATTGGCAAGGAAGAAATCAAATTGTCTCTGTTTGCAGATGACATGATACTGTACATAAAACACCCTAAAGAATCCACTCCAAAACTACTAGATCTAATATCTGAATTCAGCAAAGTTGTGGGATACAAAATTGGTACACAGAAATATTTTGCATTCCTATATACTAACGATGAACTAGCAGAAAGAGAAATCAGGAAAAAAGTTCCATTCACAATTGCATCAAAAAGAATAAAATAACTAGGAATAACCCTAACCAAGGGAGTGAAAGACCTGTACTCTGAAAACTACAAGACACTCATGAGAGAAAT